>OV170227.1:0-600000 GCA_921882275.1 Brenthis ino
GGGATATAAAGACAACGCATTTTGAGTTAAAATAAATTCCGACCACATACATTTACGCACAACTGCGTAAATTTTAGTAATAAATATACTTACGTGCCCCTTTGAAGCCTTAATTGTAAATCATTGTCATTAAAATCAATAGAATTCATTAAATCATTTTATCTTTTTGCGGCTTATTTTTTGTTGTTATATATCCAACATCTCCTAAGTTACCTCTTTTTACAATTTCTTTTTTCGCTTTTTCTTTAATATTCAAATGACTGGGGACTTACACATTTAATATTATAATAGTTGCATCGTTCACATCTTTGTCAATTTTTTCATTATTATATTTCTCAATCTGACTATTTTCAGTCGAAGTCCAGTTCTGAACTATCAAAACTAAGAAGATTTGTAGTTTCCTTATAATAACTGACTTAAGGTTTTAGGCGATTCAGAAAAGTCTAATTTATTACAAACGTCCTTCCCCTTTGTTGTGGTTGTTGTGGCCATTTTTATATTTGTTTTTTTAGTTTTCATGTTTCCTTTTTATTTTTCTCGACTTGTTTCCCCAATTTCTTCAGTTACAAGAGCTTGTTCGTTTTTGATAAAATTTGTTATATTTTGGTTTATCATGGGTATATTTTTATCTAACTTTATTAATATTTCTCTTTTGGGTACAAACATAAATAATTTTTTGAAGTATTTTCTAATTTTGTATTGGGGTGTTTTTTTGCTACCCAGGATCATATATATAACAACCAATGGTAGTTACTGGGTCATATTTTCAAGATCTCTAATAGTAATTAATCAGTAGTTTTCGTAGTATTACTTTTTTACAAATAAGATTTATTTTTATGGTGTCAAGTAGTATACATACTTTTCAATATCAATTTGTTTTTATATCGTTCATGCAACAAACGACTTCTTATGTTTTCTTCCTAAAACACGTTTTTTTTATTACATTTAAACATTTTTTACCTGATATAAATATAAACATTCTCGTCCTACGATGTTTATGTAATTTTGTACGTTGTCCTAAATTGATTTACAAGATTCATTAATTTTATTTAGAAATTCATTACTAAACAATTGGCTTTCTGTCATGTCAAAACTTCATTTATCAATTATTGTTGTTGAAAAATTCAATTTGGCATGTACAACTTTGGCATTACCTTTTCACTCTCTTATAGTAATTATTTAAAATTGTATCAAAAGTTTTATTGTATCAAGTTGTCAAATCATTTTTTTTTTCTACCACTTGGATTTCATCCAAAAAAAAAATATTTTTATTTCCGTGCAATGGTCAGTCGTGCTACTTAGCTAATTTGTCCTAATTCCAAACATTATTTCCGATATAACTGCATCACATTGCTTTACAACGGGCTTACACATTGTTTTATTAGGTTCCACAAATGGATCAATTACATACCCTATGCATGGACCAAAAGAACTTATTTATACTGTTTCAAAAAATGAAAACTTCTTTTTATGTTTTGTTTACACAATGAGCTTTGACTCGTTCGGGTAATATTTATTACATTTTACTTCTTCTTTGTCTTTTAACGTTTTAGTAGAACGTTTGATCTTATTATCATAAGGGTTTTTGGGGGAAAGGGAACTAAATATTTCTTTTAAAAATGGTTTATTCACCGTTGTTATTCAATTCAGTCGTTATTGTGTGACACTCGTTAGACTGAGCTGTTGTTCTTATTATTTTATTTCTTCTTATTCTTATTAGTTTTTGCCTGAATAATTAAAGATTATTTAATTTTTTTTATGGGGGTGGGGATTTTTTTTTAATATTATTATGAATATATAATCCTTTTAAAGAGTATTATATCATTCAAAAACAATTAGGTTTTAATAATAAAATTTCCCTTTCGGAATCGTCAGATTAGTATTCTCTACCAATATATATAATCCGGGGTGATTTGATTATAAACATTTTTGTGAAATTGTTGTCGGAGTATTAGTGGTATTTGGCAACTGAATATATTTTGGTACTTCTAAATCCACTGGAGTCGACATTATAGCAGAAAAATATTTTTCGAAACTCTCGTTGGCTCTAAAGACACTTTTTGTTTATCCGTTTAAATTTGATTGGATGGAATTGAAATATGAACTTGAATTGCGGTTTGGTGCCCGATAATCTTTTTTTTAAGTGGTTTATATAAAGTATTTTTATTATTATTTAAATTCATAGATAATTTTTTCCTTCTCCAAATGATTGTGTTTCCTTTTAATAAATCTATGATCTTCTAAAGCGGCACAACATGTTTTGCTGTGGAAACAACTGGCTAGCTTCACGCTTTGTGATGATCTTCTTTAAACATCAGTTTACTAAATTCTATGAGTAAACTCGATAGTACCAATGTGCGTCCTATTGAGTAAGTAAAAAAAATTAAAAATAACATATAAACAACCCACAAACACTATGTGTATTCATAAATTGTTTCTATCGTCATGCGCAACTAATTATTTCAAAACATGAAACAACTGATTCAGAAATTAATGGAGATTGGACCCACGATTCAGTAAAGCACACATCAGAGCAGCACAGTACATAATGATGCTCTCTACTATGGTCCTAATAATATAAACACTAATTTAATAATATAAAAATATTTTGATTTTAAAATCTTACTTCATCTAATTTAGCTGGATAATTATTTTTTCCTCTGTTTGAATATTTTTCGTGATTCTCCATTTGAGTATTAACTTAATTTTCTACTGATTCACAAAATATTTCACGTTCAGGTTTGTCTAGCAAATAAACGTGTAATGTCATATGAAACTTTCTAGTTCGAGTCAATATTTTTTTCATTATTATTATTTTTATATTTAAATAAAAACACATTTTTAAGATTACCATTTGTTAATATGGAGCCAAAATTATATTTAGCTAATATAATATACTCAAAATGTATTTTGAAATCTTTGCTATACCGTTTTGATACCGTTGATTTTTCTTTTCAGCCGCCGATTGCCAACTCAATTTATCTTCCCGATTAGGAGAAAATTCTAAATCTATCAAACCATTTATACGCTATTAATACTTAAAATATTAATTAAATTGAAAAAATAAATAGATCAATTTTATAGCTAGTTTAAAAAATCATTAAGTTCCACTTGACTCATTTAAGATTTTTATAATGCAAGCATCCCATGCCAATACTTGCTAGTAAATGTCTGTTATTAATTAATATTTTAAATTTATTCTATAAAATAGCGAACTGCAAGTAAAATTAATTACTTACATTTTAAACATATTATCATTCCTGAAATTTTGCGGTTGACTTTATGGAAAAAATACATATCATATTTATAATTATGGCCGCTTAGTCTTTTTGGAATTCTCATATCTTTTGTAGTCTTTGTACAGTCTTGATTAATATAAGTTAATGAATTGCATTCATATGTTTCAAGGCCGAAATGGAATCTCTGTCAATGAATTTTATCAATTCATTTCGTTATTTATATTTTTGGATCAACTTTTCTTTTTTCTTAACATTTTCAATATCATAATCCGTGAAAAGCTTAACATTAGTGATCAAGTGTTCCAGATCTTTTCCTTTTTTTGATTTTGTATCCTTCTAGTAAAAATGTCTCTTGTTTAATGATTTTGGTGGAACGTAACTTTTTATTTAAACTCCATTTATTCAAGTAAATACTAGCAACTAAAACGGAAACTGGATGTCTTAAAAGGCAAGCCGTTACTGATTCAAACATCAATTTCATGGTTTTTTAAAAAAATATTAAAATCGTCTATTTTTCATAGGTAAAGGAGTCATAAAATATTGCTTAGGCTGTTGCTGTGCTGCGTTGAAATTCTCTAAAAAGTTTTCTAAAAGAAATTTTGAATAGATATCATTAATACGATAATAATATGAAAAAAGAGATGTATTATATTTCACATAATATGGCTACTTACATTACTGTTATAAATTTTTGTTAAAAACTGTGAACAAGGTAAAAAATATTTTAAAAATATTTTATTAGAAAACAAATTGGAAAGTTATTACTATAATCATATAAATAAAACCCGACTGCATAAAAGCTAACTAAAAAAAAGAAACCAAGTTGACGAAGGAATATAGTATTATGCAGACGGAGACACACATGTTTCATCATTGCCGCGAGATGTACATAACTGTGTATGTCTCCGACTGCATGACAACTTGTTTACATATTTTTAGTTAGGTTTTATGCAATCGGGTTATTTATTTTTATAATATATTTTTATTTCCAGCTTTTTGGTTTTTTTTCTCGTTCGTTTTCTGCCAATTAGACATTTGAAGTAATATTTAACAATTTTTTATCCTAAATTACTTTAAACATATAAGTTGTATATATTATTGTGATTGCCTCTTAAAAACCTCTATTTTGATAATTCCATTGACTTGGAAGAATTTTTTTTAAGACACAAATTTACTCCAGAAATCCGCCATTACATTTTTAACTATTTTTGTATAGCCATATGACACTTGCGTTATTGAGACGAATCTAACGACGAACATACACATACACACACACCCACACACACATACACACACACACACACACTCTCTCACACACACACACACACACACACACACACACATCGTTATTTTGAAACAATTATTAGTACAATATGTTGTAATAATTACCACTATCTCCATTAGAACTTGCGTCATTATGTCATATAGAGTATTCCCCAATTCTAGTGGTGGTTTACATGTTAACTTTTTACTTCCAACAAAGTTGTAATCATTACTTAAAATGGTATTACTTGATTTTTTATAATTATTTTTAAAATGCATATCATTCTCATCAAGCTTATGAATAAACCCTATGGTTATCAAATTATTATGGTACGCTTTCTGTCACCCTATCTGCTAAATCATTGTCTTTTAGTGGATTTGATTCCACTTTTATATTAAATAAGGGATCACTTTTTTTAAACATTATATTATCCACATGATTATTTAAATTCATGTAATTTGGCTGTTGAATTTTAGGCGATGTTAATTTAATTCGATAGTTACTGTTGATATTGTCATCATTAATATTTTTATATATCGTTGAAAATGTAACGGGGCCTTATAATTTTCTTCGGCTTAAATGTGTTTTTAAATCCACATTTATTACATCGTCATTAGTAATTTGAATATTTCGATTGTTATCACTTTCATAGGATATAGGAGTAGTCAGTTTAAATGGATGTAGTTGATTTTGTTTACCTAAAAGCAAAAATTTGAACAAATACATAATTTTAAATAATAATTTTCTATCAAAACAATATAATAGATTACCGACAACTATTCGAATTCGCACAAATGTGCAAAAAGATATTTTTTCATAAGCTGCGTAATGTTTGGTTATGATCTACTTCACTTTTACACAAATTTTAAAAGTTTACTTTATTATAAAATTCTTATAATATACTCGTACAAATGTAAAACCTACCAGTTGATATCCAAAAACTTCTTTTGTGCACAATCCTTACTATTGGTTTTTGTTGGTAATCTGGTTTATTTTGAAAAGGTAATTCTTGAGAATTGTCTTTAGTATATTTTTAGAGAATTCTCATTTATTTTATCGTATTTTAAGTCTAATACAGGAAAAGGAAATTCAAAATTTGCCGAAATATTTGGAACTTGTTTCATCATCTCATGGACGTTGTAAAGCTTTTTTATATTAAAGTGATCATAAGGTTGAGGGGATGATATTATTTCATAATCGAACACTTTTTCTTGCCGTGTGCGAGAATATTTAGGTTGATATTTTAAAATATCCTTTATTCCTTTATTAATATCGAATCGTTTGAACTCGAAAGTGATCTTGACGTTTTTGTTTTGGTTTACGGTGAAATATTTGAAACGTACGTATACGTTTTTTATCTTTCTTTTTTTGTAACTTTACAATTACCGTTGACCTGGTATGTAATGTTGTATCTTCATTAATAGGCGAATTAAATTTATTATTAGAAAGCACAAATGAATTTTGGTATTTATGTCTTATTTCATTTAAATCCTCTTTTTTGTTTATATATCTTTTATGTAAAAATGTATTATTTGTTAGTAAAAAAGTTATTATCCTTTTGTAAATTGTTATTTTTGCATGTCACAGTCTGTGTTGTGTGAAACTGTTTAGGCGGATCAGTATCTAAAAAATAAGAAAAAATGTTTTTTGAACCACGAATCTTCACTCTTTGTTGATACATCTTGATCTTCTAATGTCTCAGATTCAAACAAAATATCTTTTGTATCTTCTTGCTGGTAACTGAGGAATTTTGTTTAAAATAAATTTTCCTATATCATCTACTTTATGATGTTTATGTGCTTGATACCGAATAAGATTTGAAAATTTGTTATCATCTTGTTCTTTTTGATAATTTAAATAATATTTATAGCCATTGACATAATCATTATATGATAACTTTATTTACTCAGCCCTTCGAAACTTGTATCTTCGGTAGTTGCATCAGACTGATCATTTTGTTCATATCTATTTGTTGTTATTGTTTCAAGAAAAAACTATTTTATTTTCTTTATCTAAATTTGTATTCGGATATTCTAGTATATCAAATATCTCTTTATTATTGTTCCTATTATTTTGATTGTGCCTAGATGATCTTTCCACCTTCTTCACAGATTTTTTTTTAGTTGTCAACGTATTTATTTCGCTATTTCTTTACCTTTCGATAATAGTTGTTCAAAAAAAGTGAGCATTGAAAAGTCGTCACCTGAAATAGGTATTGTATAATTAGAAGGGGAGCTACTTTCGTTAATAGTTTGCAGAGGTGTATACTTCGTGGTTCTGCGACTGTCGCGTGAATTTGCTACAGTAAATACTACTGTAGAAGGGTGTTTTTGGGTAGACTTGGTAGGTTGTATATGCTTGAGGTCTTTATTGACAGTTTTGGTTGAATTACAATTTTTTTTGGTTTATTTCTACATCTTTTTGTTTTGTTTGCCTCTTTGACCTTTTTCATTCTTTGTTATAGTCATGAGATATTTTATTTTTAACTTTGTTAAATACATTTTTAATTTTCTTTTGTAATTTATTTTCTATATTTTGAGCCAATGTTGAACACTCTTCTTTTATAGATCTCTGAAAGAGATGATTTAGTGGTTTCTTTTTGGTTTTCTTAATACTTCTAGTCGTGGTATACTTGTTTTCATTTGAATATGCTTTTAAATCCAATATCGACGAATATGTTGTCTCAATAATGGTATTGGTAATAACATTAGCTAGAGAGGGTTCATGTCCTGCAATCTTTTGTATTTCTCTATGCTTGATTTCATTTAAAACTGCTTCAATTTCAGCTGTGCTGAGAAATTCGGTAGCATCATTAGTTGACCTCGGGGACGATAAGTCAAAAAAGTTATTGGAATTTTCTAGAATGCTAAAATCTGGCAGTGTAGGTGTAGTACTTATTAATTCAATATAATTAAAGTCTTTTTTTAATTTATCTGTTTCAATAGATTTAAAAATGTCTCTAGTATTATTTGTAACTTCTTTATAGGCTGTAAAAATATCACAATATTTTCCATAACATTTAGTCGGTTCGTATTTATCAAAATCATTGAAATTTGTTTCTTACAAGCTATCTTTCTTCTAAATTTAAGTTTATTTTTGTTTACTCGGATAGGTAGATTTTTGATCTCATATCTGTCTGCGTGTTTTCCATCACTTTCCAAATTATTATAATCGTGATTTCTTTTCATGAGATCTATATTATGAGGCATGGATACATTATTTCCGGCTATAAAGTTATTTGTCATACTTTTAAATATAGGGCGAGCGTTGAGGAATGCTATAAATACAAATATCCTGAAATAGATAGAAAAGTTATTCAATTTGAGATTAATACACATTTTCTAGTTAACAGAAAAGTTTATATTCTTTTAATTCTTTAAAGAAAATTCATTAAAAATTAGCAACTACGGAAAAAGACTCATAGCAATAAACATGTATATACAATAGTTGTTTTATATGATAAAAACTTATTAATCGATTCCCCTAAAAATAATAAACTACTAACAAGTAAGAATAATTTTGTTTTACCGTATCGAAGTTCATTTAATTTAAATAACCTAGAATTTGTAGATCCATATCTGCAATTACAAAAATACTACCTGTTATAGTTTCACAGGTTTTACTACAAATAATAATATATTTGAAACGTACCATAAAAAATCTAAAAATAACATTACTTCATTATATTAAAACGATATTCAATAAGTCATAATGTATTTTATAAAATTTAACGACGTCTGTGACAGTAACTATATTATTTTCTGTCATTACACTATTTTTATGACACATATGTAATTCCATAAACTATGGAGACTAAAAAGTTTTAGTCATGACATATCCAAACTTCATGGTTTTAGACAAGTTCACACCTACTTTTCTAGCACTCTAGTTTTATTAAATAATCACAATATTCAGATAGATATCTGAAATTATGAGAAACCTCGTGATGAAAACTTTTGCGTGAAATTGAAGTGAATTAAAGATAAAGATTTTTTTAATAGTATGTGAGTATTATGATTATACCATTTCATCGCTAAGAAACAGTTCTAGGTGCTTATTATGTAGATGCATTACCAAGAACTTGTCAGAATAAAATTATTTCTTTTCGTCTTGGTGCTGTTTAAAAAATTTTGAAGGTATAAGATTTTTTTTATTTGGGTGTCGACCAAATTTTAATACTCTTAGCATGTTTATCCCAAAACAACATAAATGTTGAGATTGTCTGTTACATAACTACTTAGGTTACGCCTAAAATAACACTTTCGTAAACTATGTACTGACTTGATGCCTCAGGGACACTTGGAGGTTCTACAGATCAAACTTTTACATTAAAAACGTGTACTCGGAGTTTGTATCATAAATTAAAACAGGTGACGAAGAGAACGAGAATTAATCACATAAATGTGCACCGTAATAATCATTTTTGTAATTATGCCGTTTGTAGGATACCCTTATTAAGTACAAAGTTAACTATAACAATATATTTTGATGTAATATGAAGTACCTATTTCACACAATATATGTGAAAGGCTTTTTTAATTTATGAAATAGTAAAATTAAAGATAATATAAAATATGCACAACGAAATAGATATTTAAGCATATTTTAAAATGTAAGCCATTTTACATACAGTTGTACAAATTTTCAGTTTTTCAGTGCTCGGGAAAATTAAACACGATTTCACCATCCAACTCGGCCACTTAAGCACTTAAAACGTCGCTGAGATGAATGGTTCAACTTTAGCGTTCAAAAGTTAAGAGGCAAAGAATAAGTCTACAATTTTATCTGAAAAGCTGGAGGGTGTCTATTACAATTACATTTACCAAGCGATGAGTTTCTCTAATATGTAATTATAGTTGTTGATATAATTTATATATTTGTCGTATTATTTTTTATTATTTATGATTTTTAAAGAAATTTTCATTAATATTTCCCATTCTTTATTAATAATTCGAGTCAAAATGAGATTCTTTATTTTTGCGTAGAATAAGTACTCATTATTAAACTTTTACAATTGCTTGTTTTGTATAGTACAATTTGTTTTTAATTTAATAATATAATCAATATCACCTATTTTATATATAAATAGAATTCATTATATAGAATAATTCTATACCGAGACCGAAAACCACTTATTATTTAATTTACAAGTTAAAGGTGGGCCTTTTAAACTTGAAAGGAAAAATGGATTATATAAAAGCACAGCGCTCTCAAAGCTACGTTTTGAAGGCTTTTAACGTTACTGTACACACTTAACTAAAAATATCATTGAGAAAAGATATCATAATGTGTTTATTTTAAATAGGAAAATGAAGTAAACAGAAATTTTGGTTTGAGTAATATTTATTTTATATGAATACAAAATGTAATGATACAATTTACACAATACATATCAGTCTACAAATTTATATATATAATACAGTCAATAAATTTAAAAGTTTGTAAGTTTATTTATGTATGTGTATGTTTTACTCGTTAACACTAAAATGACTGGCCGGATTTCGACGAAATTAAGCACACAGATACACTATGCCTACTACAGATACACTAGCCCTAGAGTCAGTAGCGGATTTAGGCCTAGACCCGTGAGGCCCGGGCCTGGGGTTAATACGTAGCAAATTTTGAGGGGACGCCAAAATTCTTAAGACGACTAAAATTAAAAATCGATTAGGTTTTCTGTAAGCAGTAAAACCAAATTTTTAAGTTTATTTTCTTGCGCTCTTAAAATCTAAACATAGTACTTACGATTTCAAGGGTTGAATTTATTTGTTAAAATAATTAATCTATATATACTGTTACGAAAGAAAAAGAGCGCCATATCGACTTGGGTTTAGGGCGCCATCGAACCTGAATCTACTACTGCCTAGAGTAAATACATGTTACTCACAAAGTTAGGCACCAAGGTTAAGAACGCATCCCAGCGAAGCAATTGTAAGCCACTAGTTAAAACATAAATATAATTAGAATTATGTTATCTGTGGTATTTAGGTTTGTAACAAACAGCTACGAGTAACTACTTCATACTTGAACCGAAATAAGCGATATAGTTTCTACAAAAGTCGTTTACGATGCTGACTATTCTAAAGCTAATTTAAATTAAAATTCAGAGCCAATGTTATATCTAATAATTAATTATAATTTAAGTTATTTACATAGTACCTATGTACTTCGTATTTTTAGTTTTTTTTTTAATATTACATAATTATATTATATTTCCATTTTTTAAATAACATGTTTTTTTATAACTAAATTTTCTATATCTTCTATATGAATAGGAATGAATGTTCGTATGTATGTCCTCTATGCATTCCTAAACATTCATACGATTGTGATGAAACTTTTATGCGTTCCTAAATTCAAGCTTAAGGACACATTCGAGCGAAGCAACATATAAACTTTCATCCCCACTTTCGCCACCTGACAGGATGATTTCCAAAATAAAAAATACCCTATGTTCTTTACAGTGTCTCAAACTATCTTCTTACCAAAATTTTATTTAAATCGGTGTAGTAGATACCCCTACAACCTCACAAACTCACAAACTTTACCTCTTTTAATATTAGTATAGAAGTGAAATTATAATATTAGTATAGAATATAAAACTTAAAATAATTAACGATATCACTCATACGAAAATACGAATATGTTGCCGCCAATTGAATCACAGAAAGCGTGAAATAAACAAAAAAAAACATAAAAACAACAGTGAAAATAAACATTGAAATTTTTAGTTGAATGTAGTTTTGTGAAATAAAATTCATACCAAAGAGGAAATAGTGAAAGGAAATGGCATCAAACATATTTAGCGTCACATCCTTCCGTTTCTATAAAAGCTTAGCCCATTGTTATGTTATATTTATTATTATTGATACCTTTATATTTTATTTAATACTAGCAACTCAACCTCGCTTTGCTCGGGTTCGTCCCTAAATACATACGTTTAAATGGATATAAATAGTTATTAGTATTATATTATAGATGTTTTATTAGTTATTCTATTATTTGAGTCTAAAACAATTCCATCACATTAAAAATCATAAAAACGGAGCGTAAAAAAGCACATTTGCAGGCCGACGAGGTGAGGTTGATCGGAATCGAGATCAAGTCCCGGAACCGATGGATCTCATTCTGGATTCCACTGATGCTTTCCATCAGGCGTCATGGAGTCATCTTGTCGAGCGACAATAAAAAAAAAAAAAAATCGATTCAGCTGTTCTTGAGTTACAAATTTTGTAACTAACCTGACTTTGTTTTATATAAATAATACATATATAATAATGACTATTTTGAATAATTAATATAAATTGAAATTTAGGTACCTGTCGTTACAAGCTGTAAAAATTTTTTTTATTATTCTCATACTATTTACTTATTTTATATAACTTACACATGAAAATATAATAAATATTTTCATATCATTTCTACAATATATTCTGAAATAATGAATAATTCTCATCAACAGATGCTTTCGAGTGAAACTCACGAGTTAAAATACGGCTCGTACAATTTTTTCCTTTACAGTAGCTAGCTCGGTAACATTTTAATGTTTACTTCTTCGATTATACTCTATACAGATAAATAAAATAGAAGTGTCTGTTTGTTATGTCGAAATAACAGCTTTTTACTAATGCATATGGAATTGTATACGGTATTTATAAAAAAACACAACTTTTAAATTTTTTGACTGACTGTCGGTCTGTTTGTTCCGTCTAATCTCTGAAACGGCTGGGCCGATTTTGACGGGACTTTCACTGGCAGGTAGTTGATGTTATAAAGAGTAACTTAGACTACTACTACTACTACTTTTATTTCAGTAAAAGTATTAGGGTTCCGCTCAAAAAAACATACCTAATAAATGATAAAATAAATTTAATATTGCTGCTCTTAAATTGTGAGGTATATTGTAAAATATATATAATTATATAAAAATACTTGGCAAGAATAATTTCAACATAATAGAAGCAAATCGTATCATTTTATTATATAGGTTTGTAACCCCAAGCAATGGTAAAGGGTAATAGAACGGAGGCTGAATGAGGAGTGTTACATTTAATTCGTACTTGAACAATACGGCAGGCTTACGAAAATGGCGTGAACGCCGCTGCAAGTGTAATTGTTATAAGTCGGAAGAGCTGCTAAATGTCTTTGTAATGTTAAACAACATGAAATAAAAACATTACCTAAATATGTAGATTATTTTATGGACATAGATAGCACACAAAGAGAGGAATTCAAAGTAATAAATCTCAAAATATGATACACATTTATACTCGTATGTGCACCACCTACTGTATTGTGCGTTGATTTTATTTATCAGAAATCTTCGTGGGCGTTCGATCATAACACATTCATAATATTATATTAAACCATACTGTACATAAATTTTATATCAGAAAATGTTATTTCGCTCGATTCTCCCTAGTTTAGTAGTGGTCTCGTGACATGACACGGCGCGGCCACTTCTTATCTTTACCTATAGATAAGTCTTCTTCAAACTTTGAAAATACTCTTATATTTAGCTAATGACTGATTTAAAGGAATTTAGTATAAAGGCCGTTAACATCAAAATTATGTAATGCGCTCATATAGGTAGAATAACTCGCACTGGACAAACAGTTATTTTGCATATTAATTAAAATATTTTATGATTAATTAATGTAAAATTTCACCTAAAAATGCTTATAAATACCTCGATTTTATTAATTTGGCCACTACAAGTGAATGTAAAAATTGTGTTTATTTATTAATTTATTAACTATCTTAATTATTATTTATAACTTAACGAGTTCATATAACTTATCTAAACTTTCTAATGATCAACATTATAACATTGTTATATGGGAATTCGAGTGTATGTGTAGGAATTCATAAGTTAAAAAAACATACCAAGGAACAAACATACATTTATTTTTTCATTTCAAACACATACAAAACTTATACCATTTTACTTTGAAACAAGTTAAAACTTGTAAACACAATAAATATTCACGCTATCCTTTTATATTGTGCTAAGATAAAAATGATGATGTTCTCCTGGCCGATTCCGGCTACGGCGGCCAATCTCATTGAAAAAAAAAATTGAAAATAATGGCGTATTATTTACTGCTCGATTTGTGAACATAATAATATTAATATATTATTATGCTCTTAAATAATGTAGGTTTTAATTAATTACCTTGGCGACCGAGCTTCGCTCGGTGCTTTTTTTAAAAAACGTGTTTTTTCGCGAAAAGTATTTTTTGGATTGTGTTTTCAGAAAAGATACCTATACAATACATATTTAAATAAATAAACTTAAAAAGAAAAACCTTATTTAAACACAACTATTAATCCAAATCGTTAGAGCCGTTTCTGACATACACGAAATAAATTTATACAGGTTGTCCCAGAAAAGTGTCAAGCGGAAGTCCAGAGATAGAGCACTCCTTGGGGTACACAAATCACCCCCATATAGGTATGTTACACGATTGTTCATAATTTTTGAGTTATGATTTTTTTTCTGAATTTTTGAGAATTTTCAAACCACTTAAAAAAGTTCTAAAAGAAAGTAGAAGACATTTTCGAGTTTTTTTTTGTAACTAAATCTTCATGACTTGTAATTTTATGCTTAAAATAATCAGCTTCGTAACTTGATGAAAATTATGAAAATGTAGGTGTAAAGTGAAAAATTTTCAACTCTAAATTAAAAACTTAAACAGGTGACTTCATGGTTCGTAAGTACTCGTATGTCTCAAAAGTTTTCCAGACTCTCAAATTCCATAATCATTAAAAAAAGTAGTACTCAATAGGCTCCTTTGGCTAAAATCGACCTTCAAAGATAGCGAGGTGTTTTTTTTTTAAATTATCCATCTGATTACAAACTTTTTTTGGGCCATTTAATATTATAAGATTAGCTATATAGCATATCGTAATACAACCAAAGAAGGAATAATACGTGCCACATTCATTTTACATATTAAGTCCTACCAAAAACCTAAGACAAATTTGCTTTGATGTTTGATTTAGAGAAGTATTATGTTCAAAGACATTCAAGAACTCTACCAGTCTCGGTTTACTTAGGTTATTTGTATCTTGATCCCAGGGCATTGTCGACTCAATATAATTGAATGGCTCTTGAATCATTGTATTCCTTCTCTAAGGATATTTGTTCATCGAACGGACTGATTAAATTCAATGTATTTATTCATCTTATGTAATTTAATTATAAGATTTACAAAAATAAGTTTTAATTTAGAAAGTTAAATATAAAAGTAAAAGATGCTTTGATAAACACGTTTTTTTTTGTTTGGGTAATTGAGAGCTCCATATCATTACTTTCCAACTTCATCATGACTATCTTTAGAATATAACTACCATGTTATTTTATGAATATATAATAATTATTATTTATATTATTATTTTGTTGTCACCCAGTTACTTTAACTTTCTAAAGTCTAAATTCAGCTCGATCAGATCAGACAGTAAACGATCAATTTTCAAAAGGGAGAATCAAACCGACATCAGAAAAAACAGGTTAAATAAAAACCTATTGTAAAATTAAATCTTATTTCATATTATAAATACTCGTAATTAGGATGTATAAAAGTTATACGATAAACAGATTTCAGATCACACACTTTCCTATGGGAAAAATAAAGATTTCACTAAAGATTTAAAATGTCACGTACGAGTCGCTTGATATTTATGCATGTTTATACGAAAAGTTCTGATCTAGTCATAACGATCGCTATGAAAATACCTCTAAAGGGCGATAATGATTCTTATTTCAACTACTTCTCAATAAAAATATTTTTTTAGTAGATATATTATAATCCTAAAAGTTATTTTTAATATATTAGAAATATGTGCGCAATTAATTTTACAGAACTACAAGTTATAAAGTAGATCAAACGATGCCGCTTGAGTTTTCCTTTCTGTACGCTTCTTTACAAAACGGAGGCTATTTTTAGCCACACTGACAGTAGCTAGGGTTGCCAGTAATTGTAAAAAATAAAATTGAATAATATCCAATATTATTTTTACCGTCCTCAACTCAGATTCACATAGCCTCAGATTATCTACACTCTAGATGGAGCCATAGGTCACGTGATATTCGTGAGAAAATAAAAAGCTTAATACAACTTTGTTGTGATAGAACAAGACAAAAAATTTCTAAAAATAAAAACAATAAAATTTCTCTCTGACCTTTTTAACCGACTTCCAAAAAGGAGGAGGTTCTCAATTCGTCGGAATCTTTTTTTTATGTATGTTCACTGATTACTCGAAGACGCCTAAACCGTTTTGGAAAAATTTTACCTTATTATGATACCTAAACAGATATTTTCGAAGTCGGTGCCAACCGACAATATTTTAAGATATGAATATCTAATAGGTAAATATGTCTTTTACGTATCGAAATATATTAGATTTGCTTTGCATCGGCTGGCACCGACTTGGAAAATATCTGATTAGGTATCTATTCTAAATGAAAACCCCCGTTTGGTTATTTTTTACATTTTAGTGCCTGGAAGTCAGCTTTTATTCATTTTTTTTAAGTTTTAGTAACTTCATTAAAAGTACCAATATAATATTTTGAAGATGAGTGTCGCCGCGTCGCTAGCAGGCTAGCAGGAACGCAGTGCATACTAACACTACTGTATCCAACACATTTTGTTACTCAGAAATATAATAAAATTGTAACTAAGCCGAATCTGTACATTAAATATTTTTTGAAAATTCTTATTGAAATAAACATTATTAACGATACAGAGGCCGAATCTGTTTGTCTGTCTGTCTGTCTGTTACCGCATCACAGAAAACCACTGGAGGGATTTTGAAGAAATTTGGTATGGTGATGGCTGGTTATCCGGGTCAACATATAGGATACTTTTTACCGCGAGAAAATATCTCATTTCTGAGAAAAAATACAAAAACTGTAATATAAGAGTATACTAATTATATAAAACCTAAGAATTTGGTTTTTGGTCATCTGAACGCGGGCGGAGCCGCGGGCAATGCTAGTTATTAGGTACATTAATGAGATAAAATGCATCGTTTGATAATATTTAATGTTATGCAGAGACACGGCTATGCTCCTCAATCCTGTCTACTGATTTATTAATTATTAATTATAATAATTAATCACACTCTATTGTTTTATTTATTTTATATACTTACAATCATGGCATTTATATGTATGTACATAGGTATATCGCGATTCTGTCCCTTTTTATAGTTGTAACTGGGTTGTGATTTGACTTTACTTAACTTGACCGGAAACGAATCACGCAAATGCCTATTTCGGTCTTTTTAATCAATTAAAATTGACATTAGCTATTATCTATACTAATATTATAAAGAGGTAAAGTTTGTGAGTTTGTGAGATTGTGAGTTTGTGACGCTGTAGGGGGTAATCTCTGGATATACTGAACCGATTTAGATGAAATTTGGTATGAAGATAGTCTGAGACCCTGGGAAGGACATAGAATACTTTTTATCTGGGAAATCATTTCTTAAAGGGCTGAAAATGGAGATGAAAGTTTTTATGGGAAATCAACCTAGGGGCGAACCCGAGCAAAGCGAGGGCAAGTCGCTAGTATTATATAAAATATTAATTATGATTATATATCGAAGTTTATAACAAAAAGCCATATCGATGTCACACAGTATCACGAACACTAGCGCTTAAATAAATAATCGGATAAATAAAACTAGATTACGGTTCCTTTCGGTTCGTTTATTTTTCACTTAATCTTGCATTCAACGCTTTTTAACGTCCCACTGCTGGACACGGGCCTCCCTTAATACGAATGGGATCAGACCATAGTCCACCACGCTGGCCAAGTGCGGATTGGCGGACTTCACACGTCTTTCGAAAACTTGTGAGGTTCACTCAGACATGCAGGTTTTCTAACGATATTTTCCTTCGCCGTAAGGAGAGTGGTAATCATGTTAGAAATGATTCGCACATGAAAATAGCACAGGTGCGAGACCCGGGATTTGAACCCGCTTCACTCGGTTTCCCAAGCGAGCGCGATACCACTGGACTACCACTTAATCTTATTTTAAGCAAATATTTTAAGAAACAAAGGCACACTAATGAGCAAACAAACAATAAGTACTAGAAGGATAACTCTCATACATATGCATTTTGCTTGACAACCTCCGGATGGAAATATTCAATATCGTCAGAATTTCAATAGAGTACCCAACTTTGAGAGAAAATTGGAGAGATCTGAATATTCTTCGGCAATTTCGAAAAAATATATGTTAATCTATTCGAGGATCCATTTTCATAAATTGATTGCTTCGGGCCAATATTAAAGTATTGTTAAGGAGTGCTGCCTGTTGTAATCTATGATTTTTTTGCTACTGTATTTTATTTTGTATGGCATTTATATTATACATTTTACTAGTCTTTTCCCGCGGTTCCACCTGCGTGCTCCGCTCTTAAGGACTGTAGTGTGATATAAGATAAATCTAAACCTTCCATAATAAATTGTTTCAAATCACACTTAAAGATTTAGTCATACGCACGTTTATACAAACAGATTTTCCAGTTTTAAATATATTATGTTTGATTCACAAAAGTAAAATTTTATTTTTAATCTATATTGAATTTATAATAATTAATTTATACTCTTCCTTTACTGAAAATCGGTAACAATCTAATAGTGCCATTATCTAGAAACTTTTACATTAAAGTTTCAAAATTCAATTTCGTTTAATTTCATAAAACATACACTTATTTATATTAAAATATTTTTCATATAGTAAACCAAACAACCAATAAAGCAAATTATATATATATATATATATATATATATATATATATAATTTAGTATTATATATATATATAATACTAAATCACGAGTGGATCTACACCACAAAAGTAAGCTCTTAATATAAACTACTAATCGTTAGCTAATTTATCAAGACAAGGCTAGATCTAAATCTACTTGGGATTTGTGTTCACGCAGGTACACTGAAAGTAAGCCTAATTTATTACATTTCTTTCCATGATTAACCCACTTTCGAGGAAACAATGGCAAAAGCTTTTTAGGTGCACCTTTTCCTCTTTTGCCAGCTATAAAATCTGTGCTAAGCTTCACTACAGCTCATACTTAAGATGTGACCTTATTTTGTAAATAAGTTCTATTTATATTTACTTAGAAACTGCATAATGCCATTTATTGCATATTAAAATAATATAATAAATATATGTCACAGTTGTACTTCAAATTTTTGTTTCATTAAAAGTAATTTTATGCCTCCAGGTAAAAATCTAAGAAATTAATTAAATTTTTAAGAAATCTATTGTTAACTGTAACGCCGGCGTGTCCGCGGTCGTGGAGGGATTAAAGAAAAACTAGAAGATACTTACTTACTGTCGAACCAATACAATACATCTAATTACGTTTATTATAAGCAGCCACATTATATCGCATTTACTCTGTGTTGTTCAAATATTAGTTAACTGAGGTGTTTACACATCACGAGATAATAGTCTAGCTAATTTTCGTACATCATTATAGAATATTATACAATATATGTACATTGTACATTGTTCAAGTATCTATCTGACGACATCTATATTTAACAAACAGGTTTATGATATTGTGTTCAGCACTTTTTAACGTCTCACTAGCCCAATAGCCGGGCGCGAAGCCAAGAGTCACACAGGGAGGTGGCCCACTTCGGTGGATCGTGTACCATGCGGGTTGCTCCTGGCGCTTCTCTTCCGGCAAATTTAACCGTGGAGGCAACCTCTTGGTCGTGTGGTCTGCGTCGGTAGACCTGCCGTCGGAGGGTCGTGGTTAAGTGCGTGATGGATCCTGCGATGTCCCATTAAGACGGGGGAAGGTTCTGTTAGGTTTTAGTGAGTAGTTCTGGCTTTTCTTCGGCTATTTTTTTTTCGGACTGACCATTCCCGTCAGTTTTAACTGCCTGATTTATAAAGGTATCATAATGTACCCTTTCGTGTCATCACTATTGCCACAGGCCAGTATAAACAATTATTATCTATTATTATACATTAAAATAGCGAAACCTTACAAGTGATACTTTAGAAATAATCTATAGGTACATATAATAAAATTGTAACTAGGCCGAATCTGAAAATATCTCATCTCTAAAACATCTATACGAAACGTTAAAACTTAACTTATATATTGATAATTTAAGTAAAAATATTTTTGCGATTATATTCTTCTTACAGACGGTGTCTACCAAAAAAATTATACAATAATAACTAAGTAATAACTAACTTTTGAGACGTCTCGTGACCTCGTATGCTTCATTCGAAATATCAGGAATAAGAAAAAACAGAATAAAACCGTGAGAGAATCCGATATAATAATTTTATTTACAACATAATTTAGTAACTTTAGACTCGCTATTATTTCAGTTTGTAATACAGATATATTGTGCAATTATTACCGCTATCACAGAGTTAATATGCAGCAATTATGACATATAACACACGATTCGTATATAAATGTTACAAAGCATGGAAGGTACGTAAATCAAACAATTAAAGTGTTGAACAAACACACGAACCACTAAGTGCCATAGTCTGTCACTGCGGTCTCGTAAACCCCAATTGTTCAAGATACACGCGCAATATACGTACCCCACGAAATGGTAGCAAATAAAATTATATTTGCTCACAATCTGGTCGAAAATGAACCATAATAGATTCGCAAAGTGTACTTCATACAACAATGTACGAATTATGTGAAAATCTGTTTATATTTTATGCAATATATGGTACGGTTTATTTATTACTAGCATTACCCGCGGCTCCGGCCGCGTTCAGATGACCAAAAACCAAATTCTTAGGTTTTACATATTAGTATACTCTTACTCTTACATTACAGTTTTTGTATTTTTTCTTAGAAATGAGATATTTTTCCGCGGTAAAAAGTATCCTATATGTTGACCCGGATAACCAGCTATCATCATACCAAATTTCATCAAAATCTGTCTAGTGGTTTTCTCGTGATGCGGTAACAGACAGACAGACAGACAGACAGACAGACAGACAGACAGACAGACAGACAGACAGACAGACAGACAGACAGACAGACAGACAGACAGACAGACAGACAGACAGACAGACAGACAGACAGACAGACAGACAGACAGACAGACAGACAGACAGACAGACAGACAGACAGACAGACAGACAGACAGACAGACAGACAGACAGACAGACAGACAGACAGACAGACAGACAGACAGACAGACAGACAGACAGACAGGACAGACAGACAGACAGACAGACAGACAGACAGACAGACAGACAGACAGACAGACAGACAGACAGACAGACAGACAGACAGACAGACAGACAGACAGACAGACAGACAGACAGACAGACAGACAGACAGACAGACAGACAGACAGACAGACAGACAGACAGACAGACAGACAGACAGACAGACAGACAGACAGACAGACAGACAGACAGACAGACAGACAGACAGACAGACAGACAGACAGACAGACAGACAGACAGACAGACAGACAGACAGACAGACAGACAGACAGACAGACAGACAGACAGACAGACAGACAGACAGACAGACAGACAGACAGACAGACAGACAGACAGACAGACAGACAGACAGACAGACAGACAGACAGACAGACAGACAGACAGACAGACAGACAGACAGACAGACAGACAGACAGACAGACAGACAGACAGACAGACAGACAGACAGACAGACAGACAGACAGACAGACAGACAGACAGACAGACAGACAGACAGACAGACAGACAGACAGACAGACAGACAGACAGACAGACAGACAGACAGACAGACAGACAACAGACAGACAGACAGACAGACAGACAGACAGACAGACAGACAGACAGACAGACAGACAGACAGACAGACAGACAGACAGACAGACAGACAGACAGACAGACAGACAGACAGACAGACAGACAGACAGACAGACAGACAGACAGACAGACAGACAGACAGACAGACAGACAGACAGACAGACAGACAGACAGACAGACAGACAGACAGACAGACAGACAGACAGACAGACAGACAGACAGACAGACAGACAGACAGACAGACAGACAGACAGACAGACAGACAGACAGACAGACAGACAGACAGACAGACAGACAGACAGACAGACAGACAGACAGACAGACAGACAGACAGACAGACAGACAGACAGACAGACAGACAGACAGACAGACAGACAGACAGACAGACAGACAGACAGACAGACAGACAGACAGACAGACAGACAGACAGACAGACAGACAGACAGACAGACAGACAGACAGACAGACAGACAGACAGACAGACAGACAGACAGACAGACAGACAGACAGACAGACAGACAGACAGACAGACAGACAGACAGACAGACAGACAGACAGACAGACAGACAGACAGACAGACAGACAGACAGACAGACAGACAGACAGACAGACAGACAGACAGACAGACAGACAGACAGACAGACAGACAGACAGACAGACAGACAGACAGACAGACAGACAGACAGACAGACAGACAGACAGACAGACAGACAGACAGACAGACAGACAGACAGACAGACAGACAGACAGACAGACAGACAGACAGACAGACAGACAGACAGACAGACAGACAGACAGACAGACAGACAGACAGACAGACAGACAGACAGACAGACAGACAGACAGACAGACAGACAGACAGACAGACAGACAGACAGACAGACAGACAGACAGACAGACAGACAGACAGACAGACAGACAGACAGACAGACAGACAGACAGACAGACAGACAGACAGACAGACAGACAGACAGACAGACAGACAGACAGACAGACAGACAGACAGACAGACAGACAGACAGACAGACAGACAGACAGACAGACAGACAGACAGACAGACAGACAGACAGACAGACAGACAGACAGACAGACAGACAGACAGACAGACAGACAGACAGACAGACAGACAGACAGACAGACAGACAGACAGACAGACAGACAGACAGACAGACAGACAGACAGACAGACAGACAGACAGACAGACAGACAGACAGACAGACAGACAGACAGGACAGACAGACAGACAGACAGACAGACAGACAGACAGACAGACAGACAGACAGACAGACAGACAGACAGACAGGACAGACAGACAGACAGACAGACAGACAGACAGACAGACAGACAGACAGACAGACAGACAGACAGACAGACAGACAGACAGACAGACAGACAGACAGACAGACAGACAGGACAGACAGACAGACAGACAGACAGACAGACAGACAGACAGACAGACAGACAGACAGACAGACAGACAGACAGACAGACAGACAGACAGACAGACAGACAGACAGACAGACAGACAGACAGACAGACAGACAGACAGACAGACAGACAGACAGACAGACAGACAGACAGACAGACAGACAGACAGACAGACAGACAGACAGACAGACAGACAGACAGACAGACAGACAGACAGACAGACAGACAGACAGACAGACAGACAGACAGACAGACAGACAGACAGACAGACAGACAGACAGACAGACAGACAGACAGACAGACAGACAGACAGACAGACAGACAGACAGACAGACAGACAGACAGACAGACAGACAGACAGACAGACAGACAGACAGACAGACAGACAGACAGACAGACAGACAGACAGACAGACAGACAGACAGACAGACAGACAGACAGACAGACAGACAGACAGACAGACAGACAGACAGACAGACAGACAGACAGACAGACAGACAGACAGACAGACAGACAGACAGACAGACAGACAGACAGACAGACAGACAGACAGACAGACAGACAGACAGACAGACAGACAGACAGACAGACAGACAGACAGACAGACAACAGACAGACAGACAGACAGACAGACAGACAGACAGACAGACAGACAGACAGACAGACAGACAGACAGACAGACAGACAGACAGACAGACAGACAGACAGACAGACAGACAGACAGACAGACAGACAGACAGACAGACAGACAGACAGACAGACAGACAGACAGACAGACAGACAGACAGACAGACAGACAGACAGACAGACAGACAGACAGACAGACAGACAGACAGACAGACAGACAGACAGACAGACAGACAGACAGACAGACAGACAGACAGACAGACAGACAGACAGACAGACAGACAGACAGACAGACAGACAGACAGACAGACAGACAGACAGACAGACAGACAGACAGACAGACAGACAGACAGACAGACAGACAGACAGACAGACAGACAGACAGACAGACAGACAGACAGACAGACAGACAGACAGACAGACAGACAGACAGACAGACAGACAGACAGACAGACAGACAGACAGACAGACAGACAGACAGACAGACAGACAGACAGACAGACAGACAGACAGACAGACAGACAGACAGACAGACAGACAGACAGACAGACAGACAGACAGACAGACAGACAGACAGACAGACAGACAGACAGACAGACAGACAGACAGACAGACAGACAGACAGACAGACAGACAGACAGACAGACAGACAGACAGACAGACAGACAGACAGACAGACAGACAGACAGACAGACAGACAGACAGACAGACAGACAGACAGACAGACAGACAGACAGACAGACAGACAGACAGACAGACAGACAGACAGACAGACAGACAGACAGACAGACAGACAGACAGACAGACAGACAGACAGACAGACAGACAGACAGACAGACAGACAGACAGACAGACAGACAGACAGACAGACAGACAGACAGACAGACAGACAGACAGACAGACAGACAGACAGACAGACAGACAGACAGACAGACAGACAGACAGACAGACAGACAGACAGACAGACAGACAGACAGACAGACAGACAGACAGACAGACAGACAGACAGACAGACAGACAGACAGACAGACAGACAGACAGACAGACAGACAGACAGACAGACAGACAGACAGACAGACAGACAGACAGACAGACAGACAGACAGACAGACAGACAGACAGACAGACAGACAGACAGACAGACAGACAGACAGACAGACAGACAGACAGACAGACAGACAGACAGACAGACAGACATACTGATATAAATTCTAAAAACTATAGATTCGGACTCTGTATCGATAATAATGTCTATTTTAATTATATTTTCCAAAAAATATTTAATGTACAGATTCGACTTTGTTAGAATTTTATTATATGTATAGATTTGTTTTATGTGAAACGATGTTTACCATGTTTTATGTTTTTCGATTTCTTTTCGAGTTATGAAATTCCGATTCTTCGGGACCGTTACAGATAATAAAATTTCAAATGTCTCGAATAATAAGAATGATGTATCAGTGACTATGAGAACCTCAAGACTTATTAGGTTTGTTTAGTTTGTTTGTCGCACTTCAAATTATATAATACTAGCAGAACGCGCGGCATCGCTCGCGCTAAAACTACAAACCTCTAAAAAGGTAGTTTCATGTAAACTTTCATTCCCTATTTTACCCCCTTATAGGATGAATTTTCAAAAATGCTAAGACACGTATTTATTTAATTTTATTGATAATATATGATATATACCAAGTTTAAGTAATTCTGTAAATAAATATTTTTTGCATTGTATTATAACGTGTTTCCCGTGGAAACTAAGTAATCTCGCACGATCAAAAGTCCTATGTCACTCTTCAGCCCTCCAACTATTTCCACACAAAAAATTACGTCAATCCGTTACTCCGTTTCGACGTGAAAGAAGGACAAACAAACAAACACACTTTCACATTTATAATATTAGTATGAATGTATAATGTATATATATACTGTAACGCATATTTGCGTATATTATATAAATATTAATTAAAACTAAAGAGACTAAAGATAAAATTATATTTGCGTGGATTGTTTACTATATTCTTATATTCGTAACAACAAAATTAAAATAATCATCCATACATTACCTATACGTATAACAGATTACAAACATAAGATAAAATTATATTTGCATGGATTTTTATTATGTTCTTATAACAAAAATAAAAACATGTAATAAAATTGTAACTAAGTCGAATCTGTACATTAAACATTTTTTTGGAAAATCTAATTGACATAGACATTTCATCATAGACATTATCGGATACAGAGTCCGAATCTATAGTTTTTAGAATTTTTGTCTGACTATCTGTCTGTCTTTCTGTCTGTCTGCCTGTTTGTCTGTTACCGCATCACGAGAAAACCACTGGACAGATTTTGATGAAATTTGGTATGATGATAGCTGGTTATCCGGGTCAGTTATGCACTTGGCCAGCGTGGTGACTATGGCCTGAGCGTGGTGACTATGGCCTGTTCCCCCTCGTATTGGAGCGACGCCGGTGCCCAACTGTGAGACGTTAAAAAGGACAGAATACAATGCATAAAATAATAAATAAATGATTTTGGTAGGTACTATTAGGATTTTGTTAGAATGCACAAAACTATGGCAATGAATAATCGTAGATTCTTTAAGAATCTACATATTTGCATAGAAGATAAATATTATAAAATTTATTTAATAAAATAGTCGTTCATTAATAAAATAAGTACGAAAGGGTTTTAAGAAACTGACACTCGCAAAAGCAAAGTTTTGTGAAGAAAATCGAAGCTTTTTTATTCGCTATGTATTCCACATATATTATTGAGGTAAAACATTCTCTTTACTCTCAGAGTAGACTTTACAACAAATTCCCTTAAAGCCGGAAAATATGTTAACTTTTTCTTTTGTTCTTTATATTGTAAGCTTTACCAGATTTGTAGACCATATTTCCTTAAGTAAAATTCACAATAGGAAACAAATGCAATTGTGTCTTTATTGCTTTGCGAACTTTGACATCTATCTATACATGTAATTAAATCCTGAGTCGAATCTGTACATAAAATATTTTTTGGAGAATCTAATTAAAATAGACATTATTATCGATACAGAGAGAGAGAGAGAGAGAGAGAGAGAGAGAGTATAGTTTTTAGATTTTTGTCTATCTGTCTGACTGTCTGGGGAGGTACGACGACAAAACCACTAGACAGATTTTGATGAAATTTAATAACATATAGGATACTTGTTACTCCCGGGGGAGAAGCCAACTCCTACCGGGCGCGTCCCCAGGTGGCGGATAGGGGAATGCCACCCGCTTAGGGCGGTGGGTGGTACCGGAGAAATCCGGCGCGGACCAAATGGCTTGGGTGGGGCCGCTCGTCTAGGACTCGAGCCGAAGACGTTGCGGCCACCGGTGGTGGGACCGCTTGGTCCCACAACCGGATGATGGGTGCCGGTTGCGGGACTGTGGTCGCAGGCCCGCATCCGGCGGAGGAGTAGGCCGCGGCGGGAGAGGAGTGCCGGTATTTCGGTGCGCCGTTCTCCCTTACCTTCCGCGGCCTAGACGGGGCCGCACCGTTTGATGGCGGACGCGGTGGGGCTGCAGGGGAAGAGGAGTGTCGGTGTTTCGTTGCCGCTCTCCCTGTCCTCTGCAGCCGATTGGAGGTGGCCCACTTCGGTGGGCGGTGGTTAGGTTTAATGGGGCTGCTCCGGGTACCTCTCTGGCGTAGCAGAGTTGACTGTGGAGCAGCCCCATTGGTTTGGTGGTCTGCCTAGCGCTTAGGCAGACCTGCCGCCGGGGCGCCGTAGTAGTTATGCGCAAGCGATCCTGCGGCGTCCCATTAAGGCGGAGGGGAGGGGAATGTCGGGTTTTAGTGGGTAGTACCGGCTCTTCTAGCCGGTGAGCCCCACATCACCACCTGGGGGATCAGGTGGTATGCGTAAATGCATTTCCCGACATAAAAAAAAAAAAAAAAGGATACTTGTTACTGCGAGAAAATATCTCATCTCTAAGAAATCTATACTAACAGTTCAAACGTTCCTAGAGTTTCTTTAAATCATATGAAGCAACTTTAAATTCATAAATGAAGAAAATCGATAATATGTAGTTTTCAGTTCTTTAGATTCATCTCGGCTTCTAGCACAGAACGGACTTTACATTGGAACGCGCGTATCAGATCTTTCAACGGTTACTTAGAGACTTTGTCATGCAAATCAGCCACTCAAAATCTTAGACGAGACATCATTTAAATTGAAATATTGTAAATATTCCAGTAGGGAGTGAATGATTTTACTTTGATATTGCTACGACCGTAATCTCTGAGACCCTCCTGCGAATAATCAGATCTAACTAGGTCGTAAAGCCATACCCAACCTTTAATTACAAATGATAAATAGAAAATACGAGAAAATGTTACTTAAATTCATTCAGAGAAATAAATTTGGCTTTTCAAAGCCTTTCATTTTCCTTAGCCTACTTAATAAATAAAAAAAGTCAAGACTTGCCCTGTTTTTGCTTTAAGTCCCAATAACAGCCCGGGCGGTGTACCTTACCCAGCCTTTCACAATTAACTAATATCCCCAGGGATACCAGGATAAAAAATAATATAAAGAAAGAAAAGAAGAAGAAGAAAGATTTACTTAAAGATATTTTTCAAGTCATAGGAAACGGATATAATGAATGTTGTATACAAACAAATAATACATAAATATGTCAGGACATTATTACACACAGCACCATCTAGTTCCATGGTAAGCTACGAGGCTTGTGTTATGGATACCAGATAGTTGATACATTATACATATATAACTTTAAATACGTACATAATATTATAAATATAAACACCCATGACTGGAGTACAAACATTCGTGTTTACCACACAAATGAATACCCCCAGCGGGACTCGAACCCGCGACCGCTTGCGCAGCAAGTAGGGTCACTACAAACTGAGCCAAACGTGTCGTCCGAACAGTAGTTGATTTTTTTACCTTAGTAAGGTAGTAACTATATACGTGCAATGGTGCATGGATCACTCAGAATGTAGAGGAATTTTAGTGCCACAAGTACATTCCTTAAATTTTCAATATGATTATGTTGAATTTTGAAAACTAAGCGCGTGCAATGGTGCATGGATCACTCAGAATGAATTTTAGTGCCACAAGTACATTCCTTAAATTTTCAATATGATTATGTTGAATTTTGAAAACTAAGCGCGTGCAATGGTGCATGGATCACTCAGAATGAATTTTAGTGCCACAAGTACATTCCTTAAATTTTCAATATGATTATGTTGAATTTTGAAAACTAAGCGCGTGCAATGGTGCATGGATCACTCAGAATGAATTTTAGTGCCACAAGTACATTCCTTAAATTTTCAATATGATTATGTTGAATTTTGAAAACTAAGCGATCAGAACATAGCTTTATACCCATTGTGTCCACGTTAGTAAATTTAATCATAACTTACATTTGAACTTAAATAAAAGGTAATCAAATGCTATACATATATCCTCTTCAAATATTAAACGCATGCGTTAAACTTTGCCTACGTAATTTTAAGCTTAGAATTCAATTAAAATAAATTATACTTTATCATCGTGGTTTAGTTAGTGAAATTAAATATAATTATTTTTTATTACACATATAACAAAATTTTAGTATTTATTTTATTATAATATATTATCGGAATAAATCCAAACATTTAATATTTTTGAGTTATAAATAAGCAATTTCAACAATCCACTTTTTAAAAATTATAACTTTTTTGTAGTCTGTGTCAAAAAAAACATTATTAAAACTCTTTAAATTTTAAGCAGGACTTAACTTTGTCGAATAAATATCCTATTTTGTACGATATACCTTCATACAAAATAGGATAATTAATTGAAAAAGTTAAGTCCTGCTTAAAATTTAAAAAGCTTTAAAAATCCAATAGTTTAATATCCGAAATTTTTGTCGCTGTCGCGTCGTGCACGATATTGAATCCACTAATATCATAAACGCGAAAGTTTGTGAGGATGGATGGAGGTTTGTAATTTTTTCACGCAAAAACTACTGAACAGATTTTAATGAAACTTTACATACATATACAGCTTACTAGCATTGCCCGCGGCTCTGCCCGCGTTCAGGTAACCAAAAACCAAATTCTTAGGTTTTACATATTAGTATACTCTTACATTGCAGTCTTTGTATTTTTTTTAGTAATGAGATATTTTCACGCGGTAAAAAGTATTCTATATGTTGACCCGGATAACCACCAGCTATCACCATACCAAATTTCATCAAAATCCCTCCAGTGGGTTTCTGTGATGCGGTAACAGACAGACAGACAAAAATTCTAAAAACTATAGATTCAGCCTCTGTATCGATAATAATGTTTATTTTAGTAAAATTTTCCAAAAAATATTTAATGTACAGATTCGGCTTAGTTACAATTTTATTATATGTATAGATAGATACATCAGAGGAACCCATAAGCTATAATTTGTAAAGATAATAATAATACATGATTAAACTACTCGTGGAGAGTCAAGATAAAACGATGAAATCACATATTATAAAAAAAAATTTATTTCTGTTTTGCGGCTATTTCGTGTCACTGCGACCATTTCTGGCCTATTGTGATCATGATATCACATAATGTAAACAACCAGTTATTTGCGACCATGGTCGTGGTACTGGTCGCCTAGTTGTCATACAAATAATAAATACAAAAACAACATGTTACAAGTCATTAAATCTACCCACAAATTAATTTGAACATGTCTTCATTAGCAACATGTTGTAAAAGCGTTTTCCTATAACATAACTCTATTTGCAGCGGGACGAACTTAACCTACCTTATAAAGATTAACTCGGTCTCAACGTCCCGCTTGGGCAATAACGGGGAAGATTGAATACTGAGCACATATTTGCACTGGTAGCAAATCGTCCCCGAGCGGTTCTAATGTCGCGAAATAAAACGTACATCGCCTTCGTACGTATAAAGGACTTAATATCTTACTTTTCAAGACACATGTAAAAACTTGGATTAATTGTAGGTAAGCTAAGTATGGATATTGGATAAGCATTGGTAATGAAAGAAGTATTTTTAGATGGCAAAATTTATACTATTGTAAAGTATTAATTTTGTAGCAATTTATGTACCATTTAATTAAATCAGTGATCGAGCCGGGGTCGAAAATCAAGCATATTATGTTAAGATTTTGGGTTCTTTTTTCGACGACACGTTTGGCTCAGTTTGTAGTGACCTTACTTCCTGTGCCAGCGGTCGCGAGTTCGATCCCACTGGGGGCGTTCATTTGTATGATGAGCACGAATAATTGTACTTCAGTCATGGGTGTTTATATTTACTATAATATATATGTTTTTAAAGTTATATATTATGTGTAGTGTTACTGTATCAACTATCTGGTATCCATAACACAAGTCTCGTAGCTTACCATGGAACTAAATGGCGCTGTGTTAATTTTCGAACATATTTATTTGTATTCAGCCCTTTTTAACGTCCCACTGCTGGGCACGGGCCTCCCTTCAGTACGAGGAGGATCAGGCCATAGTCCACCACGCTGGCCAAGTGCGGGTTGGCGGACTTCACATGTCTATAGAAAACTTGCTAGCTTCTCTCAGACATGTAAGTTTCCTCACGATGTTTTCCTTCACCGTTAAGACAAGTGGTAATCATGTTGGAAATGATTCGCACATGAAAATATCAGAGGTGCGAGATCCGGGATTTGAACCCGCTTCACTCAGTTTCCCAAGCGAGCGCTTTACCACTGGGCTACCACTGCTTGCATATTTATTTATTATATTATTATCATTTTATTTTTGTTAAAGTTACAAAGGTAGCCAGGAACCTTCCTCAATGAATAGATAATTATATGCATTTTTTATCTAAACCGGTAATTTCAAAAAGCAAGTGCTGTTAAACAAATAAACTCTTTAGTTTTATAGGTATTTAAGAATAAATTTGATGAAATGGAAAACAAAGTCTCTTCTATTCACGTATTAATATTTAGATTCGATCTTTGTATATGGTTGTTGTTAGGTGACATTGTTAGGTCTAATCTGAGGGCTAGATGGGATGCAATTCTAGGTTTTGATGGTATTATTTATATGTATATATATATATATATATATATACTAGCAAAACCCACGGCTTCGCTCGCGCTAAAACAACGAAAAATATTTAAAAAGATAGTTTCATACAAACTTTCATCCCCTATTTTACCTCCTTATAGAATGAATTTCGAAAAATGCTAAAGCACGTATTTATTTAATTTTATTGAAGAGCATTAAAACAAAGTTTCAAGTAATTCTGATCTTTTTTGATTGTATTATAACGTGAAAGATAAACAAACAAATAAACACACTCACATTTGTAATATTAGTATGAATGAACTAAATAAGGTATTTGAAGATATTTTTAAGAATAATATGTTACAGTTGAATATTAACGCGATGATAAATTACTGACAACTAAGTTGTAACTAAGTATTATTCAGTAGAAGCTGCGTTTCAGCACATTATTAGTAATATTTAGAATGCTGAAACTGCTGAAAGTTACTTTAATTCATAATTACAAAGTATTCGTAAATATTTAAGATATATCTAAAAGGAAACAGCCCCCACTGCGAGTAAGACTAGACCACCACGGTGGCCAAATACGATTTGGCTGAATTAACAAGTTTGTCAAAAACTACTACTAATTAGGTTAGCTGTCAGACACCGCGTACAGACACGTTTTCTTACGATGTTTTCCTTCGCCGTTTTATCAAAGTGATAATAATGTTCGAAATAATTTGTACATAAGAATCTCAAAGATGCGACATGACAAAGACCTGGATTTTAACTCAGTTCACTTGATTTTGCAATTGAGTGCCTAACCAAATAAACGCACACGTAAGTGGATACACAAGCTAGCAATATAAAAGATATATGTATGTCATCACAAGTTACACAAAACACATTTTACCAAGTTATTGATTTCTTTTGTACCTTGAACAATTTCTGTATGAATACATCGTGCGATTATAGGGATAGATTTCATCTTTGTGATGCAAATCGTCCCCTCTGAGAATTCATAGCCCAAATGGGATATTGTATGTACCTTGCTCGTATATTTATTTCGGTACGGTAAACTCGGAATATCTGTGATGCTTAGATAAATATTTTAAATTCCCGTCTTGGTATCATCGACGACACATCTCACGTTTATTTTCAGTTAATATACATAATAGCGAACTTATATGCGGATATATTGTGTATCTTGAATATTTAAAACCGTTTAAGAAGCTTAAAATGTAAAACAACAGATTTTAGGTTTCTATTTTCCGTGTCTTCTCGTTTTATCCTACATCGAAAATGGATACTTTGATCTGCCTTAAAAAACATCACAAAGCTTAGATTTATTATTTAATAATAACTAGCGACTTACCCTTGCTTCGCTCGGGTTCGTCCCTAGTTACGTTTTAACATTTAGCTCAGAGATGAGATAGTAAAAAGTATCCTATATGTTGACCCGGATAACCAGCTATCATCATACCAAATTTCATCAAAATCCCTCCAGTAGTTTTTCTGTGATGCGGTAACAGAGAGACAGACAGACAGACACAAAATTTCTAAAAACTATAGATTCGGCCTCTGTATCACGTTGAGCCATTGTATTATGGAGTAAACTTACATGAATAACAAGAAACAACATAAAGAATCAAATTTCAAGGAAGGATCGTTAAATAAAATTAAGTAATAGTACCTACTACGTCTTTCACCAACAGCCATATCTTCATGTAGTAGTTCAACCTCTTTTTATCCTAACACAAAAACTTGATCCTCAACAAACAAACGTGGACAAACTAAACTAGTTACTATAATAAAATAAACAGAGCCTTGTAATTTACATTCCACTAGTCGATTTCATTAGTAGAGATGTCCGCCGCCAGCGATATCCCAACATTTTTTTCTTATTCAAACCAGCCACTGGCAATAAAAAGAAAAAGCTAAATTTAATTTTCTTACAAAAGTAATTTAAATATTCTACTTATTCTTTATTGAATACAGAAAATTGCTTAAGATTATAAAATATGGGCTTATTAAAAAGATAATTGAAAAAAAAGAGAACTAATATTAATATAATAATTGAGTAACTATAACGTTCTACTGCTGGGGACGGACCTTCCCTCAATGTGACAATTAAGTCATAATCCACCACACTAGCCATATCCAGATTGGTGATATTCACATGTTTTTTTAGAAATTACTCGATTCCAGATATCTATACATAGAGTAAAATTTTTAATAAGCCATTAAATATTTTTTGAAAAATCTAATTGAAATAGACATAATTATCGATACAGAGTCCGAATCTATAGTTTTTAGAATTTCTGTCTGTCTGTCTGTCTTACTGTCTGTCTGTTACCGCATCACAGAAAACACTGGAGGGATTTTGATGAAATTTGGTAAGTTGATAGCTGGTTATCCGGGTCAACATATAGGATACTTTTTACCGCGGAAAAATATCTCATTTCTGAGAAAAAATACAAAAACTGTAATGTAAGAGTATACTAATATGTAAAACCTAAGAACTTGGTTTTTGGTCATCTGAACGCGGGCGGAACCGCGGATAATGCTAGTGCAAAATAAATACCTATACTTTCTTCGCCATATTAATAAGTGTTATTCACTTTAAAATGAGATAAGCACATGAAAATCTCTAAGGCGAGAAACTGTGTTTTAATTCGCATTACTCCTTTCCAAAACTAGCGAACTAATGAACTAATAATGCTATATAAATAGTTTTTAAAATATTTTCCCATCTGTTCAAGCAGTTGACATTTCTACGACTAAAAAAGTTACGTATTTGAAACCTTCATTTTTGATGCATGAATAAGAAATACTCATTACCATCATGAGGATTTTAGCACGCTACTGTTTACCACTATCTAACTATTATAATTAAATTTTGAATATCGGTTTAACCTACTTATAATTCTTTTATCGATTTAAAACTTTGTATATATGTATAAGAAAACAAACGTACAGAAAGACTGAACTTTTTTTTAACTTTCTTATCTGTCTATGTATATAATAAATAAGTAGCCAAGCGAAATCTGTACATAATATTTTTTTTAAAGACAACTTCTGTGACGTATTGTGTTAAGAATATTATATAGACCCCAAAACAATAGTTATTGGACACTAACATAGGGAACAACTATTTTTATTTATATAAAACGTACTTAAGAGACGAACCCGAGCGGACCGATGGTAAATCTATAAAATCCTTTAATAATTTATAAAAACCTTTACGATAATTAAAGCTTACTGCTAACGATGATTAATTAGAAAATATATCGATACAAACACAACCCTCGATTCACACGGGTCTTGTCATCAGCTGTTACAAATATTTGACGTCAGCTAAGACGTAGCGTTTTGTCCTAAATAAACATATCCAGACATGATCCTTCTCGTGTTTAGAACACTGTTTTCTGTCATCTCAAAGGCCGTCTTGAATATTAACCGGCAGCTTAAGAACAAATGCTTTAAATGTTTTTTTTTGTTGCAAAAAAAACAAACTATTTAATTAATAATTTTTTAAAGCCCCCTTCATTTTGCATTTTTTTTTCTTTTTTGATATACCTACTTTTGCAACTAGAGTGTGTACCATTTACGATAGAGAAACTAAAATCTATAATCTATATCCTACATATTGAATATTACTGAGACGATCCTCCACGATACGGTTCTCTTATTTGTAAGATTATTTGAATACAAATATCTCGAAACATCTCCAGCGCGTTTTTCAGTAACATTTCAGAATATACTGATATTTAATAGAAATTATTGTATCATATTAATCCCTCCACGACCGCGGACACGCCGGCGTTACAGTTATAATAGATTTCATAGAAATTTAAGTAATTTCTTAGAAATTTACCTGGAGGTGTTAACATAAAAATAAGGTTTTAAATGTTTGTACAATAGTTACAAACACACAGTTAACTATAGTAAGATAAATATTCTGATTCTTCTTTTATTTAATTAACCAGATGAAACTATTATTACAGCATGTAACTTTTACTTTACTTGAAATTGAATTGCAAAATTCATAATATTATTTTGTAACTCAATGATGATGTCCTTCCATCTAGCCAGGAGATGTAACAATAATTCGATCCGACCGGTGAGAGATTAGCGCTGGATTGACTGCTTTACGTGTTCTCCGAGGCAGGGGGTAAAACACCACAAACTTCCCAACTCCGGGCTGTTACTGGAACTTAACAGAAATACTCAATAAATAAACTTGGCCCAACCCCGGACTCGAACGAAGAGCCTCCGGACATCCAGTCGTACATGCTAGCCACTACACCACCACCACCATATATTATATTACATTACACTTTCCAAATATTTTAAATGACTAAAATTAAACTCATACGAACCCGTTGCTCAGACATAAGCCTCATAACCACAAAAATATTGAATTTTCCAGTATTTCATCCCGAATTTACTCTCGTTTTCTTTGTAACTTATCAACTTTGTAACTTCAGTACTAAATTTTTTACGACAATTGTAAAAGAAACGAAATCTTTCTAATGTTTATGAATAAAATAACAAAATTTCGCATAAAAGTGAAAATCAAAATACGTTTTCTTTTGAAATCTATTTTTAGTTTACATAATATAAGCTATTTCATCTGTGGCCTTCATGCCAACTTCTGTTGTGTATAGGTATCTGACGGATGATACAAAAATACATATTACTATGTATAGTGCAAATAAGTTACAAATATTTACATTTAAACTGCAATATTATCATCTTGTATACTCTATTGCAATTTATTAAATCATATGTAAACCTAAAAAATATTTTCAACCGTTCAGTTATTTTTTACTTTTAAGTTCCTTTCTGGAAATTGTTTTTTTTTTTAAGTTTATTATATAATTGTCAAAATCGAAATATGAAATATTTGGTTCTAGCATTATAATAAATATATAGATTTACACGAGACTGCCATAGACTAGTATCTATAATACCAAAAGCCATGATTATAATCTATACTTATTATAAAAATAAGTCCCCCGGCCGCGTCTTTCTGTCCTCCTGTCTGTCCTCCTGTCTGTCTGTACGCGATAAACTCGAAAACTACTGAACGGATTTTTATACGGTTTTCAACAATAGAAAGAGTAATTCTTGAGGAAGGTTTAGGTATATAATTTATTATGCTTTTATGTAAATTAGCTGAAATACGGCGACAAATGTTGAAGAGGTCGCAAAAAATCTCGCCAAATGGGAACTTTCCACGCGAACGCCGCGTAAACTAGCAAAGATACAGTTAAGTAATGTACTAGAGAATTCAAAATCTATAAAAATGCTACAAAAAAGTCCGCGATAGCATATCTCTATCTCTTACGGTTGACTTACAATAACCACTTTTATGTTAACATTTTTAATTAAAAACATTACGTTATTTTCAAAGTTATTTTCTTTAGTTCGGTATTAATCCTTATCCAAATGAATATTTTAGTTAGCTTAGTCATTTAATGCAGATTAAAATTGCTCTTTACACTAAATCAATCAGATGAATAGTTTTTGAGATATCGTTGTTAGAAGTAATTAGTAGCGAAACATTTTTAATGCTTGGCGAGCATTGAGATGCCTACGGCGAGTCCATCCCCTCTGCCCCGCATCGCTCGACCGCCTGCTCAAGCTATATAAACCGGGCGATGTAGCGCGCGATCCTAGGATACTTTTTACCGCGGGAAAATATCTTATTTCTGAGGAAAAATACAAAAACTGCAATGTAAGAGTATACTAATATGTAACACCTAAGAATTTAGTTTTTGGTCATCTGAACGCGGGCGGAGCCGCGGGCAATGCTAGTATAGTTATAATTAAATCAGTAAAATTACACAATAGAAAGTATTTTTTGTCTACAATGTACACAATATAAGGCAAATATAAGGTATGCAATATAAGGCACTCGTAGTCCTTTGGTAACGCGAGGAAACCGGCATGTCTAATAAAACTAAGCAAGTTTTCAAAAGACATGTGAAGTCCGCCAACCCGCACTTGGCCAGCGTGGTGGACTATGGACTGATGAACCCCTCCTATGAAGGGAAGCCCGTGCTCAGCCGTGGTACGTTAAAAAGGGTTGTATACATACAACATATATCACAATACTATATTATATACTAGCGACTCACCCTCGCTTCGCTCAGATTCGTCACTAGGTACGTTTTGACGCTTAGTAAGAAATAGTTTTTATTTCATGAATTTTCCGATATTTTAATAGTTATTCTGCCTGCGATCATCAAAATCGATCCAGCCGTTCTCGAGTTACAAGTATTGTTACGAACCCGACTTTGTTTTATATATATATATATATATATATATATATATATATATATATATATAATTTATTTTATTTATGTGGAATACGTGACAACATCTAATTAAAGTAAAAGTTCATTACGCAAACAGCACTACGTTACAGAGAAAGGCAGTAAATATTTCTTAGACTTAGAGGATGCAAAAGTTTACTTTGTTTTACGTAACAAGTTGAAATGACTAAGTTAGAAGATGTTCATGTATTTACTAAAACGCACTTCTTGTGTAAATCGGTTTGGGCACCCACATATCATTCTGCTCTACATAACACTGAGATTGTTATTTCTTGAAAAGGAAAAGATTACAATCATACTGAAAAAATAATTCAAAGTATGTTATATAATATTATTGGTGTTTATATAGTTTTTTGAGCAACATATAATATAAAAACTTTTTAAAGTATGAAGCTAATATAGAAAAATGATTTAAATTGAAGAGTGAGTATTAATACCGAGGTAATCTTATCTAATATATTTAAACGAGCAATTCTTGTATATGTATTTAGTACCTGGGCTACCAAGCTTCGCTCGGAGTTTTTGGTTTAAAGTACAATTTTTTTTAACTAAAAACTTAAATAAATATAAAAAAAAAACAAAAGTTTAAAATGTATTATGCGACCAAGATTCGAACCTGGACACCTGTGATTGTTGATCTTGCACCTTGGCCTCTTCGTAACTGGTTCGTATCCAGGTCGGATTCAAAGTATTTACTTTTGTTTTTTTTTTGTATTTATTCAAATTTTTATTTTATTTTTTTAATGTTCGGCTCGGTAGCCCAGCTTCTTAAATATTATATAGTAAATTTTAAGAATCCAAGTGTTCATAAAATAAGAGAAAATAAACATACTAAATCCGTTTTAAGTTCGAGGACAATTTCATAAATGCTTCAACAAAGTGTATACTTAAAAGAGCACTATTTCTGTATTTTCTTTTGTCTGATAATAATAAATCAAACAACGGCAGTAGATCTGTATTTTATGTCTAAGCAGGAATACTTTTGCAAGTGTCTTGTACGTAAATATACTTGTTTATATTTCCACAATATCGATTTTGCATAATATGTGGAGACGACGGCGTGAACAATTAAGTTCATGAATTTAATTTTAATGTCATATATATATAGGTACTAGCAGAACCCGCGGCTTCGTTCGCGCTAAAACTACAAAAAATCTTTATAAAGGTAGTTTCATACAAATTTTCATCCCCTATTTAATTGGAATTAGAAAATCTTCCGCGGTAAAAAGTAGCCTATGTCACTCTCCAGCCCTCTATCTCCAAACAAAAAATCACGCCAATCCGTCACTCCGTTTCGACGTGAAAGAAGGACAATCAAACAAACACACTTTCACATTTATAATATTAGTATAGATTTATATTTGTAAAGTTGGTGGTATTTTCAAATTATTTATTTACTTAATTCATTTTGTATATATTTTTATCTTGAAGCTAGTATACATATATATATATATATATATATATATATATATATATATATATATATATATATATATATATATATATACACATATATATATACACATATATATATATATATATTGCGGTTTTTCTAACAGAATACAAACAAAGAACCTTAAACATATTTCTTGTATGGCGGACATTTTGACAGTATATTTTGTAAGAAAAGAATACAAAAATGTGTTACACAATTCCTTAACACACAGAACCTACCATCACGAGAATCCAGTCTTTTTAAACGGTTTTTTAGTACTATTCTCCTTCTACATAAAAAATCAACTGGCTTTTACAAAATATTTAATCACAAATGTAAGTTCGTAACTCCTCGGAAAGAGCAACTTTGCTTTAAATATAACAATTTCGCAACATTTGAAAATATAGATAGCTGACGCAGAGACAATTCCGCTATTGTTTTTAGAGAGCACTATAGAATACCAGCTGAATAGCTTAGCTTGCAAACAGCAAACAAGTGTTCATTAAACACTTCTGCGCAATTAGCGCGGGGCGCTGGTAACAATGTACGTTTTATTTACCACCACCTGCCGCCAAACAGAAACCTCAAAGCCAAACAAGAATGGAAAACACAAACTTTCATATTCAATGTAACACTAAAAATAATAGAACTATCTAAAAATAGTAAATTATTTTTTTCGATATAAAAAAATCTTAGTAACAATAAGCCATAGGTGAAGATGTCAAACACTTTGTAGTAGTAATTCGCTAGCACAAATAACATAAATGTGAAAGTAACTCTGTTACGTTTTGACGCCTAAACCGCTGAACCAATTTTGATGAATTTGGTATAGGGATAGACGGAACCTTGGAAAAGGACATAGGCTACTTGTTGTGGCGAAACTAAAACTTGTAGGATTATCTACATTTTATTTCACTCTATAACTCATTTTTTAATTAAACGTTGCACTACCCTAGATCTGGTTGAAGAAGCTGCAATCCGATTACCACGCGATGTCATCTAGAAATAAATTATTGAGCGCCACTCGTTTAACTAGAAAATCGATATGTGTAGTATTAGAAGGCTCATACTTCATTGTGATAAAGCTATCGGACAATTTGTACGTAGTATATATATCAAATAGCTAATATCCAAGTAAAAGCAGTCAGCAAAATTCCCAACGGTTGAATTTGCAGCGTTCAACGAACGCCTGATATTTATTATTCATTCATAAGAAGCTCTGTGATATTTACTCTCCCATTACGGTGGCCTCGACGTCGCGTTCCTTGCATTAAAAATTTAGTACACGTCTACTATCGAACGAACAAAATGTTTAACCGACGAAATTGAATATCTTCTTATATCTTGTTTAACTGTTAAATACTCTGTAAAAGTAATGTAAATAGATTATATAAGCTCAAATTAGGCTTCCATACAAATTAGCTTGGCGCAAAAAGTGAGTTTCGTTTAATCAAAACAAGAATAAATATAAAAAACGTAATAAATAACCAAAGTAAACATTCCCGCGCAGTGTAGCACAGTTCATAAATTGCCATTAGCTACCACAATAAAACCTTAATCCGCACTCAAATTCGCGGTGTGCACATAAAGCTATAAATAACTGGGTAACCATAAAAACTGTAGCTACAATTTACAATGCGCAAACCTCGGCAAGCGTTCCATACAAAAAATGAAAACAATTAGCATCCAAGCGCAGGCTGCGCCGGAAACGGAAGATAATTTATTTCCAATCGCTACAAGAGGCGAGGCTCCGAAATATTACATACTTCGGACGACATCGAGAATTAGGTACCTACCTGATATTCGACAAAAATTCAACAAACAATTTTCATTGAAGCAGGTCTAATTTGATGTTTAGTAAGAAAAAATATAGCATGCTTTCAAACTCTAGCACGGTAAAGTTAAGAATGGATTTAGCCAAAAACTATTAAATAATACATTCAAATAGCTGCGACTAAGTTGAAAAATTATATATATATATATATATATATATATATATATATATATATATATATAGTATCTGAATTTATAAATTTGTTAATTTACATTTGATTAATTTAATATTAACCTCCCCTTTACCAACTTCAAATTAATGTAAATTAGTACAGCCATTAAAAAACACACGAAATGATCATAATTTAAATAAAGAATTGGCAGTAACAAAAGGAACATTTAATAAGTACCGACGCTTCCACAGTTGCGATAAGCAGAAATGCCACAAACAAGAACATCTGAAGTGGATTTATTCTGCACAAAGGAAGACGTCAATTTAATTCTTATCAAAGAAAACGCTGCTTGCATTGCCATGAAACAGTTGACCCGGAAAACACTAATAATAACGAGTAGAGAATAAACGTAGAAGAGCAAAACCGGTTTCGTTAAATCAGCGAAGTGCAAGGAATCCCGAGTTGGATCTGCGCCCAGCGACGTCTAGCGATTGCTGCAATTTATCCCGCCCGTGACGCCTCAGATAGAGAGTATTAACTTGCCTCCTATACACCATACGTGATACTATGTACTCTAATTTCAGTATACATATCAGTATGTATTTAGCATGAAATCGATTCTTTGTAAAAATGTCTTGTTGGTCCAGTCTGTATTCGTACTCGTATGTAGATAATGAAGCCTTAGATTTGGTTTGAGAAAGTTATTAGGTGTTCTGTCAAATCTAGTGGTGCTACACGATCGTGGCTTGAATAGCGCGTAAAACCTGTTTGCTGGTGATCTGTCTTTAGTCATGTTGGATTGCCATACCATCAGGCTATGAGAGCGAGAAAATAGAGACCATGTGTTCGCGCACACTTGTGCACATATCTGTGATGATGTGACCGAAAGCTGGTTATTTATTACCTATTAGTTTGCTGTATTGTTTAGTTTGCTATAACCTAGTGTAGTATTATATGATCTATGCTATGACTTACTATACTACTAATGAAACGCCTGTCAGAAATATATATCAAACACCCTTTAAGAGTTATGTGTTTGAATGGTATCATTTGAAATTAAAAATACGCGAAATATAAGTATTTAGTTATCGCCATTCGATTAAATTTTTCGTTTTTGTCTTCACGTTTTGAAGACTGTAAAGTTTTTCTAATGTTATATACAAAATTTAATAATATTTAGAGAATTACTTGTAAATCCGTTAAAAATTTCATTAAAAATAAATATTATGTATTGATAAAATCATTGCGACCATAATCTACAAACGAAGAAAATAATGAACTGATCTCTAAAAAGTCATATCTTTTTAATAGCTCATTGCATTTAATACACCGTAAAGCCAGTCCCTGTCTAACAAGCTAAATGGTTATACCATGAAAAACGATTTATAGTATTTCAATGACAAGCTTTCTTGGAATCGTTCTCGCAAATAGCTGAGTTTGTAGCTGGAAGCTGCAACCTTTGAAAGCACGAGTATGATTTGGAAGTAAATTATTTCCAAATTCAAATATTATTTTATCAAACTTTACGCAAATCCATACTAATATTATAAATGTGAAAGTGTGTTTGTTTGTTTGATTGTTTGTTTGTCTTTCTTTTTAACATCGAATCGGATTGACGTCATTTTTTATGTGGAGATAGTTGGAGGGCTGGAGAGTGACATAGGCTACTTATTACTGTGGAAGATAATCTCATTCCCCAAAAAACACGTTATAATACAACCCAAAAACTATTTATAATCAGAATTACTTGAAACTTGGTATTAATGCTCTTCAATACAATTAAATAAAACGTGTTTTAGAATTTTTCGAAATTCATCTCATAAGGGTGTAAAATAAAGGGTGAAAGTTTATATGAAACCGATTTTTAGAGTTTTCCTGTAGTTTTAGCGCGAGCGAAGCCGCGGGTTCTGCTAGTAGTTTATAATCATCATTGTTTAAATTAAAGGACATTGGAACATGCGTAGTGCATATTCTATAATACTCATGCGAAATGCCACTTACTCTGATCTGTCTGATCAATTACAAAAACTCAAAAACTACAGAAGTTAGTACCTACCTTGGAATTTTGTCTAATGCTAGTTTTGTAATGAAGGACACCTCTAAGAATATTTAAAAAAAATTAGAAGAAATTTACACTTTTAGGAAGAAAAGGGTCCATTTAACTCTTTTTCTGTAACGACACTATAAATTGACACGAGAATTGCAGATTTTGTAAAACTAATCGTAAATGGGAGTGCGTCTCCTCTGTAATGCCTCTTAATTGTGTTACATTTTATATCATCAAGATACTGTAAGATTAAGGTTTATGTCAGCATTTACAACAGAACTTGAACAGCCTTCAAAACATATAAGTAATAGATATTTAGTTTAAGATGTCTAGACAGTATCATAACTCAACGGTTATCACATAAAAACTTATATCAGCTAACGTTTGAGACGTTATTGAATCGATCTTAAATTATTTGCGGCTAAAGTATAAATATAATGTGAGTATGGCACGGCAGTGGACAGCTCTAATGGCTTCCATTACGTTGCCCGCCACCTGCGCTAATGGGTCAGAAATATTTAATTGATGAGAGCTGCTACAGATATCCCGAATCGCATTTTTCATTCATTTAGTGTTTTTATATTCTATTTGCAGTATAGTCGTTACAATGCAAAATTTGTTTTCATTGCACATTTTGACCGTTGTATAGTTAGTTATACAGAATATATCAGGTCGTAAATGTTTTAATTATAAGTAATTGAACTGTTCGAAATGTTATGTTCAAAAATGATACGAAAATGGTTTGTAAAAGTATACTTATTATATGCGGCTGTGAAGTGACAATTATTTTTATAAATAGATGGTAAGGTTATGTATGTGCATATATAAAATCTGATTTTATGATTTCATGTTGTTAATTGAAACCCATTTAAGGGCCTGCCTCGCTCAGGCTCTAAGTACACTACGCCTACGCCTATCCTACATCTTAATTACGTAATATACTTACTGATTGTAATCTTTGTATTTAGAAATTGCAGATCATGAAAGCTTAAGTTCAATTCTGGGATGGGGCCAAAATTAGCTACGACCTCGTAGGTACTGGTTATTGTTACGCGCCGCTAGTTTAGTCGAAGACATCGAGCGCCTTTGTAAAACCTCTGTGGTGTTCGCCTACACAGATGCCAGGCAGGCAGCCAGGCTGGAAAAGTATGACGATGAATATACAGGGTGGAACAAATCGATGGGACATGGAAGAAAAGTGCCTTAAATATTGAAGTTATCAAGATTTACTCAAAGGAAACATTTCTTTATTTTTTACTAATAATAATAACTGCATTTATTTTTTTTTTATAAAAAGCTTACTTGAACCGAGAATCGAACCAAATAAAAATGCAAAAAAAGGACACCATCACTATTTTATCGAATTAATCGATAGGGTCCATGGGAAGAATAAAATCTCTCAAACAAACATTGCGTCTTAGAATTGAAGAATACGATGAAATCTTACAAATTATACATATCGACTCTAATATCGTGGAACAAACGCACAGGGCATGAAAGAAAAGTGTCATAAACACTGAAAATATTAAGCTTGAATATTGACGTTTGACGCGGGGCTTATGATTTTCTCTTGTATGTATAAATTTTATTAATTACTGACAATATAACAATTAATGCAGAAACAGTGTTTCATTGTTTTACATTATATTTTACACCTCCATATATGTATACCTACTACATTATTCTAAACTTTAACTGCCTCGGTGGTGCAGTAGCTAGCATGTACGGCTGCACACCCGGAGGTCCTGGGTTCGAGTCCCGGGTCGGGCCAAGTTTAGTTATTGAGTCTTTCTGTATATTAAGTCTCAGTAACAGCCCGGAGTTGGGAAGTTGGCGGTGTTTCACCCCGGTGCCTCGGAGAGCACGTAAAGCCGTCGGTCCTGCCCCTTAACTCTCCCGGTCGTGTCGAGTGGTCGTCCCACCGGAGTATGAGAGTGACAGGAATAGAGAGTGCACTTGTGTCTGCGTGTACACTTGTGCACTATAATATCTCCTGCGCAGTTGGCTAGTCTCAATGAGATTGACCGCCGTAGCCGGAATCGGCTAGGAGAACATCACATTATTCTAAACTTTTATTTTAGTACCTTCCACTAATAAGTCCTCTCAGTCATAGTAGTTAGATATAAGTCATATCCTTTCTAATATCTACTTTCACCTTTTTAGAAATGAACCTAAACCATACATAACAAAAAATTACGCGTTTGTTATTTAATATTTATTAAAAATGGATTTGTCTAATTTACAATCAGATTACATTTTTACCTCGTATAAAGTAGATAAGCTGAAAAGTAAAAGAACTTCCACGCTCTTATTACGCCAAAATCTCAGTAATAATCTCGAACATCGTTATTAGAGCTTTTCACGTTTTTGCTACGAGTCCCTGCAGTATCTAAGGCGATATATCAGGGATATCACCGACGGAGGCTGGGTTAGTGTGGCCATATTAGTACAGAATTGGAGGACTATGCCAATAAATGCCTTGACCTATTTCTCATGATTTGACCTAATAAAATCAAATAATTTATTATAAGCAAAATATAACATAAGTATAAAGAATTAATTACGTTTACAGCGTTTTACTTGAGTGTTTTAAAGGTATTTATTTTATACTAGCAGAACACGAGGCTACGCTCGCGCTAAAACTACAAAAACACTAAAAAAGTAGGTTTCATAAAAACTTTCATCCCCTGTTTTACCCCCTTATGGAATAATATGGAAAAATGCTAAAACACGTATTTGTAATAATTGCTTTGAAAAGTATTAATACCAAATTGAAAGTTATTCTGACCACAAATATTTTTTGGGTTGTATCATAACGTGTTTTCCCGTGGGAATGAGATCATCTCCCGCGGTAAAAAGTAGCCTATGTCACTCTCTAACTCTCCTACTATCTCCACACCAAAAATCACGCCATTCCACCACTCCGTTTCGCAAGCAAACACACTTTCACATTTATAATATTAGTATGGATATAGATATATGAAGGCAGTGGTAGCCCAGTGGTAACGCGCTGGCTTGGGAAACCGAATGAAGTGAGTTCAAATCCCGGGTTTCGCACCTCTGATATTTTCATATTACCACTTGTCTTAACGGTGAAGGAAAACATCGTGAGGCATGTCTGAGAGAACCTAGAAAGTTTTCAAAAGACATGTGAAGTCCGCCAACCCGCACTTGGCCAGCGTGGTGGACTATGGCCTGATTCCCCTCGTGCTGAAGGGAGGCCCGTGCCCAGCAGTGGGACGTTAAAAAGGGCTGAATACATACATGGATATATACTTATACTTTTTTATATACTTATATCAGTTAAAACAGAACAGATATTTTTTATGAATTTGACATTATTTACGAAAATATGCAGTTATGTAGATGAATAATGAATATGTAATGAAATTGAAATCATAAATATAATATAGACATGAGTATATTATAAGTACAATTATAGTGCATTCATAAAGCTGCAGACAGACGAGCCTTCGTCATGTAAAGACGGTTTTCACTTTTAATTACTGGTAGGGGAGTAGCTACTAACATAGCATTGAAACTAAAGCCGACAGACGAAAGACGAATACCTATGTAAATATTTTTGAAAAAAAAATTGGCATAAGTAATTTCATTCATTGAATTATTATAGAAAATATTTGAGATCATTCTTAGTTAAAAAAAAAAACAAAAATAAGTTTCATTGATAATTGAGATAATCTGTAGATACGTCAGTCTCTGTCATCTATATTATGAGTCATATGGAACATTTTTTATTTTAATTACTATTAAACAAAAAAAATAGTTGACAAACAGAGGAGATAAAGTTTTTGAACTATTTTGTCTTTGCCTGTGTATAATATACTTATATACACTATATATATATATATATATATATATATATATATATATATATATATATATATATATATATATATATATATATATATATATATATATATATATATATATACGATTAGATATCATGATCCGTCACTTTACACGTGAATAACCGGGTTGCTGGTCTATCATATAATAATTTTACATTATGTATGCACGACGTAAAACAAAGTAGCTTATTTTAAACTGGAACAGGGTTGATCCAGTTTTAAATAGAATTATTCAAGTAAAAGCAAACTAAAGATGTTTTTTACTAGGTACTTAGCTTACACATTATGAGGAAGGAATAACTTTAAAGGAAAAATAGCTTTTTAGTTTCTTTACTGTACTTCATATCTAGAATTAATTACTTAATTAAAATTTTAAACTATACAGATAGCTCATTCATAATTATAATTTTTATTTAATTTACTAAATAACAACTATTTTATTTACTAAGAATCAAAATAAAAAATGGGACATAAAATTGAAATTAAATATTATACCTGTCTAATGTTTCCTGTAAAATATTCATTCCTGATTTCCAATTCCCTTTGAGCTAGATGTTCGAAATCAAATTTCAGAATAGGTACGGTTTTCCTAATTACAAACGTATCCGAGCGTGTTTGTGCAATCACGTTAAACACGCCGTTGATGACTGAAATTAAAATAAAAATAGTTACTACTATTATTACCTGCTACTTCTAATTAATATGCCAATTGCCAATATGTATAAAATGATTTGGCATTAATTTTAGAATATTTAGATCTCTACCTAAAAATTTTACTCATATTTAGAATATGTAAGCTATTCTTGAATTGTAATATTCATAATAAATTTAATATTTTTATTTATTTAAAAAAAACGTCTTTTGGAAAATGTTAAAAATATACTAGAAATATTTATAATAGGTATACAGTTTTACACTTATGTCGCGAATAATATCTTATGTCGTGTTTAATCGTTCATGATTTCATTACTCGAGAACGATAAGTTTTTGATTTTTGATTTCAATGGAACTTCTTTAGCTACAACAACAGTTCATTTTTAACATATATATATATATATATATATATATATATATATATATATATATATATATATATATATATATATATATAATATATATATATATATATATATATATATGTATATATATAGCTTATTTTTATTATCATATAAGTTAAAATCAAAGATGTTTAACTTCTTCTGCAATATTCTTTGTATACAAAGCGAAATTTAGTATCATAAAAAAATATGTTTAAATTATACAACAAAAAAAAATCAACTGCTAATTTACATAAATATTGTAAATGCAAACGTTTTTAGTGTTTGTTGTGTCTGTGTGAAATACACAGTAAAAATTCAAAGGATTTGAGCAAAATTCGGAATAGAGAAATCTGACATCTTAGATACACAAAGGCTTTTTAAAGTCTAAAGCGGAACCGCCGCGCCGGTGAAAAGTAAAGTTTTAGAGAATATGAAACATTTTAAGACGGATGTTCCTTTAGTTTGAACTAATTACAAACATAAATCTTGTTTTATGAAACGATATAGGTATTGATAAAGACAGTAATAAGTATCGGAATTTAAGTTAGGTAAGTTAAATGATTCAACAATATAACCGACAAACGTACATAAATAAAGTTTGGTTGTTCGGTTATTTTGTTGATAAATCCATAGACCATAACCAACAACCGCAACCGCGAACAAAGTTTCAATTCGAAATTCATATACTATATAACACTAGCTTATGCCTGCGGCTCCGCTATTTATGTACCATACAATAAAACTTCACGACATTCTAGCATGTTAATCGCGTGCATAATTAGCACGTTGAAGTAGAGTGGTCACTTCTCCAGATGCCTTGATGGTCGATGGAACCGACACGTAGAATGCCCTGCATAACGATATTCATGAGCTGGCACTCTTTAGAGGCCGAATATTATTAATATTATTTATGGACGTACATACATACATATGTATTTATGAACATTTATAATATTACCTAGTGTGATCAATTTTCATTCCGATTCCGTTTGTATGGTAGGTTTTTATAAAATAGTATCTTATACAAAAGTACATTACCGTTGTATTAGTCCTAAGTTCTAAGATTTTGTATATATATTATCATTTTTCAGAACAACTAGCTCCAAAGATTTATAATTTACTAGCGGAACCGACAGACGTTGTCCTGTCTACACGTCTTTAATTTGAAAATTTCAAACTTTTTTTAATAATTTTTTTGATGAAAATTATTATTCAAATTGTGAATCTAAACCATTCCCAGATCCCCTTGAACACACACAAAAAAATTCATCAAAATCGGTCCAGTCGTTTGAGAGAAGTTCAGTGACATACACACTCACAGAAGAATTATATATATAAAGATATATAGATAAGACTTTTATTTTTAAACTACCCACAAAAATTAAAAAAATATTTTTAGGTTCGTTTATTCTTCTTTTGATACTCGGTGAATTTTTCGATGAATCTATTTGCATCACTTACGAACTGTATTTCGACGATATCAATTAACTGAATGAGAAATATATACCAAACTAAATTGTGCTGGAGTATTTGACTTGTACTCAATTCCCGTGGAGCAAACCGCTTACGTACTCGACTGAGCTAGGAATTAGTTCAAAATGGATAGAAGTTCAAAAATCAACTAGATCAAGACATTTATAGCTATTATCTATAGTATATATAATAAAATTGTAACTAAGCCGAATCTGTACATAAAATATTTTTTGGAAAATCTTATTGAAATAAACATTACTATCGAAACATAGGCTGAATCTATAGTTTTTAGAACTTTTGTCTGGCTGTCTATCTGTCTGTCTGGTACCGCATCACAAAACAACCACTGGAGGTATTTTGAGAAATTTGGTACTATGATAGCTGGTTATCCGGGTTAACATATAGGTTATTTTTTACCGCGGGAAAATGTCTCATTTCTGAGAAAAAATACAAAAATTGCAATGTAAGAGTATACTAATATGTAAAACCTAAGAATTTCTTTTTGGTCATCATATAGTAAAAAAAAATGCAATAATATTACACTAAATCATTTTTTTATGAAATTCGACATAGACTAGGCTTTTAAAGATATAGGCTATTTTTGCTTTACTAAAACACTAAATCGATTTGGATGTAATATAACATGGTCACAGATTAAAGAAACTTACATAGATTAAATTATTGTATTCTCTGTATTGTAATGAATACAGAATACATAGAGTTTTACACACGATGTCAGAAATTGTACAAAAATTATTTTAGTAAGCAAAAACTACTTTAAAAATTTTGACAAATATGAGCATTAAAATCGGGTCAACGTCAGCGATAGCAGAAATAGTTTATGAATCCTTTGAGAACCAAATGTTTCCACTTCACAGAGTACCTGTGCATAAAATTTACAATCGTATGCATACATTTTTAATTTGAGCTAATATTATGATTATTAGGTAGATGCTAACTGACTTACTTGACTTATGTTTCTATGTCCCCTAGGTGAGGCAGAGGGCGTCCACAGTGCATCGCCATCCCGTTCGATCTTATAGAACCCGATACAGAGTAAAAGTAGGTACAATGACAATTTTATTTGTAATTAATTATAATATATTTAATAATATTTTTTAATGACATGAGGTTTATGTAAGTATTTTTATTTATTTGTTAATTTAAGTATTTAATACCTAGATATTTTAGAAATACAGTATTGGGCCGGAAAATTACATTTAAAGCTATTTATTTATTTAATATCACGATATAATTAAAAGACGTTTAGAACGTACTCGTAGTTGGGGCCTGAGTAGGCAAATAATAATTAATATTACTCCAGTTATTCACGGAAAATATTTATAATATTCATTTTAATTAATCATATTTTTAATATTTTATACAGAAGCTGATAAATATTCACAAGGAAACCGGAAAGCTGCGAGAGTTGAATTTATATTACCTAGTTCACCTGCTGCTAATTGAAAAGCATCTTTCGTCGTCAAATAAATTTAGAGAGACGTCGAAATGCATCTGAGTAATAGCTCGTAGTATTCATTAGAGTATTACCGGCTTGTAGCGCTGTGCATTCGCAATTCTGTCAAATAAGCTTGCTGTTCCTGTTGCTGCTTAAGACGTACGTGGTGAATTGTAATTGCAACTTGCATTTTAATCACATCATCGCAAACTCATTAAAGACTGATAAATTCTGTAGGTAATCTAATCATTTTCAATCAAAGATAAATTATTTCATTATTATAAAATATGCATGGCGAATAGCAACACTATTTGTATGTACTTAAAATAAGGACGAATAAAAATTAACTATCCGTACTTTAATTGGACGAAGAATAAATAAAGGAGGATGTTGCTATTCGTCCGATAGTCGGATGGACAAAAAATATATTATTCATTCGACTATTGTCGGTTTTTACAAATATTTATCACTTTTTTTGTTTTCTAATGTAAAATAAGAGATTTTTTTGGTGCAGCGGTTTCTATATGCAAAAAAAAAACCTTAAACTACCGAGCTGAGCCGAGCTACTTATTCTACTTTTTTATTAGTCTATTCGTATAGTAGTCCTTATAATTTATATATTTTATAAAGGACGAATAATTATTTTTGTTCGTTCTAAAAAGATACACTCTCACTCGTATAAAATAAGTCGTAAGACATACATACATAAAAACCTTAATAACATCATATTATTTTTTTAGAACTTAGTGCGCTCAATGAAACTGCTATAAATAGATAGAAACACTAACATGATAAGTCTTTAATATAAATATTTTTTTATAATTTTATATTTTGCACGTTAATTAAGTTAATTTATTATAGCATTATTTATTATAAATTTGTTTTGGGATATTTTAAATTTTTTATTCTGTTAATTATATCCAACAAAAGTCACAACAACAAAATTTTACATCATTTATAAACTTATGAAGTAATTAAGAATGGAGAAGAATTTTGCCTTTTTCTCTCACCAGATGTCGCGATCTCTATACTTGCAGTATATTGTAAAGCTCTGTAGCGTGGATATATTTTCTCATTTTATTTTAATTAAAATGATAAATTGCGCAGTGCCAGGATGCAAAGAAAATAGATATAATTTATTCCCCAAAGAAGAAAAAGTAAAGGAATTGGGGCTATAGCAATAAGACGTCAAAATTGGCGAAATCACAATCTTTATATTTCGATATCATTTTAAAGAAAGTAATTTTAAAACTTTTAAATCGTCTACAGGTGAACATTTTTTTTTTACTTTTTTACATATTAATTACAGAGTTTCATACAAAATTTCATCCCACATTTTACTCCTTATGGGATTGAATTTCCAAAAATGCTAAAACCTATTCATTTATTTGTACTATTTTGTATTATACCAAGTTTCAAGTAATTCTGATCTTAAATAATTCTTTGCCCATATAAACTTTGAAAAGAAACTTTGTAATCATTAATCAATATGTAAAAAGTACAAAAAAAAAAATTAAAATCAGCTGTAGACGATTTAAGTGTTTTAAAATCACCTGTTGTAAAATGATGTCCACATAGTTTTATTAAAAACTAGCGACTCCCGTCGCTTCGCTCGGGTTCGTCCCTGATTGATTCCCGTGATTTCCGGGATACAAAATATCCTATGTCCTTACCAGAGTCTCAAACTATCTTCTTACCTTTCATCTAAATCGGTTCAGTAGAGCCAGAAATTACCCCCTACAACCTCACAAACTCACAAACTTTACCTCTTTATAGTATTAGTATAGAATATAAAGATTTTGATTTCGCCAATTTTGGTCGTCTTATTGCTTTAGCTTACAATTTCTTGTGGGAGATTGCTCCCACAAGAAATTGTAAGCTAAAGCAATATGATATCTGAACAAACGAGAACAGATCTTGTTCAAATTTTTTATCCTCTAATAATTTAGGTTAGGTTACAATTACTCATCATATAGCTAAGAGAGAGAGATATATATATATTTTTAAATTATATTATCAACACGATGTTGCAAAGCTGCTCAGATCCTCTAGTATTTATTAATTAATACGAGTACTATTTTATTTATGGTCACAGACTAAGCACAGATATATTATATGACTTTGAAAATTTCCGAACTATTAATGAGTTGACACTTGACATTGACATTGAAAGGAATATTGACAGCTGGCCATGTAAGACAAAATCTTGCCGGAGTGTTGCTTTACGCTTTCGCCTACATATTTTCCCGTTACATATAAGAAATAGATCATTTCGTTATTTAACTATATTATATTCACATAGGTACATTAAAGTTAATTGTGCTTAAAATAAAAAATGTCTCACCAAACTGGGATTCAAGGTATTTATTTGTTCACTTCTTTTTCAATGATAGTTTCTGGTGAATTATTTTTATTTAATTAAATTTATTTATTTTAAAGTATTGTTGAATTAGTGTAGTATTATACAATACTACACGTAATTTATACAATAGGAAAAAAAAAATATGTCGAAGGAATCATTAAATAAATAACGAGGCGTGTCATTTTAATGAAAGTAGTATCTAATTATATTATAATTGATAAGCGTCTCTTTGTCAGGTAATACATATTTTCATTACCTACATATTATCTGTTCTATAAAATCTTATAAATATGCTACTGTTTATTTATAAAATTAAAACTCCAGATGTGACAAATCAGCCCCTTGTAAATCATGACTATCTATACATATAATAAAATTCTAACTGAGTTGAATCTGTACATTAAATATTTTTTGGAAAATCTTATTGAAATATTAGTCATTATTAATACAGAGGCTGAATCAATAGTTTTTAGAATTTTTGTTTGTGTCTGAGAATGCATTACGAGAAAACCACTGGACAGATTTTGATAAAATTTGGTATGATGATAGTTGGTTATCCAGGTCAACATATAGGAAACTTTTTACTGCAGAAAAATATCCCACCTCTGACAAATCTATACTAACCGTCAAAACATACCTAAAGACGTCGCAGTCGCTAGTACTAAATATAATTTAGAAAATTTTAATTACAGCTAATGCAGAATTAAAAAAGTACTTTAGCAAATGTCGAGATGGAAAAATCAGAGTTGTAAAAATTAGCATAGAAAATGGTAATATATCAATCATTTATTATTCTAAACTTGGAATAAATAAGTAAATTTTTTTGGGCCTGAAGTGTAATTGTGCAATATTTGATTTTTTTTAGAACAATTAACATTAGCAAAGTATCAACCTGTTAAAGGAACATTTGAAAATGATTTTGATAAATATGTTCCATCATTAATTGTGGAAGATCTGCCGTGTTATATATTGTACAGGTATAATTAATATTTTAAATAATTTCATATTCATTCTTTAATATTGGTATTAACATCTAAATTAAAGGTTAAATTCTAAGAAATTAATTTTTAACCGAGTCACCTGTGGCTCGGCAGTCGTTGACAGGTTAAAGATAAATAAAATATTTGTGTATATATTTTACAGATTTGACACAACAAATTCCTTAGGGCATGAATGGCTTCTATTAAGTTGGTCTCCAGATAGTGCTCCTGTAAGGCATAAGATGTTATATGCTTCAACTAAAGCCACTCTGAAACAGGAATTTGGTTCGGCTCACATAAAGGATGAAATGCATGCTACAAGTAAGGTATGAAATATAAATTCATGCAGATACTAAAATTGTTTTTAAAAATAAAATGTCTTCGAAAACTTTCTTATCAAAATATGAAGTATGTTTATATTAGTATATCACATATTTTAACTGCCTCAGTGCTGTAGTGGCTAGCATGTACGGCTGCACACCCGGAGGTCCTGGGTTCGAGTCCCGGGTCGGGCCAAGTTTAGTTATTGAGTTTTTCTGTATAGTAAGTCTCAGTAACAGCCCGGAGTTGGGAAGTTGGCGGTGTTTCACCCCCGTGCCTCGGAGAGCACGTAAAGCCGTCGGTCCTGCGCCTTAACTCTCACCGGTCGTGTCGAGTGGTCGTCCCACCGGAGTATGAGAGTGATAGGAATAGAGAGTGCACTTGTGTCTGCGCGTACACTTGTGCACTATAATATCTCCTGCGCAGTTGGCTAATCTCAATGAGATTGGCCGCCGTAGCCGGAATCGGCTAGGAGAACATCATCATATCACATATAGATATGTTATTTAGTTTTAGTTATTTATTTTATTGCAAAGTCTAATTCAAAGTCAAAGTGGTATCAAACTTCTCACCTTAGTGTTGAGATTAATGTTTATGATTATTTTTTTTTGTAAAATTTTATTTAGGCGTGACTGAGGGGTAAGTCAATATATTGGCAAAATGCGTGCTGTGGAAGTGAGTTTTGCGGAAGTGAGAGTCAAATTAATTAGCAATAATTTAAAAAATATTTATTATGTTTTTGTATTAATTATTACTTGGTATGGTATGGTATGGTATGTTCGGGCTGGTTTCCGCAACTCGACGACTATGCGCCTACTTTGCGTGTGTGGGAATTTAAATTCTCGTTACTCCTGCCATCCCAGTTCCTCCAGGAATTTCAGCAACCTCTTTGTCTTGCCGAAGATTTCCGGGAGTGACCTAGGAGTGCCAAGATGTTGAGCCCGGTACTCCGCTAGACCTGGACAATACAAGATCACATGTGCAGCCGTTTCATCTGCCCCCATGCATGCCCTGCAATAATTATTACTTATAAAAATAAATATTTATTAGTAATGATTTTATATTTGTATATTTATATTTTTATTATAAATTATTATATTTATATTTTGATTTGTTTTGATTTAATTGTGGTGTCTGCTACAGCGCCAAAGAATTTTTACTTCAAACATGCGTAAAGGTTACATGCACTCATTTTATTATATATTTTTTTAATTGTAGGACGAAGTGTGCTTGAAAGGTTATAAAGCTCATGTGAGTGGGGTGAACGCCCCCGCACCACTCACAGATAGGGAGGAAGCATTAAAAGAGCTACAGCACAGTGAACATGATCCCAACTATAGTACTGATTCTAGGTAATACTAAATAAAGTTATTCATTTATTTATATGTTTCTTTCGTATAAAGCATATAATAGTCTCTTACCAGATTGCGCGATGCAAAAGAGGGTAATGTGTTTATCAGTGTATGTATGTATATTTATTCCTATGTGGCGTTCTAGAGACAACACGTAGGACGCTTTTGATGATTCATATGTTGTTACCATGATGCTAAATATTTTTTATTTGGATTCAGATATCAATTATAGGCTCAGATCAAAACATAGCTGCTTATTTACATTTATGTGTATAAATATTTTTATTGCGTTGACAAATTTTAAATTTATAAAGTTAGACTTATTATTTGCACACTTCCTTTTTCATGAATAGTACTTTTTTTTCTTTATAATTGTTTGAAACTTCTTTTGATGACACTTAAAAGTATCTTGAAAGCTTAATATTTCAATCCCTTCTTTTTTCTATTCATATACCCACTAATATTATAAATGAGAAAGTTTGTAAGGATGGATGGATGTTTGTTACTCTTTTACACGAGAACGGCTGAACAGATCTGGATGAATTTTGGCACAGAGATAGATCATAATCTGGAATAGCACATAGTTTAATTTTCCGGAAAAATGTACGTTTCCTGTGGGATATATTTGTTTTTGTCTAGGGATGAACTCGAAGTGATGATGAGTCGCTAGTATATGACATGTATGTGAATCATTAAAATATAAATATATTATTTTTATTACTTTTATATTCTATATATCAATATTTTATGTTTCAAATAACCTAATCATAATTATATTATCTGCTTTCAGACAGTCAACGATGGGAGGGATATCGTTCCCAATAACAGAGTCGGCTAGTCAGGGCATACTCGATCTCCAACATGGTTCCTACAACTATCTACAGTTTAAAATAGGTTAAAATATATACTTTAAAATATACATATTACGACTAAACAGATATATAAAGAAATTAATTATTTTAAATTTAATAGTATTAGATTAGTAAAACTATATCCTTTAAAATCCGTTTTACTGCCAAGGCGTGCCAATAGAGGTTTCACATCAACAAACGGGAAATAAAATGTTTATATTAACATAATCTGTCCATTTTCTTATTATTATTTTTTTGAATTACTGAACTTCTTAAATATAATTTGCATCTTAACATTTCTACAGATTTAGAAGAAGAGAAAATTTGCTTATCAAAAGCAGCGGTTATCAGTTTAACGGAGTTGCCATCTCAAGTACCGAGTGACCAAGCGAGGTACCACCTGTACATATTCAAGCACACGCATGAAGGCGATCATATGGAGAGTATAGGTAGGAATCCATACTAATATTATAAACGTTTGTTGTCTGTTTGTTTGTCCTTCGTTCACGTCGGAAACAGAGAGACGAGACGGATTGGCGTGATTTTTTGTGTGGAGATAGTTGGAGAGCTGGGGAGAGACATAGACTATTTTTACCGCGTGAGATTATCTCATTCCCGTGGGAAAAGACGTTATAATACAATCCAAAAAAATATTTATGGTCAGAATTACTTGAAATTTGGTGTTAATGCATTTTAATAAAATTAAATAAATATGTGTTTTAGCATTTTTCGAAATTCATCATAAATAATGGTAAAATTGGGGATGAAGGTTTGTATGAAACAAACTTTTTACAGTTTTAGCGCGAGCGAAGCCGCAGGTTCTGCTAGTTTTTATATATATGTAATATGTGTATAATTATTGGATACAAAACTTTGTTTTTAAAATAAAGGAAAAGCTATTACTGTAAAGTACAACAAGTATTGGTAGTTTGAACAAATAAGCACTAAGATGATCTAATATGAGTAATTAATATATTAAAATTCTTAGTCGACTGTGTCTAGTGTAGTCTAGTGGCTAGCAAGTACGGCTGCAGATCCGATGGTTCTGGGTTCGAGTCCTAGGCATGGCCAAGTATAGTAACTGAGGTTTCTCAGTAACCAGTCGTTTTAAAGTATCGTTCTATCGGACTTTGAAAGTGTAAGCAATAGAGTGCACGTTACATTATAACATCTCAGTGACATGGCAGGTGACTGAAATCGGTCAGACATTGATCGGACATTGTTCTCAGTCGATATATAGAGACCATTCTAATTGTAATCCCTATACTACTACTCTATACTACATAATATGTAAAACAAATAATAATAGTGAATATTCTTTATTATACATCCACAAAGAAAATTAACAAAAACACAAAAAAAAATGTACATGAGTCAGTTTTATCGATTAAACAAAGACTTCTTCAAGTCATCCTTGAACAAAAAGCTTAGCAAAAATATTTAAAATGGGGATAATAAATTGACATATGACAATATATATTTCCTTCTACAGTTTTCATCTACTCAATGCCCGGATACAGCTGCAGTATAAAGGAAAGAATGATGTACTCCAGTTGCAAAGGTCAATTCCTAGAAATTATTGAAAAAATGGGCCTCGTTATTGCAAAACGGGTATGTGTAAATCGTATTGGATATTTTTTTACATTTATGCATAAAATCTGATATATGAAGATCTCGTGGATTCACCGATTTTAATGTTGTTTTTTTTTTGTATATTTGGTACATATGACAATAGCTCATAAAGTATTTTTCAATAGTATATTATTCATAACCATAGTTATAACTTATATCATAGTAGCTAGGCGTAGACGCTCGTCCAGTAGATTATCATCCATTGGTAGCAATGCAAGTACCACACTCATTTACGAGATGGCGCTGTATAATATTGTCAGCATGAGTGCAGATAGAAAAAGGTTCTATATATATAATTCGTTTTTTTTTTGTAAAAAAACACCTACATAGATAAACTTTATAAAAGTAAAACCTTATTTAAATACAAAATTTGATCCAAATCTATGAGCTGTTTCGAAATAAATACATATATACAAGAATTTCTTTTTTAATATTATAAGATACTTAATTCAATAATAGTTAAATGTTGAATTTTTTGTTAGCGCCATCTATAATCTACATTTTAAACTGTTAAAAATATCACTCTCTTAGTTTTAGGCACAGTTCAGAGTATTTTTTTTTTAATTTAAATTTAAAATAAGTGGGGTAAATTAGGTTATAAGCTGGCAAAGTAAATATAATATACTAGCTACTTACAATTGCTTGGTTCAGGTGCGTCGATAACCTTGAACGGTTTAGGAACTAAGGTATAAGAGACAAACATCCAAAGAAAAATATTTTTTACTACAGGAACCTACGCAGGCGTATACAGAATAGCCCACCTGAGTTTCATCACAATCAGATTTAGGAAAGCGTGAAGGACAAACATACGATCATTTTTATTTATATCGATAGATACAAAAGGATAGTCCTATACACACCTTTGAATATATAGCAAATTTTAACATTATACACAATAATTTATTAAGTTTTTTTAATGGACAGTTGCACTAAAAACAAACAAACATAATATCTAAATATTTTTTATATATGTCTGTTACAGCTCGAAATAGACGATGGAAAAGAATTGACAGAAGAATACTTATATGATGAGATCCATCCAAAGAGAAATTTGCATCGACCGGCATTCGCTAAACCAAAAGGCCCCCCCAATAGAGGGGCCAAAAGGATAACTAAAGCACAATCAGCTCAATAATTATAAAACTTTGAAATATTTTTTAATTCATGCCAATTTTATTAAAATTTCTTCTAAATTATTTTTCAGTCCAAAATTTTATAATCTATTCTCGTTTTTTATCATATTTTATTATAGTGTTATTTGAAAATGGAGACGTTTCATATTTTCATAAGGATATCTTATCGAAACTTCTTATTATTATTATTATATTAACTGCTAGACTAACGCTAGTGGCTAGCGCGTTCGACCACCTCATGGGTGCCCATTGCCCGAGGGCACCTATGCCCATTTGGCCCAAGATTATTAGTTTTTCTAAACTATGCTTGGATGTTCACATAATATCTCCAAAGAATCTTAGGCCATGTCCGCACTGCGATATTTCACCGTGCGATTTTTATTCTCGCGTATTATATTCCGTGATCGGAATTATACATATTACGCACTGCAAATAGAAATTCGTACGATTTTTGTCAGTTCGATATGCAGTTTCCGGCTGAGACGAATGTCTTAAAATGAATAATGGATGACAGAAAAAAAATAATTTAGTTGATACTACGGTGACGGCGGTAGCGTGACAGAGCTATCAGAAGATGTCATGAACATTGGATTCACCCATTTACAACCTTGAGAAAGCCGCACCGCATCGCGTTCAATTTGCGTCAAATCACAGATTTTTCCCGCGTGAATTTTTAACCGCAAGTGCGGCTGCTCCTATAAGATTCAATATCTTACAGAATTGCGAGAGAAAAACGTGCGATAAAATATCGCAGTACGGACAGAGCTTTAGGGCCTCCGCTGCGTGCGCGTACTATATCTTCTGCGCAGTTGGCTAGTCTCAGGGAGATCGGTCGGGAGGGAATCATCATGATTATCATATTAAACCATAGATAAGAAAATAAATTGAATTAAAGGATTTTATATAACGCTTAAAATTACAACTTCGATGATTTATTTATGTGATTTTTCCACTAAGAGGAATATTAATTTTTTTTTAATAAATGTTGTATTTAACATCTATATTCATCAATAAATTAATATTTATATTACAACAAAATTATTAACCATTTATTTGTTTATAAAAGGTAAAATAAAACTAGTCTATATGAATCAAATATCTGTCCTAGTCCTGGTTTCATTGTAATCGAAACGTCTCCTTTTCAAATCGATTTATTTAAGATATTTATTGGGATTTTAAGTAAAAGTGAACGTCACTAGTTAAAATGTCACTTAATATTAAAAAAAACGTTGCAAAATCGACCAATAATTGTTACTGTTCAAAAGCAATAATGTTAGCGACAACAGTATTAAACGAATTAAACTTAGCTAAGCTTATTATTAATTCATAATATGTGCAATATTCGGATTTTTAAAATGGCGATTATGAATGATGATTTATGTAGACTAGGCATCGATTATAGAAGTTTATAAACGAGTTATTATCGATTTATTTGATTTGGTTTTTTTTTTTAAATTCCTCACATATTTCATTACGTAAGTACAAGATCTAAGAATCGATTTTGTAATCGATTTGTGATCGTAATTTCCAATTATATAAAGTTCTATTTTAAAACCTGAAAAAGAATTTAAATTTAATAATTATTATTTAAAATAAAAGAAAATATTAATAACTTATACTCTATGGCTTGTTTGATGCATTAACTGTCTTCCAGCTATATGATTTTAAAGCGAGTTGTTACATTGTTATCATAATCGCCAAAAGACATGATTAATACGTATTTAAATTTGTGATCTAGCATTCGAAAATTTAGCTTTTGAGTCTGCTTTATATTATTTAAATAGGTATATTTTAACACTTGTTGTAGGCGTAAAAGTGAAATTCTAAAATATGAATCTATATTCGTCCCTTTTTTATCTATATACATATGTTTTAAATAAATGCGTAATAATATTTTTTGTATTCTGCTAGTACATTAACATGTTTTTACTAAATAGTCGATAATTTTTGAAGTTATACTTCTTTTGGCACGTTTGGAAAAAATTATGAGGGTAAATTTTTTACGATACGCGCTCACACCGACAGCCAACAAGCGATATGATGAAGTTAGCTGCATACGGGATGAATCTTTAGCTATTTTCGTTTTATTACGCCAAAGAAGTATAACTTCTTATGTGCGTACATAAGTAAACACACGTTTTTTATCATTAATAGATTTTTTAATTTAGAATTTTCAAAACACTAGATCCTCAATACACCTAGCGCCATCTTGTGTGTCAACTTATATTATAGAATATCTGATTTTATACTAGCTTTCTTAGTATAGGTACACTATAGTTATTCAAAGTTGCTAAATAGAAAAAATCTAATTAGTTATAATCATTTCTGCCTTTACTTAAATAGAATTTTGGTTTAAATTTTTTGAAAACTGTATGGTTCACAGTAATTTTCCTATAAAGTTTGATTTGTTTGATCTTTTGCATGTTTTTCATTTTTATAAATAAAAAAAGGCATAAAGTCTGCAGATCTTGCCATTTTAAATTTCACTATATAAAAATGTACTTCAAGTATTGTATATGATATTTATATTCGATTAATGTTTATGAAAACTTTATATAGATCAGGATTAAAATTTTAAATAAAATGCACAAAGCAATGTTATAATTGTAGTGTATATATGGCATTATATTTTTGTATTTAGTCATATTATGTTTATTATAAAGTTAATAAATGCTTTTGATAATTTAACATTCGTGTATTATTTGGCTCTAAATATTAATCGATTTCTGCATTTAGTATTGTAATGGAAAATATTTCTATTTTAATAAAAATATGCTAATTTTGTCTTTTAACATTTTATATTTTAGTGCTGCTATATGAATTACAATGTTTTCTCCAATATAGTTTAAACAAGGAATTTACTATTAAAAGAATCTAACGAAAATGTATAGATATTGTTAAAGAAAGTATTTCATTTAAACATTTATATTTATTGCTAGCATTGCCCGCGGCACCGCCCGCGTTCAAATGACCAAAAACCAAATTCTTAGGTTTTACATATTAGTATACTCTTACAATGCAGTTTTTGTATTTTTTCTCAGAAATGAGATATTTTCCCGGGGTAAAAAGTATCCTATAAGTTGACCCGAATAACCAGCTATTCCGCAGGGGTGTTGCAGTGAGTGCGAAAGCGATCCTGCACGCCCCATTGCACTGCGGCGAAGGGTTCCGCTGTGGGTTTTAGTGAGTAGGAGTCTCACAGTACCCTGCCCATGATGGCGGCAGGGTCCCCATGATGGGTTTCCCCAGCGAAAACAAAGAAAAAAAAGGATAACCAGCTATCATCATAACAAATACCAAATTTCATCAAAATCTGTCCAGTGGTTTTCTCGTGATGCGGTAACAGACAGACAGACAGACAAAAATTCTAAAAACTATAGATTCGGACTCTGTATCGATAATAATGTCTATTTCAATTAGATTTTCCAAAAAATATTTAATGTACAGATTCGACTTAGTTACAATTTTATTATATGTATAGACTAGCGACTTACCTTCGCTTCGCTCGGGTGCGTCAGTACAGTTTTTAATTTTTTTTAACGGAACCCTAATTCTTTTTTTTAAATAAAAGTAGCCTAAGGTACTCCTTATAACGCCAGCTATCTGTCAAAGTCCCATCAAAATCTGCATACCTTTCGAAGATTAGCCGGAAGAAACAGACAGACAAATTTTAATAATTGTGTTTTTCTTATAAGTACCATAATATACAATTTCATGTGCATTTAGTAAAAAACTGTTATTTCTACATTACACATATTTCAGTTTTATTTATCTGTATAGATTTACATATTAAACAATTTACAAGAAAGCAGCCTACTTCACATAGTTCCGAGTTACTGCATCATACTAATAACTTACGGTGATGTCTTCCATCTTGAGGAAACCTGCATATTTGAGAACCTAGCAAGCTTTCGAAAGACATGTGAAGGCATTTGGCCAGCGTGGTGGATATGACTTAATCACTCTTTGTATTGTAGGATGGACCGTGCCCAGCAGTGGGATGCTTAAGACATGCTTAAGAATACAAATAAAAACAGCAAAGAACAATGAACCTTACTTTTATTATTAGCATATTAAAATTTACATTTCTGTACAAATTTACTATAATACTCCAAACTGGTTGTTTCATCAAAATTATGTAATCGCACAAACAGAGAATTATTTACTAGCATTGCCCGCGGCGCCGCCCGCGTTCAGATAACCAAAAACCAAACTCTTAGGTTTTACATATTAGCATATTACCCTAATATTGCCTTTCCAAAACAACCATTTATTTCATGTTATATAAACTTAATGTATTTCTTCTATATTCTTAACACCTTTCTCTTCAACCACTTCATCGTGGTGTCGCGTCAAATTATCGTTCTTTTCATACGCAGCTTTATCAATTGCTTGATTTAATTGGTCTTGCCTATAAAAAAAAAATTTACTAAAAAATATTCATTCTTATTTCTTACACAAGATATCATTCTACTATCATTTAAAAAATTTAAGGGAATTAATTGTATTACAACACTTTTTAGTATATGATGATGTTCTCCTGACAGATTCCGGCCACGGCGGCCAATCTCATTGAGACTAGCCAACTGCGCAAGAGATATTATAGTACACAAGTGTACGCACAGACACAAGTGCACTCTCTATTCCTGTCACTCTCATACTCTGGTGGGACGACCACTCGACACGACCGGTGAGAGTTAAGGCGCAGGACCGACGGCTTTACGTGCTCCGAGGCACGGGGGTGAAACACCACCAACTTCCCAACTCCAGGCTATTACTGAGGCTTACTATACAGAAAGACTCAATAACTAAACTTGGCCCAACCCGGGACTCGAACCCAGGACCTCCGGGTGTGCAGCCGTACATGCTAGCCACTACACCACCGAGGCAGTTAGTTTAGTACATATTTGTTAGACAAAACCTAATAAAGCTAACATGGATTTTATAAGGCATACCTTGCTTCTCTTAATTTGTACAATGATTTTCTGATATCCTCCATGGATAATCCAGTTAGTTTAAGTATACTAAAGATGAGCATACCACCAACGAGACTAAGAACACCACCTGAAAAAATAAATAAACAAATATTTAGAATTATATGTGAAATAAATGTAATTTTCAAAGTCTGATAGCAGAATGGACTGTAGAGCAACCCCATGGTTGCTGTGGTCTGCTTCAGCAGACTTGCCGTTGGATCTTGCTTGCCAAAAATTCTCAGAAATTGAACTTGGCAGCATTTTACCCTTAGAGTAGGACACATATAAAGATGTCCTCTGCATCTGATGTTCTCACCAGTCATAGTAGAATAATTGCCCCACTGAAGTTTGACAATGAAAGGGATAGAGAGTGCACTAGTTGCACTATAATATATCTTATGCAGTTGGGTAATCTAAGTGAGATATTTGGCTACCATGACTGAAACTAATTAGGAGGTTATTGCTTAATATGATACTGTGAAAATTCATTGAGTAATATACCATACATACCTACACCTGCTCCGACAAGCATGGCTGTTGGACCCAAATTAGCTTTGTATATAGCCCCAGTTATTATACCTGCTGACACATAGTCCCCAAGCGAACTTTCATCTCTATACACTGATAATGTTGTTGAGATCAAACTGAAAAAATAATAATTTTGTTATGTTTGCATTATGTTAATACATAAAATGAAAGTAGCATTTTAAAAACTCTTGTAAGAATCTTTTTTTGCTGCAATATATTATTTAATATTTAACATTTAATAATTTTCAAATTAATACTTTTAGAAATATAAACAAACATACCTAAATATACCAGTAAAGATACCTAATCTCCAGCCCCAATGATAAGCTCCTCTTGCAAATGAAACTGTTATAAAATCTTGTAGTTTTTTCTGTTAAAATTTAAAATTTAAGTTAAAATAGAAATAATTAACTTCTCAACCAGTAACCAACTTCTTTACTCAGATGAAACTTGGTGCATATTTTGCAACATACTTATATCCCAATTTTAAAAGCTATATGCATAAAACAATATAGCTCTGAGAAAAATTGCATGGACCAACAAACACACTTTTGTATTCAATATTTCAGAAACCCACAAAATGCAAGACACGTAACAAAATAAACACCTGAATTTCTATTTTAAACAATTTTATTTCAATGAAAAGATTTTTTTACTTTCTTAAATATTTTAAATAAATGTTAAATACCTTTGCTTCAAATGTTGATTTAAATGTAGTAGCTTGATTATTTTCTATGAATGTTAAATAAGCATCTCTTGATTTAGCAAATCCTCCTAAAAATGCACCCACTAAAATACCAGACATAGTGGCTTGAGCTACATTGTGCAATTCCATTGACACTTCTTCTATTTCACTAGAAATGAAAGATAATAAAATACCTAACATTATGATTATTAAAAGAATATAGGTTGAATTTGATGTATGTAGTCATATCAAATTTGAATATTATTTACTTATTTTATTAAGATAACTAACAAGTTACATTAATACATTCGTGATTATATTTACAAATCAAAGATAAATGTACTTTTTTTACAGGTTATCACATCATGCAATAAATTAAAAACAAAACATAAACACAACATTATGCAGTTATACTTACTTTTTACTATACATTGCTTTTACTCTATCCCATCCTGTACTTTGTACAGCATTAGGCTTATTTATATTATCGGTATCATTTTCGTTCCTTCGTCCAATGATGGGTATTGCGAAAGAGGGTGTCAGTCGTACGACTGTCCCAAAAATTATTTTTCGGTTCAATGACCCAAACATTTTGTTTTATATTTAGATTTTACATTTTGAAAATAAAAAGGAATACATATTAGTATTTGCTTTTCAATAAATATTGTAACTAATTTTTAACTTAACCTCTTAGATACAACTTGTCAAATTGTCGGCAACATAAACGTCAAGTCAATGTCAAATTATGTAATAGACATTAGACTGCCCAAAAACGGGGCACAAGTTTTTTTTTCATCCGCTCGTGTAAATTTGAAGACCATTCCACAAATAAAGTAAATAATATTTTGTATAAATAAAACAAAAATTCTTTTAATAATTTTACCCCAATGCTCAAGAAGAATTACCCCGAAACAATAAAAGAATATAATAAATGCCTTATATAATTAATTAATAATAATGAATAATATTTTAGTAATAATGAGAACTTTTATTATACGGTTCGTTAAATCGTACCAACAGATGAGTATTACAGAATTAAATCACGGGCACAGTTTTACTTGCAGATTTTATTCAATTATCTATATTCTATACATAATATAATTAAATTCTGAGTCGAATCTGTACATAAAATATATTTTTTAAATCTTTTTGAAAAATACATTTTTATTTTTTATCCATACAAAAGCGTAACTTAAGATTTTTTGTCTGTCTGAGAACGCATCTCGAGAAAATCACTGAACAGATTTTGATGAAAGAGTTTAAACAGGGTAAGCATTAGTCAGATGCCCCTCGGGAAAGTTAGGTTGATTTTGTTGATTTTTACCACGAAATCACATTCTTAAGAGAAACATTTCCCTAAACTATCACCCTTCTTCTCATTCATCTCATATCATATATCATAAGAGATATGTTCCCGCAGTAAAAAGTATCCTATATGTTGACCCGGATAACCAGCTACCATCATACTAAATTTTATCAAAATCCCTCCAGTGGTTTTTCCGTGATGCGGTAGCAGACAGGCAGACAGACAGATAGACAAAAATTCTAAAAATTATAGATTCGGCCTCTGGATCGATAATATTGTCAATTTCAATAAGATTTTTCAGAAAAATGTACAGATTCGGCTCAGTTAGAGTTTTATTATAATACAATTTTATTATATGTATAGACTAGCATTGCCCGCGGCTCCGCCTGCGTTCAGATGACCAAAAACCAAATTCTTACGTTTTACATAATATTAGTATACTCTTACATTGCAGTTTTGGTATTTTTTCTCAGAAATGAGATATTTTCCCGTGGTAAAAAGTATCCTATATGTTAACCCGGATAACCAGCTATCATCATACCAAATTTCATCAAAATCCCTCCAGTGGTTTTTCTGTGATTCGGTAACAGACATATAGACAGACAGGCAAAAATTCTAAAACTATAGATTTTGCCTCTGTATCGATAATAATGTTTAATTCAATAAGATTTTGTAAAAAATATTTAATGTACAGATTCGGCTTAGTTACAATTTTATTATATGTGTAGATGTATAGATTACGAAATACTTTTCAGCTAGTACTACTATATACTAGATGTACATCGTGTGTAATTCTTTTCCTCGTAAATGGCATAAATATTGGCATATAATAATTTCAATAGTTCGACCAGATAGATGGCGCTATTTTAAAAATCCAATTTTTATCGATAAGTTTTTTTTAATGCGAGGTCAATATCTGCTAATACCGGGTCGGCTAATATTTTATATATTAGGTTTACTTATATTCTGGTGTCTCTTTCTTTCATACAGCCTTAGCCTCAGACTTTTCTTGGAAGTTACGATTTATCTGGTCCTTTTTTTTTTAATATCTGTTCATTTTTTTAATTAAAAATGTATTAAAAGTGTGAATAGTAAAGAAAAATTGAATTTGCTTTTATCACAACTGTTTCTTCTTATTACATTAAGCAAATTTATAGAATACAATTTTTATTAATTATAATATACCTATGTTTTCATTTTTTTGTGAAACCCCATTTTTTATTGAAAGTTTAATACTTACCTTTAAGTGCCTTGATAAATTACTTAGGTAGTTATTAGCTGTTTTTATTATGTTACGTCATAAAAATAACATGTTGAGCAGAGGAGCAGGATAGGTACATGAATAAAAGTAAAAATATTTTCAACTATATTTTAATATAAAATGACAAAGAATAAATCTAGAGTTTAATAGTGTAGTCACTTAGACGTTAAAATAGTGTATATATTTATATATTTCACAAAACTGTATGTGACAGACAGTGTTGCCATCAAAAGTGGCCTGTTGGCGTTTACACAAAATAAACTTACGTAAAACAATCATCAAAATACATCTTTTGAATTGTGCTCGTTAAAGCTTGTCTTAAATCATAATATATTTGATCTTCTATTTAGTGAAAATAATATTTGATAGATCCCTGTTATTTTTTTTCTAACGATTGGTCTTTGGCATATTGATTTTAAATAGTATTATTTAGTCTAAACACTTGATGTGTTTATTAATAATAAATAACGCTGAAACAAGTAAATGGATGTGCCTAAGACAAAACAAGAAAACAATATTTTCGTTAACTGGAACGATTTATATCTATTAAACTATTTTATTTTACACACAACCCTTTAATTTGCACACCATTAACGTTTTAATAATTCAACAAAAGTTTGTTAAATATGATAACGAAGTCGGGCAGGTATATACTTAACAGCCACTACGAAGAAAATCCTCAGTAGGCAGGTAAAGGGCAACTAGAGCGACTACCGAAATTAGAATAGGACATTATCTAGTAAATCTTAAAGTAATGATTATGTTAATCTGTAATAGTTCCATAACTTTATATTAATTATTTATAAGGTCGTGTATTTACATTAAATAATTAACGCGATAACTGCCACTTCATAGGTCCTAAGGAGTTCGCTAAATATTTTTTTTTTATTTATCTACTATAATTAGTCCGACGCGGTAAATTTCCCTATTAATTGGCAGTTACACAATTCATCCTAATGTCAACGTTTCAATAAGGTTTCAGTTCTAACTCACAGGGACAAGGGGCTTGGCACGGACGAACACCGGTACATATATTCACATTTTACCCTGTGCTTAGTATATTCTTTTATTTTACAAAAAACATACCATTGGCAATATTTGAGTCCCTTATCCCTTTCACTCAACAACCTGTATATCATTTACATGTCGCACGTCCGGCGACGAGCCGAAGGGTACAGAGATGTACGCACAGATACAGTATAGTATTGAAACGTCTCAGCTTTAGTTTTGTTACAAGAATATTAAGTTCTAAGTAGATAAGAATATGTCTAGAATAGATGGTGTACGAACAAACGTACACGATTTCATTATATTGATCCCATTTAAATTTATGAGTTCTATTTACAAATAGTTTTAACATTTTGGTTAAATAATTGAAATAAATAAACATATAAATGTTAAAAGGAAAGGAAGATTGGAAAAATAAAAGAACAAAAAGAATCAATGATAATAATAGTTTAATTAATGAAATTAAAAATAAGAATGAAATTAACCACACAAAAGGCTTATCGCTAAAATAAAAGGGATACAGACGACATTTTAAATTAATAATAATATAGTGAAATACGACAAACAAATTAAAACTGGGTCGTGGATGGGTCAGACATATGTATGTATGTACATCACATCAACTATATGTCGACCGTTGCAATTTGCCACAATATATTTGTAAGTGCGAGTTTGATTTGCGATAAAAGATTAGAAATTTAGGGATAAAGTGATATGAACAGATATGTGTATACAAAGGCAAAGTCAAGGGCGGGTCCGATCGAGACGTTGCTATTCAATATGCATTCATTTCATTTTATAGTATTATATTTAATTACAATAAACATGCAGTTTTGCATCGATAGGATACCGCCCTTGGAAAAGTAAATTTTAGTAGCCATTACAAACTGATTGTAAAACAACATTCACATCTCTATCAACGCGTAACTTTAACTAACAAAGTGAAACAATGTACGCTTACAATGAATAAAATTACATAATACATTGCGCTTAATAAAACTCTCAAATATAGTTTAACTGTAACATTTTCATCAACTTTTTAATAATTAAGATTAATTCAATTATGATTTACCTAAAATAATGTGTATTGACTTTAGATTTGGCATCTCATTCTAAACACTGATTTATTATTTTTTTAATTACAATTACGACATTATCCTAAATATTTAAAATACTTCTCTAAACACATAAATTCCTATAATTATCTATTTAGTCAATACCGATATTGTTGAGAAAATATTAGGCCTAACGCTACACACACTAGTTGCCTCTACAAATTGAGCACGAGCAGGCGAAATGTTAAACTTAATTTTCATAGACAAACATAGACGCAGCTCTGATGAGCAACTCGAATAACACTATCTACTGTAAATTTCATCTAAGTACAGCACTATGCAAGACAGGTAACATATAAAAACAAAAATGGTGGATGTCGTGTGTGTAGCGTTTTCCGCAGAGTAAAGTAGATATGTAATCTCTTGTTTGTGATTTTGTTACAATAAATACGTAATATAATTCAATGCGATCACTACCGATACCGTTTCAATCAGACCACCACCAAATTCATTATTTCAAAACCGGCACAGTTATCTGTACCATATTATAGAAAAACATTTCAAAAACGTGCAAAATATCACCACACCCTGGTCGCCTAACATCATTAAACCAAACTACTTACACGTTCTTATACATACATATATACTGATTAATACATGTATGATTAAATTTCTCTATTAAACCTTACATAGAAATGACAATCTAATTTTTTTTTAGTTTAACCATCGTACTAAGCTCTATTTTTATATAACGGTACGTGATGTATATTATACAATTTATAATAGTGTAAATATTTTACTTTACGACAGCTTTATGACTTTTCAAATGATATCGTAAAGTTCGTTTTTTTTGTGACCGAAAGATATGTTGCTACGGCCCTTAGAGCCAACAAACGACGCATTCGTCTGATCGTTATACTCCGGTAATGCAAAGTATTTGGGAAGCTTACAATCTGTCGAAAACCCCCCAATTTGCTTTCGCATTACTCCAGATATGTATGAATTCCATTCCTTCTAAAGTTAGCATTTAAAATTTAATAATATAACGCGAATAGCAATGTTTCACTAACTCGTCGTAATTCAGGTATCTGTTTCACGCATTCTTTGCCTAATCATAGACTGGACGTGTAACTGAACACTCAACATGGTCCTAAAAATTAGAGCGTAGTTTATGGGCACCATTAATTTGACCGAAATCCTTTACAATAAATAAATAATATCTCTATATAGCGCTATTACAGTGTAGTTTTCGTAGGGATTTTTTAAAGTTACGTTAATTTACTTAATCCACAAACTTAATCTCTTTTGCATTGGACTAGACGCAATTTTATTAATTTAAGAAGGCAAAGATGTGTGAAAACCAATTTAGTGCTTAGTTAAGTTCCGAATGTTATGTACAGAGTATCGAAGGTCTACAACTAAAATACTGTTGTAAGTAATGAGATAATAATGCGTGTCTAGATCATGAAACTTCGAGAACACTCTAGAACGTAAAGAGTGAACAGTGTGGCAATATTCAAATAGTATTCATTGTATAGAAAATTATTCTAAAAATACTTTCAAAATAACACTTACCACACCGCACGGTTAGAGTCCCCGTGTAGAGAGGAATAAATAATTATTTATAATTAATTGCTTAGTGAAACGTATGCACGAGCATTTATTGTTTTAGCTACCATTAATATAAATTAACATCAAAATAAATGCATCATGTCACTATTATGTCACCAACATAACATTATATAGATTATAAAGAAGCGCGCGGCTACGAGTGACGCGAATGTATTTAGACGTATCGATTATTTTCATTGTTAAATTTAATTACTAGTAATACTAAGAAAATCGATTTCATTATTTTCATATTATTAATTATTAGCATTACTAATCGATTAATTAACATAATTATTGGATATCATAATCGATGCGTAATTCATTTAATGTCATTCGATTAATCATTCGTAATCGCTCGCTTCCAGCGTATCCACTAGGTGTATAGCGATAGTAGTTGTGATTACACTAACTAATCGAGAAGAACTAAGTATTGTAACAATAAACAGAATATTTTTTTCTATATAACGAAACAGTATTGGAAGTATGTAGTGGAGATTCCGGTTCGAACCGGACAAAGAAGATTTTATATCTAAAATATACTTAACCTCTATAACTAATATTGCACACACATACACATTTCTAAACGTAGCGTTACATTTTAAAAAATAAACAATGTGTATGCGTACAAAACTATAATTACTTAAAAAATGCCATAATAAATTGTGCAGAGCATAAAATATATTTATAAAATATAATCTTAGATAATAATAACTGCAAATTATAAGTGATTAAGAAATACTTTTAACAATGTGCTAGTGATGATATAATATGTATAATATAATAATGTAAATTGTAATACTATTTACCGTAGAGTTTGGCCGGCGGCCGCGGCGATGTTTGACATCGACCAGAATCTAGCGCAATCTAATTGCTATCAATCGGCTCCGATCAGATCAAGATGGACCATGGACATAAAACATACCGGAATAATAAAATATCTATAAAAATAATATATTGAATGATAAAAATACGGAATGAATATCACACAAATCAAATCTACATTGTTGCGAGAACTCTCAAAAGTTAAATTAAATCGATTTCAGCTGCCGTTGGGGAAGATGGCCTTAAATTATGATACAGTACGTATTCTAGTGAAATAGAGTAGCACTTAACTTCTAGACTGATCCGAGTAAGCGTAATACAGATATATTATAATTTTCAGTCGAGTTAATGTCTCGATTTGTGAGAGAGGTACGATGTATACAGTCGTATCACTAAACAGTAAGGCTTGAGAGCTATATTAGCTGTATGCATTCAATACTAACTAGACGGGGGCAATTATGATCGATACTGCAATAACTCGATTATGTACTCGCTTAGCTAATTAGAAGTTATATCGAAATCGATTAGCGAATCGATTATAATTGCCCCGTTCTAGCAAGAGCCAATCTCATTAAGTTTTATATCGACTGTTGTGTGATATTCCGAGGATGCGTTAGTTGTTTTGTTTAAATACTTGATTTTGAGAAGGACACTCTCAGGTGGTTGGATTCGGAGAGTTGGTAATTATGCATTTTTATAAGTGCCGCGACTGCGTCGTCGATCGATGGGAGCTGGACAAGCGCCATTTTGCGGTCCTTCCTGCAATAAAAAATGAAATATTTTAATCAATTTTATATTTTATTATCTATCTATATAAATAAAAATTAATAGTCGTATGTTTTTCCTCTATGCATTCAAAAATCCGATTATGATGTAACTCAGTTGATTGGTTTATCCTGTATATGCCCGCGAAGGTTCTTGACGCAAAAAAAAAGAAATTTTTTTTCTTCTTTATACGTTTGTCCTTTATGCGTTCCTTAGCATACATACATATATACAAGTCAAACACATAACCCTCTTTTGGGCTTCGCCGCAGTCGGGTAAAAAATAAACAAAAATAAATCATGCGCTATTTTTAACACCCGACGCAAAAACGACGGGGTGCTATAAGTTTGAAGTGTCTGTGTGTGTGTCTGTCTGTGGCATCGTAGCTCCCAAACGGATGAACTGATTTAGATTTTTTTTGTTTGAAAGGTAAATTAGTCGAGAGTGTTCTTAGCTATGTTTGATAAAAATCGGTCCAAGACGGTCGGGGATATTTAAATTTTAAATATATGTCAAAATATAGATTTATCTATTATTGAATTCACTATAACGGTACAAAAGCATTCAAATGGTGCTATAATTATCCAGGCACATGAGTAACTAGAGTAAACATCTACCCGCAAAATTATACTGACGAGCATTGATTTTGCACTACTTTTATAGTTTAAAGTTAAGTAAAGTTAAAAAAAAAACAATTACAATATATATTATCATAAAACTGTTATTAGTGTACTATAAAATAAATTATTGTGTAAAAATATTTTAGTTTTAAACATACTTAATTAATATGACGCTTAACGATAATAATCGTTCAATTTGATATTAAAACCGCTCGCTAAAATAAAGCTAAAATAAGTAAAAACAAAATTGTGTACCTTGAAATTGGAAACCTATTATTTTATTTTATAACGTAAATATACTGAAAATAACCAATAATATTGACTTACGGGAAGAATTTGAAGGCCTTGATTGTGAATCCTCGTTTTGTGAAAGCTTCTTTTATATCGTCTTCAGAAACCGTAGCTCTAAAACAGATATCAATAAGTTACCTATAGTTAGTGAAATTACACTTGAGAATTTGAATTTATTAACATTTTTTCGATGTACTCATCAAAATTTGAGTACCAGTCAAAATATATACATAGTGGAAGATGAAGAAGAGAAGTTAGAACTGGACGTGAAGATCATATATCTAGGACATTTATGAAGGATCATTTAACAAGTAAGTATTCAAAGGATGCGAATGTAGGGCACCGAGGCAGTTACGAAATAATTACGTTCGTTTGATCCCTTGCTGCATTGTTATTACTAAAACTTTAATTATGCAATCAATATGTAGGATATTTAAGGATTTATTCTATAAATCGTACACTTTAGACACACGATTACTCGTAGTTTCCTCGATAGAAAAAAAATCCAAAATGGTCTCTAATAAAAAACAAAATAAACCAGTTAGTGCGGTAAGTGTGCGGTAGTAAATAATTCAAGGAAGTTCATCAGGTTTTTAATAATAACAAAACTATAACGCTTTCTATATCGTATACATTTTAAATTTTCAAAATGTGTATTTGTTTTAATAATACGACGGAAATACCTAAATTCGCATGCGTTCCGTCCATCCCACCTATACCATACCCCCCCCCTGCCCGCTGTCGCCTTACTAAAATAAAAAGCTCGGTGCCCTCTTAACATTCCACTGTCCCTGGCTGTCCCGCTAGAGATAGACAACGTTCAACTATATAGACGACACGTTTGGCTCAGTTTGTAGTCCTTACTTGCTGTGCCAGCGGTCGTGGGTTCGAGTCCCGCTGGGGGCATTCACTTGTGTAATGAATACAAACGTTTATTCTCCAGTCATTGGTGTTTATATTTATAGTGTATAACTATCTGGTATCCATAACACAAGCCTCGTAGCTTACCATGGAACTAGATGGTGCTGTGTGTTAATGTCCCAATATATTTCTTTATATATGTTTGTCTTCTAAATGTACCATTTAAGAATCTCGCTTAAACATTACAAAAATGTAACAAAAATTGATAAAATGAGTTAAATAATGAAATTTGTGTTGTGTTAGTAGAAATATTGACGAAATCTTTACTAACCCACATATACTCGTAAGTGTATTAGGCAAATATTAATTATTACATGTTCGTGTATGTTATTCTATTGCCAATTTAATTATAAACTATTGAAATACCTCATTAGTTAGTAATTAATGTTGCTAATCAATCTATTATATTAAGATTATTCAATTAATAATTTAATACATTAATATATCTCATTAGTAAGTCGATTAAGTGAATCGTTTGTAATCGTTCTGCTTCAAATGTAATTGGACTGTGAAATTGTAGGTGTTCGGATGGTCTCGACCCAATGTGTCATAAAAGGATGATGTTTAATGTCTCGAATTCGTTAATTAATTAATATACCAAAGAACGCCCAGTGAACGAATTTCAACACTAATATTTTTTTAACTATATTAACAATAAAAATTGTTAATAGAAATAAAGTCTAAGAAAGATCTAAGCAAATAAAGAAAATCGGTTGGCAAATGGAGGAAAACTCAACTGTTTTGTCTAAATTATTATTGACTTTTAAATGTTAACTCTATATTGGTACAAAATAAACATTTAACTTTTAAAAACGCCTAATAGATGTATTTTTAAAGAAGAGAAAGAGCTTAGTTTAGAGCTTTGTTTTTAAAATAGAGTAAAAAACTCTCTACTGTAAAGTACAACAAGTATTGGTAGTTTGAACAAATGAGCACTATGGCGACGTTATGTAGGAAAATTTAAAGCGGAGTTAAAAGAATAAGTAATGAAGACCTTATGAAAGAAAGCTTTTCATATAAACCTCAAATAGTAGTCCACATCTACACTAATATTAATAAGAGGAAAGATTTTTATTTTTGTATGTTTGTAACGAATAAACTCAAAACCGATTTAAGCGAAATTTGGTAAGAAGATAGTTTGAGATCCTGGGAAGGACATAGAATATTTATTCCGGAAATCATCCCTTAAGGGGGTGAAAATGGGGATGAAAGTTTGCATGAGGAAGCAACCTCACGAGTTAAAAAATAATTTATGCTAGTGCTAATATAGTATCTAATAAAACATTAAGTATATGGTGCAGACAACGACAATGTTTTATAAAGAAAGTTAACATGAATAAAAAGATAACTTACGGTATGTTGGACAAATGTAATGTAGCACTTGGCGGGTAGATGTTCTGATAGTTTTTGCTGCCCGGCTTCTTGAATCTATGGAGTGGGCTCTGAGAATAGTCCCTGAAATATAATAGCAATTTATAGAATACCAGAATACCTTCAACAGTAATCGAATACACGTACTTCATTTCAGAATATTGTTTCATAAAGATTGTTCTTCTATTTCGCTACAGGTAAGGCTATAAAATGTGTTTATTTTTTTGTATTGTCATTTTAGTTTTTTTTTTATTTGAAGCTAAGTAAACTTGTGTAAATATATCTTAGATTGTTTTAGAAGCATTAAGTAACGACTTAACAATAATGGCATCTATTATTTTTTTACAAAATGTTATTGAAATTAAGTTAAAATATGAATAAATACATATTCTTACACATACAGATTCTGTGAATCATTATCATTATATATACCAACCAACATAACGAGCGCTTTTCATTTGATATGTCATTAGGTTACTCATAAATACCTACCTTAAAACTAATAATTTCAATTATTCGTCAGTAAATGACAGACAGACCAAAACGCCACACGAGTAACATTATATAAATTAATAATGACAAAAACAATAGAATATAAAATAAAAACGCTCATATGATTAAAAAATATAAATGATAATCTGTGGTACACAATTTAAAAAATTGTTTGCCATATCTCGATTTGCGCGGTCAATCGTTTGACTTCATTCCAATTCACTCGATTAAATCTTTTATATGTGGCTTATTCAGATATCAGGTAAATTATTTTATATAAAACAATTATTGATATGACGTCCGCGTGGCGCTATGGTGTCCCCGCTCACTTTGTTATACGCTGTAGATAGCAAGTTCGATTTCCGCACAGGTAATTTTTCGTGTTTACCATGCAAATGTTAGCTCCGGTCTGGTTAAGATAAAGTGTAGAAGGAATGTAAAAATGAATTAACTTTTTTATATAAGGATTAGAAGTTGCAGATAACCAAGTTTTAAGTAGTCACTGCTTCTAACAGAAACTTTTGCAATGCTTATATCCCATAGAATTCACCTAATATACTGTTATAAAAATAAACCTATACCTACATAATATGTTACTTCGGACTAAAGTAACATTTTACTAGTAAAAGAATATTTAGAACAGTTCCGAAGAACAACCTCTAAAACACTCACACACTACGTCTTTATAATGTTAGTGTGGATTTTACTATGAACACTATTTAGCTACTTAATAAACTACGAACATAAAGCAAGTTTCATTTGAACTTTAACGTGTATTTTGCTGAGTACAAAAGCATTATAACGCTAGCTTAATTTGTTTTTAATATAATATGAGATTGACCGAATAAGTTTTTATTTTATTTTGTCAGTGACATACTTTGAATATTGACATTAATTTTCGTTCATAAAACATTCTTTACTTTAATAACTCCGACTAAAATAATTAGGTGGACGGAGCGGGCAAGAAATAGTGATCTAAACCTAAAATGATTTTATAATGTCAAGGATAATAAAATAAAACTTATGTGTGTGTACTTATTGGCCTAAGAGCCCATGAACGCCAGACCTTCGTCATTTTATAAAAGGTGAAAGTTTGTCAGGGCATGCTCCCAACACAGATAAGAACGATGGACCATTATGAAGTTCAGGCTATGGTGGCTTTGGCAGGTACACGGTACTAAAGGTGTGTAAAATACCGATCTAAATTCGTCGAATAATAAAGTGTGATTTTTTGGTGCTACCTTCAGAATATTATTAAATATCACGTCATTCAATGCCAGACACTTAACATCGTGGCAAACCCTTGCCAGACACCCTTTTCATGAAATCATAATTCTACTTACGTTATAGTATAATAGCAGATTTTTATATATAATACTTGGGTAATAATTAGATGATTTATGAGACTGCTAGCATAGCAATTATTACACACCATCAAAAATAAAGTCAATTCTTAGCGCTTCAAATTTGGTGACCATTTGCAACATTTTCTTAGAAATGCCTCCCAACTTGTTTGGGACATTTTTCATGGTGTGTAATAATCGTATGATGTGTAAAAGTTTTCGTGGCGTCGCAGAACAAAAATTGTTAAAGATTTCATCCCGTTTGTCACAACTCTCTGTTTGTACAGGGAATGCAGCTAACTTCATTATGCCGCTTTCAGCTAACTCCATCATGTCGTTTTTTGGCTGTCGGTGTGCGCGCGCATCGTAAAAATTTTCCGCTCATATTTTTTTTTAAACATGCCAAAAGAAGTATAATTTCAAAAAAATACACATTTAGCGACTGACTTGCCTTTTAAAATAGCTTGAAACTTTATACGCAAATTGTTAAAATAGTATTAGAAATAATGAACCATATACCATCTTACTAATATTATAAATGTGAAAGTTTAGATGTTTGGATGGATTTTTGTAACTCAATTACGCCAGAACGGCTACACAGATTTGGATGAAATTTGACACATAGATAGATTTTAGTCTGGAAAAGCTAATAGGCAATTCATAATCTTGGAAAAATATACGGTTCTCGTAGGACAGATTTGTTTTTGTTTTTCAATGAAAAATAAATATTATATTGACATTTTGTTTCAGACATTAACTGCTTCGTTTGGTTTTATTTATTGTTCTACACGCATATTCTACTTTATTGTCTAACTCCGATATTATTATTTACTAATGGTTTCAAAACATAAATGAGTTCAGGTCATGCATATTAAAACGATACCATTTACATAGACATTAGTTCAAAGGAAGAAGTCGTTAGAAATTTGTATAATCTCATAAAAGACAAGTTTGAGTTTTCGAATATCTTTTCTGATATAACAGTCTCGTTTTCTAAAGACCCAACGTAGAAGTTTTTGGTCCTCCTTTATAATACCAATGTACGTTCATCTCATTATGGTATATAGGTAATTCTAGATTTTTATCTTAATTCTTAGGAAAACGTCTTTATAACATTTTATTATTATGAGGCTAAAGTTTTGAAAGGCAGTGGTAGCTCAGTGGTATGTGCTCGCTTGGGGAACCGAGTGAAGCGGGTTCAAATCCCAGGTCTCGCATTTCATATTTTCATGTGCGAATCATTTCTAACATGATTACCACTTGTCTTATGGTGAAGGAAAACATCGTGAGGAATCCTGGATGCCTGAGAGAACCTAGCAAGTTTTCGAAAGACATGTGAAGTCCGCCAACCCGCACTTGGCCAGCGTGGTGGACTACGGTCTGATCCCTCTCGTACTGAAGGGAGGCCCGTGCCCAGCAGTGGGATGTTAAAAATGGGCTGAATACAGAGTTTTGATTCTAGCATATTGTAAAATAAAAGCTAAAAAGTACGTTTAGCTCTTAACAAAGACTTATGCATATACATACGTATGCATGATATTAGTCGTAGTAGTATACTTATAGTTAGTTCAATATTTACAAATTAACTTATAAAATGAACAAAATAAGAAAAAAAATTTTGGTTACCAATAAATTGTTTAGTTTTCCCAGAAATATAATATATTCTATTGTTTAAGAATAGCAAAGATATAATTTTGGAAAAGTAAAGGTTTGTAGTTCTCTCCCTTTACCCAAAAAAAAAGAGCGTGCAGATTAAAATAAAATTATATAATATATATATATATATATATATATATATATATATATATATATATTATATATATACATAAAATTAATTCAACGTTATAAAAATTATACTTAATAAATATGCAGCTTTAGTATGATAAATTTAATAACTTGTATTTCATTTAGCTGTGTATATTTGCTTCTGCATAACAGTTCTTGTACTTCCCCAGTACTGTCGTGTATTCTACATTAACATGAAGCATAACCTAATGGGTATAATTGTAAACATTGTTGAACAACTAAGGCGCTTTCGGCGTTGAAGTGATGCAATACGACTATAGGTAAGATATATATTTTGATTTTCATTATAAATTATTCATGGTTTATATTATAAATGATAGTTTAACCATCTTTGCTAACTAATTTTATTGTATGTTAATTTCTATATTTCACATATACTAAGTGCAATAAAGAATCTATACTAATATTATAAAGAGGCAGTGTATGTTTGTTTGCTTATTCGTTTTTTCTCATCTTCATATCTCAGTAACTACTAATACGATTTGAAAAATTCTTTTTGCATTAGATAGCCTGTTTATTGAGAAAGGCTATAGGCTATAAATCATCATGCTACTACCCAAGGGAACGGAGCAGTAATCATAGATGTCAACAAATTGGGCAGACTTCCATACATTATTATAAATCTAACTAGCGACTCACCCTTGCTCCGCTCGGGTTCCTTTCCGGGAGGACCACCCTTATCCTTATCACTTAGGGGTATGAAAAAAAGATAGTAGCGGATTCTCAGACCTACTGAATACGCATATAAAATTTGGTAAAAATCGGTAAAGCCGTTTCGGAGGAGTACGGTAACAAACATTGTGACATGGAAATTTTATATATAAGATGTTTAAAATCAACGGAAATCGCGGGGCATAGCTAGTAGTATATTATATGAAATATATAACAACATAATGTGATATTAACTGGGGAAAATATCATATTTTTAGTCTTTAATGATGCCTATTTTCAGAATAAATTCTTTGCACTTTCCATTGCGAGAGTAAAATAGCAAAGACATAATAGTGTCTTCGTTATTTTTGGTATCAGAAAACTCCATTTTAGATAACTTTATTTTAACCAGACGGAGAACAGCTAATGGAAAAATTTTAGTCGTATATACTAAAAATTAAATAAATGGCAGCAGTCTATTTTCACACTCCAGTTTAAACTAGAGCGTTCGAGATAAATTAAAAATTATAGCAGATAATAACATAACATCTAATGCTCTATCTTTTTTATATATATATATATATATATATATATATATATATATATATTTTTATATATATATATATATATATATATATATATATATATATATATATATATATATATATATATATATATATATATATATATATATATATATATATATATATATATATATATATACATGTATATATGTCACAATTATAAGCACTTACCTAGTGAGTCCAGCATCAGGCTGTCCCTCTTTGGGCAGTTGCACAGTCTGGTGCTTGCTGAGCATCACGCGCATCGCCTTCCCGAATACGCGCAGTTTGTCCATATGAGTCATGGCTGGATTGAATACAATTATAATATTATATTTTACTACTATTTATGGATTAATAAACACTATTTAGATATCATATCACTTTAATTTAAATAATAATAATACTAGTATGGTAAAACTTAACTAATCGTAACTTAATAATATCTTATAAGGAAATATATTCATTTTTATTTATTTTTAAACGAACCCTAATTCTTTTTCTAATATAAAAGTAGCTTATGTTACTCTTTATAACACCAGCTATCTTTCAGTGAAACTCCCGTCAAAATCAGTCCAGCCGTTTCAGAGATTATCCGGAACAAACAGACAGACAAAAAATTTAAAAATTGTGTTATAAATACCGTATATAATGTCTTATATATTTAGTAAAACGCTGTTATTTGACATTACAAACAGACACTTCAATTTTATTTGGGTATCTGTACAGATAAAATCTCAGATATTTCAAATTATAAAGAGAAACGTCAATAATATAAAATATGTACTTCGTAAAGTTAACAAATGGTTAGTTAAGCTGGGGATCACGAAGCTTATAGTTTCGGGGATCCCTTCACAACCCGCCCTTTGCTTGTCACTGATAAATTAATTAAAAAGTTGCTAAATTTTAAATCACGACGATAATTAATTAGAAGCGCCTATTAGATGTCATTTCGCTACTTTTTTTTTCATAACTCCTCAAAGTGAGAAATAAATTAAGTAAAACGCTTAAGAGATAAAAATTTTCTTTGCTTTAAATCAATTTTTACTTGATGTAAAAATAAAATATTTATCTACCGTCATAATGAATATCCCACAAGCGCGTTATTCAGATTTACCACGCAATATGAAACGTAAGCTGTAGGAAACTATAATATTCATATAAACGAAGGAATACATATATAAATTATAGTCTTTATATCTAGTAATATAAAGTTGAAAATGAAACTATACCTAAATGAGCCTGATGCGGCTCTGCCATTTGAATTAGCGCTGAATCCTTTTTGTTGTAAAGTATCTTCACCCGCTGCACGTCGCCATACACGCCTACATAATAAAAATACGTTACAAAACTAAACAATACGCGGTTTTATTACATAAATATAATATTTCAATTTGCCAGTCGTAACTTAGTTCTAAGCTAGCTTTTTTAACTTATTAACCGAAATTACTTAAGAACAATAAAAACAACGAAACGAGTCGAATATTTACTTTAAAATCGTAAAATTTTATAAGTTTTTTTACACAGGCTTAGAAGCAAAGTTGAGACTGCCAGGTAATAATCTAAATTTATACCTACAACTAAGCATGTTATACTTAAATACACGTTGTTCTAACAAAAGAGGGGTTTTAGTAAAACAAATGAATACAAAATAATGTTGTGAAACGGGAGAGATGAAAGTAATATAAGAAGAAAACAACTCCAAGCTCTATTTTGGTCACGTTTAAGCTTCCGATTAAATGCTTTAGCGGTTAACAGCATCGGCCTTCGATTGGTTTGCTGTATGAAGCATGGGTACTCAATAATTTGAAACTTTTGTAATGGATAGGTGGTAATTTAAAAGAAAATAACGCTATGTATTTATATATTTGCTAGAATCTGTGTAGATATAGAACTAAATCTATATTTCAATAGTTTACAACTCTAACTGAACATTTTACAAGTAAAAATGACATACAGTACGGGGCCATACACTAACCTAGCTACATCTAAGTCTGAAAAACAAATTGTCAAGTTAATAAAGCGTTTAGAATGATCTTAGAATGGATAGTGTTAACAAGCGAAGCTTCGACAAAAAAGTCATCGGATGCTGTTATCAGTATAGAAGTCGAGAATGTTAGTTGACAATTTGTCTTCCAATACAGGGACTTAAGTAGGGTTGCCAGATATAAGATTTTGTTTTTTTTTTTTACTTAAAAGATATATTTAATCGAACATATTAATATTTTGTTTATATATTATTTAATAATATATCATAATAAACGTAATCAGTGATGATTGTGATTATTTATCAACATAGTTCTTACATTTTAATCAAACTTTAATACATTATAGTCCCAATCCAAAACTTGTTTATTTTTCAATCTGGCAAGCCTAAAAAGGAGTAATATTAATGTTTTAATATAAAATACGGATTTATGTGCACACGTACCGAAAAGGGTAAATAGAGCGTCAGGCGTGACCATCTAAAACAATAGGAAAGAGAAAAGAGATAGTATTATAAATAGTCGTAAAAGATATTTGATTTCATATCTATAAATAAATTAGCAACTTATTTTTAAGGAGTTTAAGAATATATAAAAATGTAAATAGCCTGTAACGCCAAACTTATTAGTTTTCAGCTATTACTCCTTCGAACTGGTGTCCCGATATTAAAATTGATAATGAGCGTTACTGGCTATTGTGTTAGCGTATGCAATTGCCAATAAACAATTAAACTACCAAATCGAATCATAATAAATAATCTCTACACTTTGTGCCTAACAAGTGATAGATTGATCATAATGCAACTCTCATAGTCACTAAAAAGTTGTTTTTACATTATAAGCAAATGTTTGTTTGTCTGTCACTCTACATTATATCATTTGTGTTGCTACATTGTATTCGATTTTTCGTTATGAATTACTTACCTCTTCGTTCAGATTTGATACGAGCAGTACTGTAGCGAGCGGCAGCGGCGGCGCGGCGAGCGCGCGGAGGGCGGGCGACGCCGGCGTTAGTGTTAGGGCGCCAAAAGCGGGAAGGCCAACTCCCCCCACTCCTACACCATACGGCGACGCCAACCCTGAGCCGAGGCCTAAGAACGGAGGTGCCAATACACCACCACCTATATAAAGTTAAATTATTAATATATTTTATTTATTTACATGTTGCAAATACTAGTTATACCTAGAATATAGCACTTATGTTAACTTTGATTATCTTCTAATCTAAGAGAAATAGTTATGTAAATTACTTATTTACATAAATGTTTGTCTCGAGCGGATATCGAATCCATGTCTTCGAGTTTAATCTAATACGTGTCTATATGAAGAACTCGCTTCAACCTAATGGGTATCTATAATTAGTACAGCTTGAAGTACATAAAGGATCCGATCAAGTATCTTTGCGAATGCTCCGAGCTACGTTTCTCTAGTGTTTACAATTGCATCCATGTTTGGTTTATTCTAAGTAATTAGTATTAATATGACAATGCCTACGCATTATAATATTATTTACATTTTATATACAAGCAAAAATTACACATAGTTCTGTTCTCCCTGTTTAATATTTATTTATAACTTTAGAACTAAGAATTATGCCTAGAAGTAGCTAAGTAAGATAACTACTAAATACAGATTAATTGCTAAGTTTACCAAATTGAACAAACAACGTGTGTGAAAAATATGAAGGAAAATGATAGAACTACTAACATTCCATTTCCAAATAATAGGTTTTCAAGTATCGGGGAAGACTTCTAAAGAAACAGCGAGAAATAATATCAATAAATAATATTACAAGAAAAGGTATATACGTACTTATTAGAAAAGACTTTAGTAATAAAAGATAATCTATGAATAACGATATCATTTTACTTTGGTCGCATTGTAGTTCACTACAAAGAAAATTTGTAGATATATTTAAACCATACATTTACTTGAAAGAATAACAAATAGACATCGAATTATAGAATTTGCATATGTGCAAATGCAAATGTGCATAAAGGCCTCTTGGACGGTTAGGTCATTTTTCTTTCTCGAAATGTAAATATTAAGCGGTTCCAGCGCTAGAAAATCTGAATACTAACATCGTAAGTATCATTACCTACTATATTGTAGTGTGTTTAGAAAAGCACACTAAACATTTCGTAAAAATTTTGGCTATCATATATTAAATAGGTAATATGAAATTTTAACAAAATTGACTTGTAACTACAAGTACTCGATAAATGAGAAAAAAGAAAAAAATCGAAATAATGTATATCTAAAACCATTGTCGTATGTATTTTCTATTATTTATAAACTAAATATATTATATGTATGAAGAACAATATTATCTGTTTTTATGCAAGAATAAAACGATAGGACATCATACAAATATAGCCATAAGTCCGTTTTTGTTGGGATCCTAATATACAAAGCGATAGTATACAACAATAAAAGCAACAAATAGGCTTTACAGAAATAATCCTCATATATTACAACCCTCTACGGTGCAATAGGGATTTATGATAAGTTATTAGTCACTGTGGAAACATTTAGAATTGATTATGAATAATAAACAAGACAAGGGAGTGTAGCAGAATAGTAAATGTGCTTTTTTGTTATTTCTATTTTGAAGCGGAATATATTGGAACTTTTGCGATTAACTACCATAATATAAACTTATATATATTTTCGAATTTACTTGACACTATCAGATTAAGAATTTTTTGTGATATTTCAAACTTTCAAAACAAAAATATAGGACGGGTAGAGAGAAAGGAATGAAACCTATTAGATCAACTGAAATAAAGTATCTAAAATACATCAAACATTAGGTGTGACTACGAAATAGATGTGATTATATAGTGAGGAAGCTTCCAGGTGTGTTTCAGTATAAGACTAACTCATCCTGGTCGCGAGGGCCAAGGCGAGGCGAGCCCGCAGTGGCGTCAACTCACTGGTCAACAGTTGATGAGCATCACCGTCTCCAGAAGGCAGCGTAGGGTTTGTGTAGTCGCGGGACTTGTCATTATTGTATTTAACATTGAGACAAGTCATCTTTGAGTAGTCGATGCGCAGCGTGCAGCATCCGTTGTAAATGTTCTGACCGTCTAGAGCCTGGAAGAAAATTAAGTGATTAAATATTGCTGCATTTATCTTTCTACTTACTAAGTTATTTCTTCTTTAGTCAAGCTTTCTTTATAAACAATATTTGTTTTTTTGTGCGGGTTATCTTATGATAAGTTTGACTAAGTTAGTTTTTCAACGTTCTAGGACCGATCTATAGATACTTATAAAAACTATACAGAGGCAAAGAAAAATATCACGGTGTCAAAACCTCTACTTTCCTACGCTGCTACCGATTTGTTTGTCCACACCGCCTGCGGGCGGCTGATAACACCGCATCGCGATAGAAAAGAGAATTAATTAAAATGCAACAACACTCAACTTTCTGAGTATTATGCTTGGCACAAAGTGTAAATACACGATACTTTTATAACAAAAACAAACAAGTACTAATACCACAATGTAAAGTACATTCCTACAAAGAAATAACATTATCTCTTATTCAACATCATTAAATCAATTTGCTTCTTACACGTAGGTAACCGAGCCACGAGGGACCTTCTACTATCTAATTTAGAAAAGATAAATGTTACTACGGGGATTACTCTCGAGCAGTTTGCTAGCCGCAAATAGACTTTAATTTTTAACTGTTTATCCATCGTGCGAATTCTTTTGAAATTTTTGTCCTTTCGCTTTCGTTAATTCAAACGGTCCAACAGTTGCGCCCTTGGCGTTTTGTGAGGTACAGTTTCGTTAGTATCGTCAAGTTGGCAGTGCCCACGGCCTGGCTTCAGTTACGGTATTATTAATTCAACCAATTAACGTCCCTGTTTTGTTTTAAAAGGCTTTTTTTTAAAACTAGGTCTTTTTAATTTTATAATGAGTTAATTATTTTTTGTAAAATATAAACACAAGAAGATTAAATATTTTTGGTAATAGAATTCTTTCTTTATTACTCATTATATTTTTATATTAATCTCAATATCTTTTCTTATAGCTAGTAAAACACACAATTGACTTTAACAAAAAAGCTCGCTTAAACCGTTGATTAAACCGCGCCTGTACTTCCTATAAATGAAGGTAAATTTGAATACCTTTTTACAATCCAATAAAAATTTCAGAGACGCAATGAATAAGTAAGAGTTCAATGTCGGAAAGCTGGAATATTGGCTGTAGATTTAATAAATTTCTGCTCTATATGCAAATGCGAACCCCTGATGTGTAGACGTGAATAGATTGGCTCGTTTATAGCTCAACTTATATGGAAATACGAAAAGCACGCAAGAAAGCGTAAAGAAGATCGGTTCGATACGTAATTAGTTTTGTGAAACGTCACACTTGGTTTTGGCGAAAATTGAATGCGTGAAAGTGCGTTAGCGAATATAATTTTCCTGCTCATTTGTATGTATATATTGTAATTACACAGAAATGTTATTGGTATTGTCTTTATAGGTTTAAAATCCCACACTTACAAAATAGAACTTATATTTATAAAACATCATTTATAATTTTATCTAATACCCATTGTTTGTTTTTGGAACAACATAAATGCTCATTTGTTTCACAAATTTTCAGCAACATTTTTATACCAGTAGGTACGATAAGAAAAATAGGATTTTTTTTTCATTTGAAAGAATCCTCTAAGGAAATTAATCAGGTTGACTTAACTTTAGATCTTAAGTAACGGGGTAAATAAGACTTACTTAACAGCAAAAAGGCCGTCAGAGCAGCGAGACAGAATCATCGTAAGACGTAACAAGTGTCCTCCGTATCTCTTAATCACGTCTCCGGTAATTGTTTTATCTTTAGCTCGTTAGAACTCGTTTAAGCAGAGCCTTCTTAGAGAAGGATTAAGTGCGGTCTGCCTTTATCCACCCCCTGTTGCTAATTCTGGCGGTTTTTCCGCGGAGACCAGATAAACGTTTTTGTTGAGGTCCCAAGCTCGCAGCGTTTAATATTTATAAGAGCCAACATCGCTCAGATTGCTCCTGTTGCCGGTGCACGGATTACGTCAACGACAAAATGCGTTTGGTTTTTTGCTCGTCGTTAATATCGTGGTAAAAGGTTGCAGATGTAATGCTTATATTGATTTATTGAAATATCTTTTATTTTGTTAAATTTCGAATTATTATTATCAATCATTTTGTATGAAATTAGCGTTGTTATATTTTCTTCCAAATTTATTTTGAAGCTTTTGCTGCCGATCGCTCACTTAGCTATTTGAATTTGTTAAACTCATAAGACTTTTAAATTTTATACATTTAATAAGATAACTAATTAAGAAAATAGAGATCTTATAAGAAATGAAAAAAAAAAAATACGATGAGAAACAACAGAGATAGGAGTGCGGTGTTCTTTAATTGATTGTATTAGGCTTGGGAGCATTCGCTCGATTAGTCACAGATAAAGACCACTTATCGACGACCGGTCTCGGAGCTTCGCCGAAAACAAATACTATTAAGTGCTTTTAACTATTCAAGAAATGCTTTTAACTAAAAAACTATTACTATTAACAACTTATTGTTATTTACCATGCCTTTTCCATCTGATAACAATATGCGTATGCATATATTATAGTTTAAACTACACACAATTCCTTTATGGTCGTTTTTATTATTTTAGAGAAATTTAAAAAATTTAGCTTGTAAAAAGCTAATGGATATATTCCATTGTAAGTCCAGCTATTTAAACTATACTATAATCATAAATACAAATATATATATATATATATATATATATATATATATATATATATCTAACCTTCATTTTCTAGTTAGGTATATTTTAAGGCACCTTGCTTTCATTCCATTAAAAGATGTAATTAATACTCAAGGGTAAGTCCTAATAGCGAATGTTAAATAGACACCGATCGATGCCATCATAGCTCAAAAACCGCTCCTTGATAACCTCCCCAATGAAACTCAATATTAGCGATTAATACCGCAGATGTTAAACAATATTGTGACATGATGAATAATGAAGTAGACGACTTTTGTGACCGAAAGCGTGAATTGGCGTTGTTTATGAACACTAATATTGTTCGCAACATAAAGGCTTTGTTTCAATTATAATAGTATAAACGGTACATACATACATAGCACCTCAAATTTATAATAAATTATTCAAATGATCCATTAGGCGGCTGTTATTTTACCAGTTTAAGATACTTTAAATTACTTAAGTAATGCAAACTGGATAATATTAGACATTTACCATTATGGTGCTAATTGCAGCTTGAATTGTTAAACAAAGTCGGTAAGAACCAATGCACGCAAAGACAAAGAGATGTGAAATTTAAACCAATTTTCATATCTTTGCAAAGGTTACTTAAGAGAGAACAAAGTTTAATAGGTAAATAATTCAGTTACTCTTGGAAATATGAGGTCTTAATACTACTATAATAATATTTCAGAAATAAATATGATTAGATTAACTGTGATTTAAATTTTAATACTGACTGAACGCTGCGTAGTCGTGGAAGCGTGAAAAATCGCGCTGCAAATAATATCGTTTGCTTCCTAGATCTTGTGTAAGTCTAGATTTGTTTAATCTGTATTTGCTTTGATTATATGTTTAGCTCTCACGTTTTCATTTATTTCAAGTGTAAAGAACGTGTTTATTGACTATTTATTCTGCAAAAAATAAGGTTACACTGTTTGTTTGTCATGATATAATTTATTATCTATACTAATGTAATAAAGAGGTAAAGTTTGTTAATTGTGAGTTTGTGAGATTGTGAGTTTGTGACGTTGTAGGGGGTTATCTCTGGATCTACTGAACCGATTTAGATGAAATTTAGCAAGAAGATAGTTTGAGACCCTGGGGAGGACATAGGATACTTTTTATCCCGGAATTCATCCCTTAAGGGGGTGAAAAAGGGGATGAAAGTTTGTATTGGGAAGCAAGCTAGTCCCTATATATAATTTGTAGGATGATATAATAAATATTAAAAAAAATGGAGTAAAATATACTCAGCTCACTGTATGAACTTTCGGGTGTACTTCCGAATAGTCCATATCTCCGATTAATCTAAATTTTGGTATACATATGAATAACGAATATGTTTCAAATTACGCGCATAATTCATTTTCAAGATCAAATCTAGAAAAAAATACTTTCAAATTAACATATTCGTAATTACCACGTCGAAATACATATGTGTACCATCTTTCAGATTTAGAGGTATGGGATATTTTGAAATGTATGGGAATTTTCATATAAAATCAGTAATCAAAGTAATGATACTAAGAGAATTATTTCCTACTATATCATATTACACCAGCAATTTATTGTTAAAGTTACTCTCGCAAGTATAACAAAATATATATTTCATTTAATATTAACTGCACAATTTGTCAAAGAAACCACAATGCGCAGTATCACACTTTCGACAGATACATTGTTTGAATATGTCCCTGTGCTGACAGAAAAGCCCCGCTTAGTCGCGGTCGTCGTGCAAAGTGCAATTTTAAAATGTAAACAAAAACCGAACGCCTTCAACCTGTAAACGTTGCCGTGGGTTTTATATTAATGTTGCGCCATAACAAAAAAAGTATATCAGACCGTTGATCTTTCAGAAATAATGTATTTTATTTTAAAAGTTTCATACAACGTGAGAACAATAAATTGGACTGCTATTATGAATGTGAAACTTTGAACGTGTGTGTATGTTTTTTCTCCTTTAGGCTGAAAAGATAGGATGGATTTAGATAAATATTAGTAAATTAGTATTAGTATAGACTATAACCTGAAGTAACATATAAGGTACCTAGGATAAACTTACTAAGATAAATTGCTACGAGTAGTTAACAATAAAACAGGGTGACCGAGCATAGCTCGGCGTTTCTTTTGTAAAATCTTGTCATTTTCGAAAAAAAATCGTTTTCTTAGAAAAGACGCCTATATAGATAAATTTAAAGAGCAAAACCTTATATTAGTACAAAATTTGATCCAAATCCTTAGAGTTGTTTGTGTATTCAGCCCTTTTTATCGTCCCACTGCTGGGCACGGGCCTCCCTTCAGTACGAGGGGAATCAGACCATAGTCCACCACGCTGGCCAAGTGCGGGTTGGCGGACTTCACATGTCTTTAGAAAACTTGCTAAGTTCTCTCAGACATGCAGGTTTCCTCACGATGTTTTCCTTCACCGTAAGGCAAGTGGTAATCATGTTAGAAATGATTCGCACATGAAAATATCAGAGGTGCGAGACCCGGGATTTGAACCCGCTTCACTCGGTTTCTCAAGCGAGCGCGTTACCACTGGGCTACCGCTGCCTTTTTTTAGTTGAGTTTGAGTTGTTTGTGATATACACGAAATAAAATGTATAAATATTCAAGAATTGATAATTTTATATTTAAGTTAAACAGCATTATAGACTATAGGTTAAACTTATTGTAGTGGAACTTTAAAAGGCTGAATTGTTACATAAATATTTCAGATAATAATTAAACTTGATAATAATTGAAATGAAAATTGTATTATCAGATATACTCGTAAGAAAATGCTTAAATATGTAACTTAGTTTTGCCAAAACTAAATAAATTGTAAAGAAAAATTATTTAGTTAGTTAAGCTAAATATAGAATTCATTAATCATTATAAAAATGGACCACTCAAAATATGTATTTTTAGAAGGTAGTGTTGAAATGAGTGATCGCCACCGACAGTTGTCGCTGTGGTTATGGATGGGGGAATTAGAACAGAGGCGGTCCGCAACTCGAATGAATCACATTGCTATCAATCACGATGTATTGATGGAGTACTGTGACTTTGATTAGAAATACACTACCATTTATATTTTCACAAAATAAATAGCGCCTCTGAATAAACACTACGTATATTTTCAATTGGAATATTCGACTTGTCGATAAAATTATTTTATTACTTCTAGCATATTTCTTCAAAAGTTGTGTTTTATTTTACAAGCCGAAGTAAACAAAAATTATAACTTCGTACGTTTTTCCTTTGAACAGCCGGATATATGAGACTTTTAATACGTTTTTTTTTAAATATGTTATTATACATTGGCAAGAAAACTTCGAAATAAAAAAATGAGGATATCTATGATAATAAGACCTAAATTATAATATAGAATTAAAATTGAAAGGACTCTTCACGGGCATATTTACTCGCAAAACGCAATACAGCATATGTCAGTACCAGAATTGAGCACATTAAAAGCTTACATTTCGTGTCTGCGCGCATAAGCCGCCTTCTGAAAAGATTTGATGGGGAGGTTAGAGATTTATGTCAAGGATCATAGAGTCGGGGATCGGGGGATTTCAGTGCTCCAACATCCGACTGTGCCCTTTGTGCTTGGAGCACTATCCGGCTTCACTTCACTTTGTACCTCTTACTCCTACTGCCACTTACCTTGCGGGACGTTTCAATTTCATTTTAAGAAATACGCGACCAGTCCGGTCCCCGAGCAACAAACTCGCATGACGTTAAGTTAAACGCACCTAAAGAATTTTCCGCCTTAAAGCAGTGAAAATTTGCGATATTTATTTAAATATGATATTATTAATTTTTTATTTACGCTATGATCTTTATAATGGATATATCATTATTATCTTGATGAATTTAATTTGTAAGTATTAATAATGGAGTCGAAATCACATTTCTAATGACTGTTGGTATTCATTATATGGAATCTATAATTATATTAGTAATTGTTATAAGTTGTTATTATTGTTTGTAATTCTTTATTGCATAGAGTTCACACCACAAACCAACGGAAGAGCTCCTTTTTGCTATATATAATACGTACCATATATACTAGTGCACCTACTTAACTGTATTCGATCCTAGTTCTTATTGGTTCATTAATCTTGCATTTGGAAGCGATATGGCAATAAGTGCGCCAAAAATAAATCTCTAAACTAAATGTAATTAATAGTGACGCTTATATGCCCTCAACTGCGTGGAACTCCAATCATACTCGAGTAGGACTTAGCATTGCTAAGTTTTCACCACTCGGCTTTACGGTGATATCTCAGTTTTCCTAGGGATTCCCCGCCTGGGAGTATTAATTTGTTGCCTGCGTTATGAGTTGAAAATTATAAGTTGTTACTTTAGATATATTTGTTAATTTCATATAAATACATAGTATTATATATAATATTTAATTGGTTTTTTTTATTTGAGTATGTATATATTATTTATATGACTACAACTGCACGATTTTAGCCTGCTTTATAACACTATTTCTCATTACTATAGATTGGCTAGAGATATCGCCTAGAGATAAGTTCATCTTTGTAAACAAAAATTGTATTTTAATTACTGTATTTATTTTTAGGTGCAATAAAGAGTAATATATACATAATGTCCTGTAAAAAGTTATCACAGTTTATTCCATCCACGACCACGGACACGCTGGCGTTACAATTAACAATAGATTTCATAGAATTTTACCTAGAGGGGTCATATTTTATGGGTATCATTACTACCTGTGTATTTTTATTGTTTATTATAAAAAGTGCTCGCATTTAAAAAAGCAAACATTTATATCAATATAGAATATTAAAAAGGCTATTGGCGTTAGCAATAAATACCAATTTCTGTAAGAGTCGTACAGATGTTTTAATTAAGTGGATTTTTAAAACAACATATTTTACTAAAAAACAAAAAAGTCGAATAACAAATCTATCGACTGCAAAGTTATCTACAGCGATTCATAACAATTGGGGGAATGAAAAATAAAGCTCAATAATTATTATGCTAGCAATGCGAGCTTGCGGAAGCCGCAAAACGAAATTTAATTTGCCCTGAACGCTGCATCAGAAATAAAGTTAAAACAGTCGCTGCAGTAGGCGGCAGTACGCTTAACTTCTAACGCAAATGAATAGCGAATGGGAAAAGTTGAGCTGAGAAAAATGATGCCCCACTCGCGGACTATTGTCGCGTCGTACAAGGCCGGTGGCGAGTTTTCCTTTGATAATAAGTATGTTATTAGTTATGTTGTTATTTTATATGTAGAAAAATTGAATTTATAATTTTGTTAATGCATACTATTAATTAATTCTCCAAACAATTAAAAAACATTATTGGTAAATAAATTACTTATTTTCTTTTAGGAATGCGATAAATTACGCGAATAGTGTTTCATTACAAATGACAGACGAAAGATCATATTTCATATATATTTTTTCTATAAAATATAGATATGATAATGCAATTAGAACATAAGTTCCTGACAAAACTAAGAACAAGTATCAATATGAAAGTCTTAGTATAGTAGCGAGTACGCAATCGGAGAAGATAAGACTTAGTCACTTCATTTCTAGATAGTTCGAAAGCGAGTCATTAAAGCGAATGAAACGTACGGCAATAAGAACTTTGTTTTATAGCTTTACTTTACAAACGGTTAAATAAAAACAAAAAAGTATTCGCTACTCACCGTTTTTGCCATTTGCGCTGACCCGGTGTCTGGGTACTGGATTAGGGCTTGAAATGAATCTGTAAAAGAATTTCTTCAATATTAAAATTGTTTATATAAAAGTTGTACTCAATTTTTTTTTATTATGTACGTTATATGGACACATAATTAGTGAATAGTTGAAAATTAAAAAAAAAATGGTATTTAGTTCATTTATATGTATGTATAATATAAATAAAATATTATATCGCTTTAAATACATTTAAAGTTTAAATATGTTACTATCGTACAATACAATGTGCACAATGGATTAGTTTTGAAGATTAAGATGTAATTAAACACCACCTGAAGTATAAAATCTTAAGTAGCTAGTGACGCGTTCAAAGGTGAAATTGCCGCCCATCGTGCGTTATTAGATCCCACTTTTCAAGAGTTTGTCGAGTTCCGTCTCAGGTGCACCACAGCTATTTTATCACAACACTCTAGAGTAAATATGCGAAACAAGTTTTATGTAATTTTGCTTCCTTCGTGAACTTGAGGAGCATAAATTGATACGTTTACTTACTCGATACGTGAAAGTTTAGAACATTTTGGTTATGTTAAATTAATGTTGTTTATCAAACTATTTCTTACTCTTAATAAATTTTGAACCAGACAGTGATACAAGATGATGTTAATGCGCCTTAATGCGTACAAAGAAAAATTAGTTCCAAAAAATGTCAATAGATGACGTTACATATCGTCCCGTTTCTGTGTAAACCTCGTATCTACAAAATCTTAATTTTCAGTAAATCGATAAAAACGTTTAGAGTTACTTAATTTTCATAAAAAGTTATAACTAATTTAAAATTTATACTCTTTATTTATCATCTTAAAATAATTAAACATCATTTTTGCTATCTGCATCGATACCTTGTTGTTATTATCAATTTAACGTAGATACGAGTTTTTTCATCAAATACCCTGGTAAGTTTTTTGCAGATACGAGGTTTTGAAATTAATTTTTTTTTTCTATAAGATCATTGGCGAAAATTTTTGTTATGCAAGGCTTTCACATTCAATTCATTATTATTTTATATTTATTAATTAAAACAAATTCATTTGATTTTGATTTAATGTGTTATAAATCATATGATTACTATTTATAATATGATTTAATTATTTTTATCAAATATGTTTACAATTTATTGAATAATGTACAAATTAACAGCAGGATAATCTGAAAAATAAGTAATAAGAAATAACTTGAACAATAACTAGAACTAAGAAGTAAGGATCAACTTTACAATTTTTTAAACTTATTCTTCTACAGTAGATTCGACTTTTAATTGATCATAGAAATTATGATAATCTTGGGGTAGCAATCTTTTCAAACTTTGCAAATCTTTGAATTTTCTTGATGTAATAGAAATCGGTTTTTTATATAACGGAGTGATAATGTTTTTTCGATTTACATTTATTCTAGATTTTTTTTTGAGGTAATAAGGTCCAATCGTTCTGGTAATCGAGTTTATAATACAGCCCAGTTGAATCATATTTAAGACATTTTAAATCAGTAACTTGTGGATCTCCTGTTTTTGAACCGGGTCTTATCGATTTGTAAAAATTTATTTTAGAAAAATCCTTAAAAAATGTGTGATCAACATAAATAACTTTATATGGCTCTGGATTCATTCTAGCTTCTTTGATGATGCGAACAAAATCTGCTGGCACGTAGAGTTCCTTGTTTTTCTTTTTTCTTTCAATAGATGAATGAACAGAGTCGCACTCCATTTGTGTATGACCAACAGTTAAATATTTCTGATAAATAGTTGTCTCAAATTTTACCAAATTTTAATAATTTTATATGTATTCATATGAATAAAAAATAAATGTCAATCAACAAAATACAGTCAACTTAAGTGTGAACATGTTTACAAACATTCAGTAATAAGACAACAACGCCATCTTAACGTTTTCAGCGATACTTACGGTAGATACGAGGTTTTTGAATTCGAACATGTAGATACGAGAAAAATCAAAAGCCTCTAAAAAAAAATCTATCAACATTATGAACATTGCATGTTTTGTTTTACGTTACAAGAGTGCTAAGGAGTGATTTTAGCTAAAAATCTCAATTTCGAAAAAAATGGAGTTACGAGGTTTACACAGAAAGGGGACGATATATGGATTTGTTATTAGAGTTGTGTTAAATTAGCAAGAGATAAAAAATTACATCTCAAAAGGGTACAATTATTGTTTTGAAAAATATTCTAAGTGAAGGAAAAAGAAATAACACGCACGTAAATCATGCGTAATTTTACTGGTTATGGAAATGGCACTTTTACTTTTTAAAAATTGTTTGTCACCATTAAAAATTGTTAAAATCACAGATTTTTTTTATTCGAATACAAAAAGAATTTAACGATATTTAACATTCGTTAGTTTGCAAATCAACGACATCTATTATCTATCAAGCAAAACAAAAATAGCCCGAAGAATAGCCCGAACTTATAGTATTATGTGACTTACTGATTTAATGATTAGATATCTTAAATACCGATTGTTCATTTGATTAACTTACTAAAAACTTTTTAATTTATATAAACCAACAAAATATTTATAGAAAAATTAGAACACCCAAAACAAAAGTAAAATATATCGAATAATTCAAATGGATTATCTTTTAACAATACAGAGAACGAAGTTCGAAAAATAACATACTTTATTAATAAAAACGGCTTTTCCTTTTCCCAAACAATTTCCCGAAGCTATAAAATATAGAATATAGAGCCACTCAAACTCACCCAGAGAATGTCGGCGCAAATGAAAAGTAACGCGCTGTCTCCTCATACATAGTTAAATGCTCTTTAAGGCTCATATTTTCTTTAGGCCCTCCATTTAGGACGTCAAATTGGAACGTATAAAAAGCCACCCGCAAATTGGAGTTTCATGTAATTAGCTTGAGAATGAGATGAATAAAATTGTAAAGGAATTGTCCTATAGACAGACGACGTATTTGAAATTTCGTCTCATCTCTTTCACGATATTATTTTAATATAAACGTTAAAATAATTAGGTTTTTATTAGTTTTTAATCATATAAAGCAAATATTACTCTAATCTATATATAATGAAAGCGGCCTTGCCTTTGTCACGCCATCACGTAAAAACTACTGAACAAATCGGTAGATAGTTTTAGGCTATTAATTTTTTGTATTCCATACAATATTCTTCACCAATTTTTTTCATAAATATTATCTGTCATAAATATATCATAATATTTTTCCCGCCAATAGAAAAATACTTTCTTTTTTCACTGAACCTAAATATTTAATTTATATGCGAAAAATCTAAATATAGGTACATCATTATGGTCTCTGAAGACCAAAAGAAGCATTGACGTACTCCCAAAAAAGCGGACCGGTGACGCCTAGTTCATGTATTCAATACAAAGTAAATAAGTTTTATATACAAAACCCTTTAATCTTTAAAATAAATAATAATTAATAAATAAAAAAAGGTCTAAAATTTAACACCACCGCCTGTAAAATTTAACTGATAATTGAAAAACCAGCCATTAGTTTAATTAGTTGGTTTTGAGTGTCCTTAGATGGCGTTGACTATATCGATTTGCATTTTCAGTCAGTTTGTTTATTAACACTGTTTAAAATTTGCTATATCTTACAGATGGAATGCATGCAATATAGTTTTGTCCATGGTCTTAACTTACACCAAAAAATTGCTGTATAGCTAATGGAATAATTATTATTCAAATTGTGAATCTAAACCATTCCCAGATCCCCTTGAACACACACAAAAATTTCATCAAAATCGGTCCAGTCGTTTGAGAGAAGTTCAGTGACATACACACTCACAGAAGAATTATATATATAAAGATATAATACTCTAATAATTAATACATTTGTGAGCACGTTAATAATATAGCTCTATATAATTTTATAGAATCGTTTTTTATTTCCAAAATATTAATATAATTTAATCATTTTTGTAGTCATTAACTTAATACAAATATTTATTTTATGTCTTTTAAATTTTATAAAGGCTTTTATAGATAAAAAATTAAATTTATCTGAAAATTTCAGTATAATATAAAATTTGTGCGACAAAAATTCAAACATAGTTAACGACAGCCGGGGCGGAAGTTTTTAAAACAACTTCGCCCCGTTACCCTTTATTCGAATTTATTTATTCGAGTTGAAATATTCGAGAGCTAATTCGATAACGATGCTTGCTCCGATTGTGCACAAGAAATTTAAATGACTCCAATCAATACTTATACGATGTTACATATTTAATTAAACATTCAAGTCGAACAGTAATTACTTTACAGAGTATTTAAAAGCAAACACAAGATTGTGGTACAGTTTTAAATTGAAAATTCCATAATCCGTATTTTGTAGAAAAGCCAAGAGGTAGACACGCCCCGTTTCTTTCGGTATGTAAATTTAAGCAAGGTCTCGCCTTCGTCGACCAACCGATTATAATATAATATGATATCTTAAATCTCGTCTTTACTCCTAGAGTGCTATGTCAAACTTGAATGCATTCTGACTCGCAATTTAGGCGTCTTTTCATCTCGCGACGTTGAAATGCAAAGAGTAATAATATAAGAACTCGCAAACTGCGATTTTACAGGAAACCCTTGAAATTACGGTTTGAATATACTAGTGTATGTATTTTAAGCTTCAAATCTTTAGTGTAAAATTTTGCAAATGTTCTATCGACTGTTTCTAAATGAATTTTTCGAATTATTATTATTAGCAAAACAAACTGAATAGGTATATGATATAAGAAAAGCGTAAGCCATCACACGCTTCTAATCCCAGAACAAATCTCAATGAAGATCGCGGTAATCCCACCCCGCACCTCCCCCACCCTCGATTGGCTTTATTAAGGTGTAACAGACCGGTACAATTATTATGCGTCCTCTGTTTGCGGTAGATGCGTCTATGTTGTAGGATTCCCGTAATTAAGGATTTCATTCGACTGATTCTACGATCTCAATGTTTGGTATAAGCCGTTATGACGTGTGCTGCAATATTAACAACGTAGGTTCATGCAACTCGCGTAATGAGAGCGTTGATTATAAAATCATGATTATTTTATGCCTCCACAAAATTTTGTAATTAAATGCAAATATATTATGCGAGCAATTAAATAAATCAACACGGACAAAACGCTCGATAAACTGGCTGGAAATTTTGAACTTCGTCGGCTTTATTAGTAGTAATATGATAAAAACTTAGAGAATATTCATTAGATTAACTCGCAAAACTTATGAAAGTAACAAGGAGAAACAACATGAATCCAAAATTGATGACAACTCCTAAGTGGTTAAAGTTATAAAGCATTTTCGGTGGTCGTGCTGAATACGAAAACACAAACACGAGAGAAATATTGAATATCTCAAAATGCCACTTTATTGTTTTGTGATAAGATTTTCAAATTATTTATATTAAAAAGAAAAAATAAAGAAGCAACATGTTACAATAGAAAAAAATATAATATATTTGTACCATCAATACAAATCAACTCAGTTTATTGTATTACCTAACTTAGTTTACGTATATTCAAACAAAAAATATGTCCACATAATATAAGGATGATTCAATGTTAGTAATATGAAAAATATGTCAAAAGAAAAAGTAGAAAAATATATGATTCCATTAAATCTCACTCACCGAGACATTATAAGTTACTTAACTTTAGCCAGGTATGTTACGTGTTGTAGGGCATTGAAAGTGAAATGTATACGAAATATGTGCTGTATTTGCTCCCCACGAGACAGGATAATTGAAGTAGGGATTTATTCGTTTCGGATCTACGATCTAGTACGGCTGCTACATATTCGACTTTATATAGAGTAAATTCGGTATATTTGTCTACCGTACCAAGTAAAATCCCATGACAGGTTCAGACTTTACTATCGCTTGCAGTTTGTAATATTGGTTAAAATAAAACTTCTATCATGAAAGAGTAATGGCATATAAACAATATTACACACTCTCACAGTACTGTCCCACATGTATAAATAAAGAAACTACTATGAGACGTTAAATGAATATGAATTATTTTAATGGTAGTGCACTTTAAATACTTGAAGGCAAATGGGACACTGGGAACTAAACGGTGAACGGGCAAAGACAAAAGCTTTTAGAATTAGACAATGATGAATGCTGTAAAAAACAAACAGTTTGTTAGGAGGTTGCAAGGGTTGTTTGCGGCGGCGTTAGGAAATTGGAAACAGGACGTTAGAGGTTCCGTCGCGATACCGACGAATTATGAACTTTAAAAAGAGAATCAAATCATTTTAATTAAAGCTTTACCTTGCTTATTAAGCTTTATCTGCCTGACATTGGCTGAAATTGGATTGAGAGTAAGCTTTAAAATTTGATTTATCTCTGCAATTATTACACAACTAGCATTGCCCGCGGCTTCGCCCGCGTTCAGATGACCAAAAATCAAATTCTTAGGTTTTATATAGTAATATACTCTTATAATGCAGTTTTTGTATTTTTTCTCAGAAATGAGATATTTTCCCGCGGTAAAAAGTATCCTATATGTTGACCCGGATAACCAGCTACAACCATACAAAATTTCATCAAAATCTATCCAGTGGTTTTCTCGTGATGCGGTAACAGACAGACAGACAGACAAAAATTCTAAAAACTATAGATTCGGCTTCTATATCGATAATAATGTCTATTACAGTAAGATTTTCCAAAAAATATTTAATCTACAGATTTGGCTTAGTTATAATTTTATTATATGTATAGATTACGATAGTATTATTGTTAACTATGTTTAAATAAACAAGTATTTTTAACTGCCTCGGTGGTGTAGTGGCTAGCATGTACGGCTGCACACCCGGAGGTCCTGGGTTCGAGTCCCGGGTCGGGCCAAGTTTAATTATTGAGTCTTCCTGTATAGTAAGTCTCAGTAACAGCCCGGAGTTAGGAAGTTGGCGGTGTTTCACCCCCGTGCCTCGGAGAGCACGTAAAGCCGTCGGTCCTGCGCCTTAACTCTCACCGGTCGTGTCGAGTGGTCGTCCCACCGGAGTATGAGAGTGATAGGAATAGAGAGTGCACGTTGTGTCTGCGCGTACACTTGAGCACTATAATATCTCCTGCGCAGTTGGCTAATCTCATTGAGATTGGCCGCCGTGGCCGGAATCGGCTAGGAGAACATCACTCACTTTATTTCACGTAATTAAATAAATAAATGTAAACTTATATGAAAAATATGGACAATTAAAGTTCTTTAAGTATCTGTTTGTAACGACTTATAAGTTATAAGTCAATATACAAAATATCTAAATTTCACCGAAGTTTTTACTATTTTCATGTTTGAAGTAAGTTTGTTAATTCTTTGACATCAGCGATACTCATAAAAGTAATAAACGAAAAGCTCTATAAAGTATTTTTATATTAAGTTATTTGACGAGGGTCTAAAATTGAAGTCTACAAAGAATGAAATAATGTATTACTTTGTCATCAGATTTTTATTTGAAGGTAAATCGTTTATGAATACGTAATATAGTTTAGCCTATTATTATTATATTTGAAGCTATTATTTAATTTATGAAATCGGTCTTAAGATTTAGGGTATTGTTACAAGGAAGGGACTGCCGTAGTTTAAAACAAGCCTGATTAGGTATTAACGAAGTTTATAATTGAACTGAAAGTGAGCAGTATACAGTTCGCCACACCGCCGCCGTGGGCAAAGCTTATCAAATATGTAGCTACAAACCTGCCAGCCGGATTTATTTAGGATATGCATGAGGGTACGATTTAAATTTTAAACGGGTTGTGCCCTTGGATTTCTACCCTGAGTTATGTTTGGTATATCACTATTACGCGCTAGATCATATATAATTTGAAATGTCCAGTTCGATTATTAATATATTTCATTTATGCTCGTTCCCTGTACGAGTAAATGCTTATTCCTTATTCCAGCAGTCGGCAGTTGGAGAGCCGAAATTATTAAACTATATATATATATATATATATATATATATATATATATATTCAAAAAATATATATTTTGAATATAATATATATTTATATATTTTGAAAATTAAAAATAGCGAGTGTTATACGTAAATAGATGGCAATATACGGAATTTTATATTTTTTATTAATTAAAAAATTGGTAAATTTATTAATTTGCATTAACAAATTATAAACAATGTGTAATACAATAAATGAAATAGCCGTATATCGAATATCGTAACATGTTTTGCAATCAAGTGAGACTTAATGAGGCGATGCGTATTACTCTGTGTGTAATCCAGTATTAATTAACGGAAATTCAATCAAAAACTCGTATAAATTACTAAAAGTAAACAATATTTAATATCGCTAAATTGTACGCAGAACACTAATGAAGAGCGATACGTAAAATGTACACCTATGATTGATAGGATAGAACTAGGATATATACATATATGTATATATCCTAGTTCTATTTAAAAAATGTATTCGTTCAAAATATAACTGTAAATAACGTTGACCATAGACTAATAAATATTATTTAGCATGCTTTAAAGCTATTAAAAGCGTGTTAATAATAAATAAATAATAATAAATATGTTGGGACATTAACACACAACACCATTTAATTCCATGGTAATTATGTTAGAAATGATTCGCACATGAAAATATCAGAGGTGCGAGACCCGGGATTTGAACCCGCTTCACTCGGTTTCTCAAGCAAGCGCGTTACCACTGGGCTACCACTGCCTCTAATAAAATATTTAAATAATAATATTTACTGAGGATCTAAAAATAACACTTACTATTTTTAGTGAAGGTTACAATCTTGAGCACTTTCCCGTAGCGTTGGAAAATCGAATACAGAACGTCAAGTACTATTGGATAGAGCATGTGCTCTATTATCACGCGAAGCACTGTGTTTGGACCACCCTGCAACAAACAAACATTTTAAGTTATTTTTATGCCTTATATAGATAGGCTAGCATTGCCCGCGTTCAGAAGACCAAAAACCAAATTCTCAGGTTTTACATATTAGTATACTTTTACAATGCAGTTTTTGTATTTTTTTCAGAATTGAGATATTTTCCCGCGGTAAAAAGTATCCTATATGTTAACCCAGATAACCAGCTATCACCATACTAAATTTCATCAAAATCCCTCCACTGGTTTTTCTGTGATGCGGTAACAGACATACAGACAGACAGACAAAATTCTAAAAACTATAGATTCGGCCTCTGTATCTATAATAATGTTTATTTCAATAAGATTTTCCAAAAAATATGTGATGTACAGATTCTGCTTGGTTACAATTTTATTATATGTATAGATATTAATGCAAAATATAAAAAAAAAATATTCAAGGTTTCATTATAAGTGTTTGTTTTTAATAACAGTACGTGATATATAGATTCATATGTATGTAACATAGTAAGTCTAAAAACTTTACAAAGTAAAGAAGCTTAAATCCGATTATTAACACCTTGTTGGCAAGTAGTTAGCAAGATCGGTAGAATACGTTAGTTTGCATAATAAACACTCGTTGCATGCGCTTCATAAGTCTATCAATCTATATCTTACGTATTCCCCACTGGATTCAAAATCTGATTTACGGGACGAGCTTCTAATATTTAAGATGGTCTTAGGTAATCAGCTTTGCTGTGGTTTAGTGGTAAATAGATAATCTTCTTTGCTTTACGTCACCCAAAGGCAACGTTAATTGTACGATTTAATACCTCAAGTGTATGGCAGATCATTATTATGGTATATTAAGAAGCAAAATCATTTTGAGTTTATTTCGGTACAGTGTTTCATATAAAGTTTCGGAAATTTGAGCTCACGCAACGAATGGCCGTAATAATTTCTTTTTAATGGAATAAACCTATAATTGAAACTGTGTAAGGCTTTATTAGATTGTATTTGTGGCTACCTAATGTTATATGATGATAATTTAAGGGGCAGTGAATTTAGTAATTATATATAGACTAGCGATTCACCCTCGCTTCGCTCGGGTTCGTCCCTAGTTTGCTTCCCCATACAAACTTCATACCCATTCTCACCCCCTTAAGGGATGATTTCCGGCATAAAAACTATTTTACTTACTCACGTTTCATATCATGAGATTTGAAAAAAAAATATATTTAAGTATTTATTTTATCTTTTAACTCCCTTTTGTACAAAACTTCCTGATAAGAACAAACACATAAAAAAAGAATTGTCCAATTTGCTGCAATCGATCCGAAGTTATGCGCGTACATATATTTCGGTGATTCATTTTTATTTAATAAATGTGTGTCTGCTACTCGTATGTATGAACTAAACTAACTCGTTGATGATTGATAAATTAGTTGAATATATTTCCTGAGAAGTACTCAAGAACGATAAAAGCTCAAAATAACTTTTATTTAGATTAACAGTTGATGAGATATGTTTCTAAAGTGTAATATTTCAATTAAGAAAAGTAAAAAATTCATCTTAAATCAAAATATACATATATGCATTGTAAAATCTATATTGCTCACGTGTAAATATTTTATTCAACTCTTAACCCTACAGAGTGCAAAACAACAAAACAAATTTCAAAGTACACAGATGTTGACCTGTTAATAAAGTGACTAAATAAATAATACCGGGTAAGTATGATTCGGATTCACGCTAGGGGCGTATGACCGACCGGTACTTGATCTGCTTTTTAATAAAAAAAATACAATGGTAATATTATGCCAGTTCAGGCGTTAAAAGCTGCATAGAAATCGGGCTAGTAGTTTTGGAGAAAAATGGCAACATGGATTTGCACAAACAAACATCCTCTCGCCCAAAACGCATATACCGTCTCTGTTCCGTCGTGGGTAAAAAGAAGAAACAAATTTTCTTGAAACATTAATCTAAATAAATTATTAATCACTAGATATATATTACAAAAAGTCCTCCGCCACATTGAGTGTCTTTTTTCAGGTTAATCTCAGAAACTAATGTATCGATTTTCATATGGTTACCAATAGAAAGAAGGATCATCTAGCAATGTTATAAAATATTTTATGAACATATTTATAAAATAAGCTACCGGTTTAATTATATTTTTGTATTAAGTCGGAAAAAATTGCCGTTTCTCTCAAATTTCCGTAATATTATTAATGCGAAGGGCACAGGTCACTGCTAAGGTCACTAGTATCTTATGAATACCTGTATTTCAGTGCCGCCATTCGCAGGTTGTAGAGCCGCGCCCGCGCCAGCGACGAGCGCTGCGCCCGCGCTGTTTGATATTGCTTGTGCGGCTTGAAGAGCTGCTTGTGCTGAAGCCGACTAAAAAGGAAATATGTTAATTAATTACAGCATATTGTTAATATAATACAAATATGTATATCTAAATGATATCTTCTCCCTGCCCATTTCCCAATCACTTGGGGTCGGCGCAGTACATCTTCTGTACTGTTGAAAGGATTTGGCAACAGTTTTACGACCGGCCGCCTGCCTGACGTCAACCCTCCTTGGGAATATATTATTATAATCTATCTAAATTATATATAGTATTAATATTAATAACATTTACGGCACACAAAAAATATTACGGTTCCTGACTTTGGCTTTGTTAAAAAACGATTATTCCGTTCATATTTCCCAATTTAATTCTAATTTATCTATATAAATTACACACAAAATGGAAATTTGTAAGTTTGCCTTCTATGCGTTCCTAACCATTGACCCGATTGTTATGAAAATCTGTTGGGTTATTTTGTATACGCTCACAAAGGTACATGGCGAAAAAAAAGATTTTTCTCTGGACGTTTTTCACTTATGTTTTCCTAAACCATACAAACCCAGAGACGCACCCGAGCGAAGCAAGGGTAAATGGCTAGTAAATAATATATCAATACGAGCTTCTTTTTCCGCATAATAATTATTTATGTTTAATATATATTTATTGTCTATAACTTTTTACGACTATCATTCTATTGTCCTTAAAATAATCCTTAATAAATGTTACAAAACAAGCTTATCGTATACGTCATAACAATTCAACATAATTTTCCCAAAAAAATAGGTAACAGTCACGTAATAATAAATATGCTCACTTATCTTCCATAAGTCGGATAACAAAAGAACGCAATAGGAGTTATCTCTTGTATACCTTGGACTGTTCCTAGACCACGAGATAACATTGACCGTACCAAACAAAAGGACGCCATAAACTTATTTTGTATCGTCGAGAAATCCACTACTTTGTTCAAATATAGTACTAGCTGGAAGATGACCTTCCCATTTCTACATGAAATAAAATAATATTAGGAAAGACATACAACTTTGCAAAAGTAAGAAAAACTATTTTTGTACTAAGTAATGATGATATATAAAATTGTTTACAAAAATTAATTTAACAACTGTTGTCCATAAAGGTGTTTAAAAATGTAATTGACAAACTGATACTGAAGCCTTGTACAAAGGCCTTTGTTAAAGCTGGTTCTAAAAGTTACAAACGATATGTCAATCGATTTTAACATGAAGCGTTAAACCCGATCAGTGTTGTGCAAAAAGAATGAAGCAAATGAAACGTACGGTGTTGAGAAGGACATAATGATCGCACAAGCCGAGCACTCTTTGATCCTATATTTTCCATGGCTTTGTGCCCGACGACAAGCTGACAAGCGCGCAGGCCAGACACAAAAATAAGGCTTTAACCATGTCACGGTAAGCCTGCCGTCGACGCCAAAGGCTCCGCTACAAATTCACGTTGACTTTCTCTTACTCTCCCTTCCTGCTACTTATACTTCATTTTTTGCCATTTAATGATGCGGAATTATAAAAATGTAATTAATATATATTTTTTTACTTAAAGCATGTAACATAATTAGAATTTAGATAACTTTTAAAATTAAAAAAAAAACTGTTATGCTAGTGTCGCTCGCAATAAGTAAATTGTAGTTAATTTTTATGTGTTACTTTATTTAAAAAGACAGTAAAAAAGTCTAAAAATAGGAGCATAAAGAAAGATTTTCTTAAGTTAATATAATAATTGGAAAAAGGACAAAAAATCTTCGTATATTATAAAATACGGCACGAATAATTGAAATCGCCATTTCTCGAAAATATTTTTCCAATAGCCTCGTTCAAAGTGCAAACTCTGGACTTATTTAAAAGGTCTTATTCTCAGGACGTACAATCTTTCAGCGAGACCAGTGGCAGACGGTCGAGGCGGTGTAGACGCGACAAAATAACTCCATCCGCCATTGGAGACTTCTATTCAGCTACCACAAAAACCTTTTGCGACGCATGATTGATCAAAGCCGTGCATTCACTACACGATCTTGGAATTGCATTGGCGCTATTAATGCTGGATAAAATATGGGTGACATTATTTTATCGTGTGTATATAAACTTATATCAAACTAGCATTGCCCGCGGCTCCACCCGCCTTCAGATTACCAAAAACCAAATTCTTAGGTTTTACATATTAGTATACTCTTACAATGCAGTTTTTGTATTTTTTCTCAGATATGATATATTTTTCCGCGGTAAAAAGTATCCTATATGTTGACCTGGATAATCAGCTATCGTCATATGAAATTTCATCAAAATCTGTCCAGTGGTTTTCTCGTGAAGTGGCAACAGACAGACAGACAGATAAACAGATAAATATTCTAAAAACTATAGATTCGGGCTCTGTATCAATACTAATATCTATTTCAATTAGATTTTCCAAAAAATATTTAATGTACAGATTCGACTTAGTTACAATTTTATTATAGGTATGTACATTTCTTGAATTTATATCCTCGATATAATAATAAGTAGTAATGTATCACATAAAATCATTTATCGAATTTTAGCTAAGCAATTCGAATCCTCTGAAACGTGTTAAGGTAACAATGGCATGTCTATCTGTTTCGCCAAATCCCTCATTATAAGTTTTAATAGCGCAAGACACTCAGATATTTGGGGTTTGTGACGTCTGACTCGGAAAATTAATAAATTCTCCGATAATAGTTGATCTCATTGTAGTAGGTATAATTTTTAACATGATGAATATTATACATATATATTTAACTGCATCTGGTTAAATATATCTTGAAAGAAACGTGTTTAAAAGAAATATTAACTTAACATAGACAGTTGAAATCCATTACCGAAGAATGTCAAAAGTGAAATAATAATGAAAGATCTTTCCCTGAAATCGTCACGAAAAATAAGTCCTTGATAATGTTAAGGAGCTCCCCGCAGGGCACGAATCACATCATTATGAAGTATCGTTTTAAGTACTGCAGGAAATAGGACTGACAAAAAAAATATCAAAATATCCTCTCGGAAGATTTGTAATAAATTATATTCGATATTACAATAAATTTTATGTAATCATTTATAATGGAAACCTTATATTTAATAATTAATACATATACTGCATAATATATTATTTTTACATTTACATATATTATTTTTGTATAAATATTTAATGAAAAATCTAATATAATATACACAATATATATATATATATATATATATATATATATATATACTAGCGGACCCGACAGACGTTGTCCTGTCTACACGTCTTTAATTTGAAAATTTCAAACTTTTTTCATAATTTTTTGATGAAAATTATTATTCAAATTGTGAATCTAAACCATTCCCAGATCCCCTTGAACACGCACAAAAAATTTCATTAAAATCGGTCCAGACGTTTGAGAGAAGTTCAGTGACATACACAGTCACAGAAGAATTATATATATAAAGATATATATATATATATATATATATATATATATATATATATATATATATATATATATATATATATATATATATATATATATATATGTAATGAACACTTTGACACGTTTAGATTTGTTCTAAGTTGTCAGACAAATATTAGTTAATCGTAACTTCTCAAAACGCGTAGAGATATTTAAGTAAACAGATAATAGACACCTAGTTCTATCCCATTTTCAGTTTAATCATCATATTAATTAGCCATTGTGTTTACTCAGACGCTTGTTTGCATTGTTGACAATCCGATCAAACAACTATTATACTATTGATGATTAAACAATGAGATGATTATAATCATAACTCGCGTATAATTGCTTACACAACGTTATTATTCGTATTGCAATATCTATACAAAATTTAAATATCTTTATAATTTATTCATTTATACATATAACAAAAGAATACCGTCCTTTCTTTTTATGAAGTAAATGATTAAGTACTTGAATTTTTAGAAATGTGATAACTAATGTTTAGTGGCAGCGTCTGTGATATATTTTTTGATATGGCCTAAAATATTTTAAAATTATAATTCAATTTTCAAGGCGTTCTAGTTAGTGTTTAGAGCTTTTCGTGTGTTAATAATAAAATATTTGCCTACACACATAAATTAGACTGAAATATTCATTTTCTTAATACGAGTATCTAGTATACCTACAAGTATTTTACAAAGGTAAAGCCTACTGTAAATAAAGATACTTCATTACGAAATTTTGTTTTTCTAATAGCTACTTTTCAATTACTATAATATGATACAATGGAACATTATTTCTGACTAACATCTGATAAATGTATTGTCTTTGATGTTGAAAAGCTTCTTATCTCCGTAAGTGTTTCTCGTATATGTATGTATAGGCCAATTTGTTCCTTCCCTAGCTACGTTGTTACAATTTTATAAAAGTATATTTATTATTTAGATAAGTAAGCTATTATTTCATATTTCAATTTCAGTTAGATACTTATGGTTACGCTTTTCAATTTTCCTTAAAATGAAAACCTTGAATATAATAATTAGACGAGTATGTCTTCGAGTTTAACAATTACTAATAAATAAGATCACTTGATTTTTGAGAAGAAAATATAAATAATAAAAAAAAAACTATATTCTTTTGTATTTTTAAGCATTAGTTCTCTTCCCCTTGAAAGAGAAATATTATAATTTTGGTTTATTTAATATATTTTTTCCTTAATATGATAAAATCTAGGCAATGAGTGCCAAACATCCCGGTCCCGGGCAGCCCACATCCATCGACTGCCAGCCACCTTCCTTAGGTCATTTGTACATCGTGCTGCAGGATGTCCTACACTACGCTTGCCTAAGCCCAGTCTACACTCTAACACGTTTTGACTCCATCAACCATCAGTACGTCTGGAGACATGTCAACTTCCACTTCAGCGAGCTTATTCTGCGGGCGATGTCGGCATATACATTTTTATTTATTTACTTATCAACGTAACGAATATTCTATTAATATTTATACTAAGCCATCTATTATTTTCAAACATTATTTGGCTTCGTGTTTAGTTCTGTGGCATTTTGTTTATGTTATTCCTTAATCTGAGTAAAGTAAGAATATTGAAAATATAAAGTTGATAAGATATGTAATAAAGTATAATCGTATTAATCCCTCCACGACCGCGGACACGCCGGCGTGTCAGTTAACAATAGATTTCTTAGAAATTTGATTAATTTCTTAGAAATTTACCTGGAGGTCAATTACAACTACTAACTAATTTTTTTGGCGGATTCTTCTCTTGTTTATACAAAGACAGTATTATGATTATCAGACAGCAAATTATAATTTAATAATAATTATAATTTAATATTAAAGAGTATTGAACATGACTCGTGATTTTTAATTGATCATTTAAGTATTTTATAATTGACCCATCTCCTGAGTATAATGTTACCAATAATATTTTTAAAGCTTTCTCTTTAAAAAAAAATAAAGAATACCGTGTTGAAAATATTTAATCAGTTTATAATACCGCGTTTTACGTAATTTATTTATATGATGTCACATTTCCAGTTGTGTAAAAATATGAATCCTACAGTTTCACAGCTTATCGACTCTTAAATTATTAAACCTTTTTCAGTAAAGCAATGAAAGTCGAACGAATTCCGCGTATGAAAGCGACGACAGATACTAAAAGGTTTAAGCGTAATTTTTAGTGCTGAGAGACGTTGAAAGGAGACGGTAATTTTGTACAATCTACGCCAGGTCAAGGCTTACAAAAGGGGTTTAAAATGAAAAAATATAAATTAGCTCATTCAACTAAAATTGTAGGGCTCTTTGATGTTGATATTTTGCCTTCACTATACATTTTAGCTTTATTAAACGATGAAAATTGAAGTAATATTGTATATTATTTATTGTATCTTATTGTATCTATACTAGAAGCAATTCCGATTTGAAAAATCAAAATTGACAAATGGTCCCTGTTCAGATATCGATAGACAAGAGAAGTAGTTTCGTAACTCAATCAAACCGGAACAACGTAGCTCGTAAGGTTTCAACGTTGTATGCGGGTTTATTGAATACCGTTATCTAAATTGTGGGCTCTTGATGCCCCTTGCAAAGATTATATTAATAGTTTTACTGCTGGCCACGGGGGGTTAAATTTGCCCATCAGTAACGACGGCTTTAATGTTCTATCGCATACCGCAGTATAATACGCTTATAATTGTAACAAAGCTAATTGAACTATCGCTACGTAATTATGAATAACTAGTTCGACTTTCACTAATTAAATGATTTAATGTTAGAACTCAATACGATTTGAATAAGCTTCGTTTGATTTTAGATGAGGATACAATAACATAACCATATTAATTGTGAAGGAATAAATTATATTGTATAATTTGTTAGAAATACTAACAAATTAAATATGCTTATATAATAGCAAATACCCAAAATATACAACATTAGTATAAACTATACTATGCACTTACCGCGTTACTGTGGGTTTGATCGGTTTTGAGCTCTTTGTGGTTAGAGAATTGAACATAGACGGCGCGTCCTCGCAACTGCGCTACGCAGCCGCCAAAGTACGCCACCATCGCCACCGCAGATATCTCCTCTGCCATCTCAAGGAAGGCCTTGCGATAAAGAAAAAATATTTATTATTGAAATTAGCTTATCATTTTTTAAACATGCAATTTGAATGTATTATACACTTATTCTAAAGTAAACATAGCAAATATTGTGTCGATTTAATAGTTCCTTGTCTTAAGAAATAAAGTTGCAATTTTTTGGAAATTTGTCTATAGTATATTTTTTGTTTGTATGTTGTTATTTACTTGGAAAATGTAAACCAATTCTAAAAATTTTTTCACCTATAAACTATTACTATTACTACTACTCTTAAGTTAATAGGCAGTGGTAATCAGGTGGTAATCTGCATGCTTGGGAACCGAGTGAAGCAGCTTAAAAACTTGGTTCTCATAACCTCTATTATTTTCATGTGAGAATCGTTTCCAATATGATTACCATTTGCCTCAAGGTAAAGAAACACACCGTAAGGAATCCTGCATGTCTAAGAAAATCTAATAAGTTTGAAAAATAAAATGAAGTCTGGTAAATTGTAATTTGTACTTGACCAGCGTAGTAGACTATGGCCTAATCCTCGTATTGAAGAGAGGTTTGTGTCCAGCAGTTGGTAGTTGAAAAAACCTAAATACATACATATACTCTTAAGTAACCTATGATATATTTAACAATCAATTTATAAAATCAAACAGTGACAAAACGATTGTAGCGAAATTTCCTACAATATTACTTAACGTTATAAAGTTAGCTCCTAGCAATGTTTATAATTTGCTTAATAACAGAGAGTTGTTTTTACAACCGAGTAAATATTTAATTTAAAATATACATTCTACATAATTATTGTACGTTTATAAGAAACAAATGTATATTGTTAAGTGAAATAATTTTGTATAGTAGACAAGCCCGTTCAAGATATAAATAACCGATAAGTACACTGAATACAAAGAAGGGACATAAATTGAGTACCTAGTGGGTCTATACGACAACTATCACCTAATATAATCGAATACTGGGAGTCGGGAACAAAATATGAGAGAATGAAAGATGACATGTCGAGTGAGAGGTCTCGCTTTCATATTTTATTCGAGGTGACGATGTATGTCGTTTAATTATAGGAATACTAGCGGCTTACCCTCGGTTTGCTCGGGTGCGTCCCTAGGTACGTTTTAAATATATAATTATTAGCCAGCGTTGACTATGTAAAAAAAAAATTTCGTGTTTTTTTTTCAATGTTTTAGTAATTATTCTGCTATTCGAAGCGGAGATAAATCCAACAAATCACAGACCATAAAAATCTGTCCAACCATTCTTTTGTTAAATTGTGTAACTAATCCGACTTTGTTTTAGATATATAGATTTAAACTAATCGTTATTAACTAAAGATACGAAATTATTGTAGATTTTTGGATAAAATTTTATTATATCTGTTAATCTAGTAAAATTGTTAAGTTCTTGCTATTCAGATTAAACGAACATATATTATACTTACTTTTATTAAAAATGCTACATAATACCCTAATTTGCGCACTTATATGTATATGCAAAGTAAACCTGCAAAATATTCGTAACATGGTAGAATATACGACTAAATTTAGCGAATGCGCAGGTAAATCTCTAAACAATGTTATCACAACGTGCTGGTAACAAGGTTGTGTCTGTAGCACCATGGTCTGCAATTAATCGGCTTTGACGAACTCTCTCCACATAAACCCAGTGACCAAACAACAGGACTGATCCCCGCGTAGTGCATCGTTTTCTAAATGCATTATGATTTGCACGATCATTTTAGAGTGGAAATTTAGTATACCCGCTTCCTATTTCATGTGCGCACCATTCACAACCGCAGATTTCTGCTTTTGGCATTTGAACATGGCCGACCGACGTGCAAAATACACCGTTATAAACCTGTGTAAGCCGCAAATGAAATAGAATTTGTCCGCTGCTAATTAAAAAACAAATATGTAGTAGTGAAAAGTGAGTTACGCTAGAATTTAATCATATTTATTATTTACTTTTCAAAACGAAAAGTTATGAAGTATGCAAATAATTCATATATAATGTAAATAATAAGCTGGTAATAATTGTTCATCTATATATATAAAAGAAAGTCGTGTTAGTTACTTCGCTTATAACTCAAGAACGGCTGAACCGATTTAGCTGAAAATTGGCAGGGAGGTAGTTTAGAGCCAGGAGAAGGACATAGGATACTTTTTATCCCGTTCGACCGCGTTCCAATTTTTATGATATTTTAATTTTTGGATTTCTCTTAGTCCGGAATAGGTAAGTATTAAAACATATAATTAAAATGTGAGAAAGAAAGATTTTTTCTTTTTATATCTATTTAAAACGTACCTAGCGACGAACCCGAGCGAAGCGAGGGTGAGCCGCTAGTAGCTAATATTTGGGAGAGTGGATTTTTTTGTAAGCTCGTGACGCCTAAACAATTTTAATGAAACTTGGCAAGTACATAAACTAGCATAAGATTTTTATTTTGGTTCATTAACCTATATACTTCTTTACATAGAGTAAGTTAGCCTTATACGATATTTATTAAGTAATAACTAATTAGGTCTGTAAATTACATAAAATGGTATTTTTTCATTGTTAAACAGATTCCTTGACAGTATATATGTATGTACAATGTACATGAGAAATGAGAAAGCATAATATATAATTATATGGAAACGAAGTAAGATAAAATATGTAGGTATATCGTTTAGATTAAACTGAAAAGTAGTGCGAATAAACAATAAGCCTATAATTTCTCGTTTTCTAGAACGTTTTAAAATTTTAGGATACATATTTAAAACAATTATCTACATTTAGGCTTAGTTATGTTATACATCAAGATATGCTATCTAACGCACGCATGCGGTCACCATGACATATTCGTTAATATAATATCTATACATATAATAATTGAAATAGACATTATTATCGATAAAGAGGCCGAATTTATAGTTTTTAGAATTTTTGTCTGTCTGTCTGTCTGTCTGTTACCACATCACAGAAAAACCACTGGAGGGGTTTTGATGAAATTTGGTATGGTGATAGCTGGTTATCCGGGTCATCATATATGATACTTTTTACCGCGGGAAAATGTCTCATTTCTGAGAAAAAATACAAAACTACAATGTAAGAGTATACTAATATGTAAAACCTAAGAATTTGGTATTTGGCCATCTGAACGCGGGCGGTGCCGCGGGCAATGCTAGTTTTATTATTAGATCCTAAAGCTTTTTAGTATATACGTAAGCTATACGAACAATTTAAATATTATATTGCAATAATATTTAATATTGTACTTAACAAAATTGCCTCTGATATTATAAATTGAATTGATTCATAAATCAGATGAAATGTTAAAGTGAGGGCAACAAATTAATGGAAGCATAGCTGCCACGCGAGGCTCGATCGTAAAATAGTGTCAACGGCTCTTCGTTTTAATCACCGAGAGTGGAAGCGATTGTCCGCACCCACTCACATCAATGTTTGCCCACCTCTCAACAGATGCCGCCTTTGTAACTGGACTCTCAGAGCTTCGGTTACCATCAACTACGATACTTTTCATCATTCTCTTCAGGACCATCAAAGGATCGAAAGCCTGTTCAGCATTCGAGAGCTTTATTATTGATTAATTGAGAAGGGACTACTTACATATAAGTGATTTTAAAAAATCACATGAGCATTTATATTTTGTGGCAAAGTATTTATATAAAAGCGATTTAAGTTCAAAATAATATTAGAAATGTCGTGGCAAAAGTAAAATATAAAATGCAAGGTAAAGGCGTATTTAAATTTCATTGTGCTTGCACCGTGAAAACTTAAATGGAAAGATAAAGAAAATTTCATAACAAAAAAGCGAGATTGTGACCGTTCATAAAAAAAGGGATTCGACTTGTTCCTCTTACTAGAAGAAAGATTGTTTTTCTTCACGCCACCATATATACGGGGCGGATGTCATACAGGCTATTTATTAGATGGGATAACATTGTCACAACGTCTGTCCTACTGCCTGCACGTAATAAGATTTCTTTTTTATTATTTTATTTCTGGGTTGTAAACTAACTCATTTTTAATTTGTCAGCAACATCTCGTAAATTCCGGGTTGCACGTGCTTTCGAAGCTCTTATGGCGTAAAGCGTCGCAATAAAAACAACTGGATATCATCTTAAACGTATTTCAGTTTCGTATAAAAATCCTATCTATTTACTTTGGGATTACAAGCACCACACTAATAATATAAATAATAATATTTAAATGCATGTTCTTCCTATATTAGTCAGCTTTCAAAATCTTATAGTTACCTATTTATAAAGTTTTATGTCCAATTGATGAGGACCATTAAGGGTTTGAGTTCTTAATGTTCGAAGTCTTTTATAATTTGCGATTATTTTTCGCGCTCTGCCTATGCGAACGAAGGGCTTCAAATAACAAGCTCTCTGCGATTATTATTAATACGAATATAACCTAAATATATTTTGCTTTAACATGTAATAGAAAAAAATCACTATTAGACATGTCATAATACTTAAACAAAAACAACTTACGTTTGTTACTTCTTCATACTATATATATTAAACTATGAACCTGTGTCCGAATGAAAATAAATAAATAAAAAAAAATAAACATACTGTAAGGACTCAACTAATTGGAATTAGTTTATAAATTGAATTACCGCATAGGCTACTTTTTATTGACATATTTATTACACAACCGAAGTTACGTAGCTAAGTGCAAAAATTATTTTCTTAAGATTAGATAGCTTAATCGAATAACTTTCTTAGACTTCAAATTGAGACCTAATACTCTCATTGTCTTATTTTTGTATATAAAATAAACATATTTTATTACAGGTTATTTATAATTTTCAATTTAAGTTGATTCAATATGAAAGTTATATCATAAATACTACTGTTTTTATTGTGGTACAGGTATATATAATAAAATGTTGAAAGATTTCTTTCGAGTATTAATTGTTTGGGAAAAACATTATATTGCGAAAACAAGGAAAGAAAAACAATTATTTAACTAACGTGGCGCGCCATCATATTCGTAACCCAAATTGAAATTTATTTTCATCGTCGCCACCCCTTGAATTCCGCTAAGTAGAATTTTGATGGAATTTCGCATTCAGCTTAATTTATTATAATTTTTCCCCTTTTCGCATATTTTTAGGGTTAAAAGTAAAAATTAAAATGTATAAACATTAAGTAAAAAAGAACATAAAACCCATAGCTTTAAAATGAAGTATATTAAATGGGAAGTTTGAAAATTGAAAACAAAATACGTCTTTATTCTTAATTGTAATTAATTTAAATAAAAAAATGTATTTATTATACAAATAAATTGCTTTACTACAATGTTGTTGTTATATTTATATATGAACAAGTTAACATTTAAGCAAAAAGGTTTTCCCAGCATCTGGGCTCAAGAGATACGCATTTGGTCCAATAGCTTAAACAAATATTTACTTTGGGCGATATGCGCCGACTATCGACATTTTATTATAGCAAATTGATATAATTAACATTATGTTTAGTTTTGTGATAAAAAATGCCGATATTTTACATTCAGTTTGGAACGTTAAACAATATTAATGGAGTGAGTGAATCTTAGTTAAAACATAAGCTATATATTTAGTTTATGCTTTTTTTCTTATTATAAAGTAAGTAGATGTTGTTTTGTAATAAGTTATAATTGATAATGTAAAAATTGAATCATTACATTTATAATTATAATTTAGATTTTGATTTGTACACAATAGTTAACAAAAATAACAGTAATTAAATAAGGGTTATGAGATAAATATAAAAATATCTTTGAATCCGAACGTCGATTGAAAGATTTGCGGCTTAGATAGTATTAAGTTCACTAATGTCTACTAATCCTGAGCTTAATTTTGTGAAAGTTTCATCGGTTTAGTTTAAAGCTTGCGTGGCGATTTCTAAAACGAGAAAGGATTAGCAATGGGACCTATCTTTTTATAAGCGACTTAACACTTAACTTTTAACACTGAATGATCTGATAACATAGTTTTACAGTATAAGCTTTTTGTTAAAACAGACAGATAAATCCGATTACTATTACAGTTGCGAAAGTTTGTACATATGTGTGTAAATTTATAACTCCTAAATGTTGAAGAGCTGGTTTAAATGAAATTTAGTACCGTACTATGTAGATAGAACTGTAATAACAAATAGATTATTGTTAGGCACCTAGAAACTACCGAGCAAAGCAACGGTCAGTCACTAGTTAGCAGTACCTATGAAAGAAAACTTAAAATATATTTTTATGTCTGGTGTGTTACTCATCTAACACTGGCGTCAAAGTAAGAGTGCTCTAGGTCTACCTTTGTACAGTTACCGACGCGGACATATACAATTGAAATTAACAATTGCGAAGCGATATGCAGACTAGAGCAAGCGTGACCTGCTTTTCAGTAGATTCATATAGGTAATATAAACCGGGAAACAAATAGGTGGAGGCCGGTGCCACAATGGTTAGCGGCCTATTTGCGGACGAGACCGCGCCACCCACTTGTTGTGCTTCCGGCGAAGCTTCGACTATTGTGAAGAGTAGTGTTACATGGCCGACTTTATATATTGAAGTTTCTATTTTTTATTTCCGTTCTGATTTTTGTTTACGTTGTATTTACTCTTACCTTTTTACGCTAACTTGTGCTATTTATATTTGGTTTTTTTAGTTTTTTTTACAATAATTATATAATAAAACTATTGTTACTAAAATATGTGTATACATTAATAATAAATATATAGTTAAGTGTTTATTACTTTTACAAATTAAACGATCTACTTGCAAGAGCAGCCAACAACTAGTCGAGTCGATTCAAAGTGGTCGTCAAAACTTTCCTCGGCCATAAAGTATACATACAGTCGAAGTTAAGCGATTTGTTCATATTTATGCACAAGATAATCCTACTTGCTAACTATAGCTAGAAGAAATAAGACCTATATATGCACTTTATCCAATGTTAGTTTGAAACTACAAACTGCAGTTGTTTGCATGGTTAATAATACTAAAATGGCTAACGATGGGGAAAAATCAATTATAAACTCATATCATAGTTTACTTAATACTTACATAATTTTCAAATAAAGTACCATTATTTAGTTCAGATTATTAACGTTTTCATATAAACTGAAAATGTTGTAGCAGTAAAAATAAGAATACGAATTGTGTATTTTAAGCCAAACAAGAAACAAAGAAAATCTCATATGTAACTGTTGTTACTATGAACATTTATATAAGAAAAACAATATAGCCCGCAGCAGTATTAGTGCTGGGTATAATTTTGCGTCCTTACCTGATTTTTTCCTTTGAGAACGAGCACGTTGGTGACCCGCCCGAAGGGCAGACCCAACTGTATGATCTCAGCTTCCGTCGTTTCGTTTGGTATGTTCCGTATGTGGATAACCCTTGACGGCTTGCCGACATTTTGTTCCAGTTTCACCTGAGGAAAAATACAAAATGATAACTTTCAACAGGAAAAGCACAAAGTGTAAAGCTATTACAATAGAAACGTTTTGTAGTGTGAATTTGAAATTCTTTTTACTGTATTTTTGCATAACTTGAACTATACAACGTAGTTAAGGAATCTTTGTCATTTTAATAATATTAAGTTATCAAATAATAACTAAACGTTTATAAAATAAAATAAAACTACAGTATCATGCAAAACGAGTAATTAAATACTTTTTGAATATAGTCACAATGCAATAACAAGACGCGCAAACGTTTTGGAAGTTCATCAAAATCTTTTTAATTTCAGAGTACTTTCTGCATGTTTAACGTAGAATGATGTTTATATGAACACGCTTTTAAACGGCGTTCAAAATGACCGCTCTAATATACATAAATAAAGCTAGTATTGTTTGTGGGAAGAGTCGGTTGATAATTGAAAAGTCGATGTAGTATAATTGTCGAGGCTTATCGGTCCCGACCCGATGTGGGCGCTATTGTTCCCCCGAGAGCCTTTTGATTACGGCGGCGGGCCCGAACTGAGGCCTCCAATATATTGTAGCTTTGTATGACACTTCAGTTTCTATTGAGGTGAAAAGAGTTGCCTGCACGGTGACTTTTCACAATTGAGTAATGGAAAAGTACTTAAAGTAAAGAAGGAATTTCGTTAGAATATCGTTAGAAGTGGAAATATTGATAATAATATAATGATACTAAATACTGCTTACTAAGATTATTCTTTAAGTACTTTTTTCTAAGATGTTCGATATTTTATACAGATTAAAAAAAACATTCCCAGAAGAGTTTCGTGTAACAGTAATAAGCCGCTAACTAAAAGAAAACATAAATAGACATCATCTTGTATTCTAACAATACGAATCTGTACAATCGACTTCAAAAGAACCAAATCTGCGTAAGTAAACAAATAAAAAATATATATATTTCCAAACTGAGCTGCAGAGGGAGGGAATAAATCGCGGGACACGTACCTACCTTTAACGTACATTTCTGTATTTTCTGTTCTCACGAAAGAAAACAACTGGTACGTAAACGTAAAGAAGGACATTACAATCGTTGGGTCAGAAAATCTTCGCAGAACGATTTTCACATCATACACTTTAAATCATCCGCTTGGTGTCACATTTTATCTATAAATGTTAAGCGTTGACTGGGTTTTCTGTATGAAAAAAGATATTAGATTTTGGAGAATTCACTCAATTTTCCCGATGGCTACCTTTGTTTTGTTCATTGATACATCTCTTCGTTGTCTATAAATAAAATAACTTTAATTATAAATAGCTGATATTTATGTCAGTCGTCTTTATCGTACTACCGATAAGTTTTCAATAAATAAAAGAATTCAAATCTATACTAATATTATAAAGAGACAGATTTTGTTTATTTGTTTGTTTGTTTGTTTGTTTGTTTGTTTGTTTGTTTGTTTGTTTATTTGTTTGTTTGTTTGTTTGCTTGTTTGTTTGAACGCGTTAATCTCAGAAATTACTAATCTGATTAGAAAAATTCTTTGAATTCGATAGCCCGTTTATCGAAGAAGGTTATAAGCTATCATAATGCTACTACTCAAGGGAGCGGCGGAGCAGTAATCAAAAATGTCAACCAATCGGGCAGATTTCCATACATTGTTGTAAAACTGATGTTTATATTTGAAGTTTGAACGCGGGCGAGGCCGCGGGTACTGCTAGTATTTAATATTGCTGTATAAAATTAAAACGTATAAATTTATTTAGTTTATACATACATTTAAAAGTTTTTTGAAATATATTGTGAGCACCGCATTAAGACTGTTGACAAACATAGACTTGTACGACCCAGTTGGGGAGCTTATGGATAAGCTGCTTGCGGTACACCCGAAGGTTAAATACGGTAGTTTTATATATTAAAAGATTCTCGGAGGTCTCAGTACTTAAGATTATAGAATCCTACTTCAAAATTACCATTTTCATGTAATTTTACCTGCTAAGTTGGTATTAAAAGTTAATGAATAAATAAAATACTAAGATTACCGTATATTTAACATCTTGGATCTTACTTTTACTAGGTACTTTTTATTACTATTAAAAACTCTAAATATTATTTCTAAACTTACATATTAAGTTTCTATCGATTATAGAAAACATTATATAAGTATAATTGTTTATACTTCAACAGGGTTAAACTTATAATATTTTATGCTTTAAATATTATGTGCATTAAAATGTTAAATGCTAACCAGGTTTATTAATAGATTACAAAATGGATGCAAACTTCCACGAAACTTTTAATTGGCCACGGATAATATTGTAGTTCAATGTCCAGCGTAACTTTTAACGTTGTAACGGAGTCAAGATTTGTTGAAACTTTTATTTCTTTTATTTAATGTTATGGTTTTAACAGATAAAACAAATGATTGAACTATTTCATATAAACTATTTAATTATTTTAAATATCTAACATGGAGACTTTTTCCAATCACCACAACTTCTTGGTGACATCGTACATCCATATATCACACACAAAAGGCAATTTGATAGGTATGAAAGCAACTCTATGTAATAGAATGGCATTTATCATATTGTTCATTGTGGCTATCTTTTCATTCCCATATTAATTGATTCTTCATTTTACGAAAACACTGCATCGAATTCAGATTTGTGACTCGAACGTCGTTTCTCTAATATATCTATACATATAATAAAATTGTATTTTATTGTTATCTGTTTTAGGTATAATTCTATAAATTATTATATATTAATAAAGATATTTATGTTCTTTGATAATAACTATACCGAAACAATTTATACTTACATAGCATGTAAAAGTCAATAAATAAGCCTTCACAGAACTGTAATGAGATTTCCTGGTAATTAATAATCTTTCAATGAACACATAGCATCAAGAGAAATTGAAAAAGGTCTTTATATTATGCCTTATTAATCAATAAGCAGAATATTTCTTTAGGGACGTGGAGGACTAATGTTGTGTGGCAATAGTTATACGTATAGGTATATATTAGTTATGGATGCTTAAATAATTATTGCTTGAGAAATAAGTGGCGAGTTCAAAAAAATATTTTTCTGTAATCAAATTAAAGTAGACATACGTATTATGAAATATTTTGTATGCGATTCGTTAGAAGTGACAGTCATATTTTAATCCCACTAATGAGTTAATACTTTAAAATGTTATTGACGATACAAACAATATGCCAGTGATTTATATAATTTACTTTTTGTATAACTTTAAAAACATTTTTTTACGCATTAAAATTTTGACATTAAATTATATAAATAATATACATAAGTACACACTAACTAGAGATGGACTATCTCTACAGTAGCACATAGGCTACTCTAAGTAATAAAACTCGCCAAATGGCGGTGCTGTCTGTATATAATATTATAAATACAAAAATCGCTGACAGACGCATCCGAGCGAAGCAAGAGTAAGTAACCAGTCCATTAATATATTAATGCAAAAGAATTCGTCATTGATGAAACCGACTCATTAATATGAATAAACATACTATCCGGCTTAATATGTGTTTATATTATTCATTATTATCCTCACAAGAAATGTTAGATTTTCGCGATAAGTAAACCAAAAATAGACACAGATTCATTTTTGTCGCTCTTATCTGTTATAGCATATTATCGTCAGAAAATTTTGTTACCTATATATATAATAAAATAATAAAATCTGTACATTAAATATTTCGTGGAAAATCTTATTGAAAAAAAAAAACATTATTATCGATACTGAGGCCGAATCTATAGTTTTTAGAATTTTGTTCTGTCTGTTACCGCGTGACAGAAAAACCACTAGAGGGATTTTGATGAAATTTGGTATGGTGATAGCTGGTTATCTGGGTCAACATATAGAATACATTTTACAGCGGTAAAACGTCTCATTTCTGAGAAAAAATAGAAAAACTGCAATGTAAGAGTATACTAATATGTAAAACCTAAGAATTTGGTTGTTCGTCACCTGACTGCGGGCGGAGCCGCGGGCAATGCTAGTTTATTTAATATAACCAAATATTTATATATAATATGTATCTAATTGGAATAAATACGTTTTTACCCTAACATCAACATTATTTTTATTTTCAACGTAACATTATACGTTACTACTGTAGTAAATATTAAAATATATTTTCAATTCCTAAGCCTTAGGCTAACTTTAGGCCCTAAGGGCTTAGCATAAAGTAAAGTATGTGATATATTTAAACCTAAGTAAGCACGACAGTGTTATAGGGCCACAGTCGTAATTTCGTTAGACAAGCTCGTAAATGTAAATGCTTAAGTAGTCGTTCAGCAGCATTCTCTGATTTGATTGATCTTCACTTTGCAAGGTTTTCTTATGTTTTTACAGGGTAACGTCAGAAATGAGGAAAAACAGACACGTAATTAATTACCTTATTTGGACATTAACGACCCGTTTCAGGGTAACGATTAGCCATGTTATACATATACTCTTACCTCTTACTATTTCCTGTAAGCTGGTAAACTTTCTCAACACGTAAAATTTAAAAAAATGCTTAAACCAATTTTTTACCAATAAAATTGTAATAGTACTAACTGGTATATCTAATGACAAAAGATAGGGTAAATAAAAAATAAAGATTCTTAAAAACAACTCAGCTATTCCACTGATGTATTCTAAATGAATATTCAGAGCGACAAAGAAGAAGGGGTTGCAAAGAGCACTTTCAAATTTTTTATGGAAAAAAACGAACGCAATCACAAATTATAAAAATAGGTAACAAATAACTGAAGTACGGACATGCCCCTATTTAATTATGAATTAGGGTTGGACGTAACGAGATCACAATGTAATTAAGATTACTGTGGCGAGGTTTTTCAGAGTGCTACAGCAAGTGCGAGAGTAAATGGTCGACCTAACTTACCTTTTTTCGCTCTAAGGACTCGCTCCTTATTTATGGTGTATTTTTATATACATATAGAAAATTGTAATATATCAATATATTTATATTATACTAAATTATAAAGTAATATGAATAGAAACATAAAATTAAATTCTATTGACTACTTTAGACTAACTAACTTAATTCGTTATTTATTTATCACATCACGACGTCACATCACTGTGATAAAAGTTTCACATATATTATATACCACTCTAGCACAGTTAAGGTGACAATATAAGTATTTTATTTCCCTTTCATACTTTAATATAACAGTGCCTAAAGCGAAAATTCGTATACATTAGTAATGTTTCTTTGTTATCTCTCAACGTCTTAGCTTATATAAATTATTAATTTAGAAGGATATTCTTTTTTATTTCTGGCCTCCTTTTGTCGTTTAAAATATTCAAATGTATTATTATGATTCTATTGAATGAGATTGTCTAATTTTCTAATTTTTGAAGTGAAAACTTCTTTAGGTTTTGGATGGGGAGTAAATTAGCGTAAGTCGTAATCGACATGGTCACGTGACGTGTTAGCGCTAACACTCAGAGTGCCGGTAGATGTCAAAACCAGATAAATGTAAGCAGTTTTTATTAACAAATAATTTAAGATCAAATACTTAATTAATTTGAATATCCAAAAATAACCACTGTTTGTTTATAGTTTTACGTATTAACTTCTCTCGGCAGTCCTCATGACTGCCTTTTTTATACAGCTCTATGCTTTATTTAATTTGTAATGTGGTTGTGGTTTTGTGCAGATTTCAAAAATAATAAGGCCGAGATAAATAGTCATTACCAAGGAAAGGGCCAGTTGGTTCGTAATTAGGAACATCCTAAGTATCACAGTTAAATAAATGGATAGTATTTTAAAATTTATTCTAGGAAAGTCAACCTAAGACTAAGACAGCACTTTGCTTAGGCATAGTAGGTATAGTTTTTGAGGACTCAGCAAAATTTTCAGTATCAAAGTTGACGTTGCCGAAATCGAAAATATATCAAAAGATAATAAAATAAAGCTCTTAAAGAACCTTTTCATTTCTAGCAATTCCTAATTGTGTACGTGGAATACGAGTATAATATGTAGATTGTAGGTATTGCTCATAGCAAAAGTCATATAATAGTTTTACTAAGAGATATAATAATTATTAACTACTTCATTATACAGTCTTATCGTATTAATCCATACTAATATTATAAATATGAAAGTGTGTTTGTTTGTCCTTTTTTCACGACGAAATGCAATGACGTATTGGCGTGAGTTTTTGTGTGGAGATAGTTGGAAGGCTGGAGAGTCACAGCTACTTTTCACCGCGGGAGATTATCTCATTCCCACGTTCATTTATAATACAACCCAAAAACAATATGATCAGAATAACTTGAAACTTGGTATTAATGCTCTTCAAAACAATTAAATAAATACGTGTTTCAGCATTTTTTGAAATTCATCCCATAAGGGGATAAAATAGGGGATGAAAGTTTGTACGAAACATACGTTTTTACAGTTTTTTTTGTAGTTTTAGCGCGAGCGGAGCCGCGAGTTCTGCTAGTTATTATATAAATAATTCTACTTTGTATCCTCTTGATACTTATATTACTTGTATGTAATAATTTAATGTTATAAATTATCATCCTTGATTTTTACAACGTTTTCTATTTTTGGCTTTCAGAATCTATTTTTGTTTTTTGTCCTTTATGTTTATATAATACCATGTTTCTGACAAGAATTTCAAAAGGTATCGGCTAGCGTATTATATTCCGATATTCTATAGCTTCGCAACTGTTACATAAGTAATTATTTTAATTCAGACCAGAAATTGTGAAAGAAGAATAAAACACAAGAAAAAAAAACAATTAAAACATAGTTTTTTACTAATATAATGTTGAAATGTATACTTATTTTACTTATTTTTTGATTCGATTTGTTTGTTTGTTTGACCGCGCTAATCTCAGGAACTATTAATCCGATTTGAAAAATTATTTCTGCATTATATAGCCCGTATACTGAGGAAAGCTATAGGCTATATATCATCGATTTTACGACTTACTACTCAAGGGAGCGGAGCAGTAATCATAAATGTCAACAAATCAGGCAGACTTCCATACATTATTATAAGACTGATGTTTATAATCAAACAAATTTAACGCGGGTGAAACCGCAGGGCACAGCTTGTTATAAAATAATATTAAGTAAATAACAAAGCGTATTTAGCCTTTTTATGAGATTAATATTATTCAGTGTACTGCTTTGAAACATTACAAAAAATAATAACTTATTCTTGAAATATGACTTAGAAAAGCTATGTCCATAGAAACATTTTTTACACGTCGGTGTTAACACCGACTGACATACTTAAGTATGTACAAATGAGTGGCTCACGCATATTAAAGTAGTGCTGTCCGAAGTTATTATTTTCATTTTAAGGTTATCTCTTTAGGCTGCAGTTTAGTATATGGACGCGGCCCCTGGAGTAGTGGGTGTTATTTTTGGATAGGAGGTGATAGGAAGTTTAAATATATAAAAATTATTTTGAGGAGACGAAGGAGTCCTAAATACTAAACTTGTGCCTTTTTTATTATAGTATATAAAATTACATAGTATTTAAAATTAAGACAATTTACCATTGTAATAACATAATTATGTATGATAATTAGAAAATGCCTATTTATATTTGATAAGATCTTGCTGATATTTTGTTAATTATATATAAAGCGAAAATACCTGTATTTTTAACCCCCGACGCAAAAACGACTAGGTGTTATACGTTTGACGTGTTTGTATATGTCTGTTTGTGGCATCGTAGCCCCCGAACGTAAAAACTGATTTTGATTTTGTTTTTTTTTTGTTTGAAAGGTCAATTAGTCGGGAGTATTCATAGCTATGTTTAATGAAAATCGGCCAAGATGGTCGGGGAGTTTTTAAATATTAAATTTAATGAATTCGAGCCGGTAAATAATATTTTTTACGTGTTTACTGTGCAATATTATTTTTTAAGTTAACACAATATTTGTTCTATGTATTCAAGTTATTTATAACATCGTATTAGATTACACAATCTATTTGGCGATCAAACTAGACCGAAAAAAGTGTCTTGTTTATTCAGTACCAAACAAAGTGTGCATTTACGAGCAGCGTGCGTCCAGTTTATGTAAATACACTCAAAAAAACTATGCAATGGGAAACCTGAAACAACATTGTTTATTTTTTATTACGATACTATACGTTATGGCTGTTGAAAAGTGCTATATTTTAGATAAACTACGAATAAGATAAAGATTTTAATTTTAAATGATGCTCATAAATTTATATGGAAACTAAAGATTAGTAATAAATTTTACCATGGAATATACGCAGTAAAGAAACGATGAGAGTAACCTTATAGTATTGTCGTGTTGTTTTTTTTTAATTTTAATTAATGCTATCAATTCAACTTTTCATATAAAATAAAATCATGGGTTCGGATTTTATTGCGGTTTTATTATACTTTAAAACCAAAAAATTATGATAAATTTGTGCTATTTAAGATGTCATTAGTAAATCTAAGAAAATATTATGTTATCAATTCAATTTCCTTGCAGTATGTAAAAAATTTCGAATTTTTTCAAGGCGCTAAGAAATTTATAAAATTTTGGGATTGAAAGCCGCTAGCGACTATCTCTTTACGGCTAGCTATCCTTTCAGAATTCCTTTTTCAATAGGTAATCCATTAATATAAAATAAATCTTCTGATAATTACACCAAGTAATTTTGAGAAGATTATATTTTTATTAATAAAATCTTTATGTTAAAATCGGCTACCGGCAACGTGAGTTAAATTAAGTAAACTTCAGACATTGCGTAAAGATGTAAACTCACACATCGCACATCAGTCGCTCTTTGCAAGACACGCGTATTATTACTTCGTTATTTTTATAAATCTATACTAATATTATAAAGAGACAGAGTTTGTTTGTTTGTATGTTTGTTTAAACGCGCTAATGTCAGGAACCGGATGAACAGACCAACTGGAGTCCGATTAAAAAAAAATCTTTTTGCATTAGATAGCCCGTTTATTGAGGAAGGCTATAGGTTATTTATCATCATGCTACTACCCAAGGGAGCGGAGCAGTAATCATAAATGTCAAGTAATCAAAAATCGGGCAGACTTCCATACATTATTGTAAAACTGATGTTTATATCGGAAGTTTGAACGCGGGTGAAGCCGCGGATACTGCTAGTTATAAATAAAAAACAAGCGATAAAATGAATTTTCTACCAATATATTTATTTAGGAAAATCCAATTACAGGAAAGGTTTCAACACAAGAAATATGTAATATATGATGAAATATAGATTCATATATTCCATTTATAATATGCATTTCATAATAAGTTCTCAACTAAGAGAAAGCGTACAAGAATTATTAGTAGGTAAGTATGTATGTGCAAAACGTGACGATCAAACGTTACCATTTTACATATAAAAAAAGAATCACAAAAAGATTACCTTTAGCTTGGTATAAAGATCAAAACTATGAGTATAACTGTTTCAAATGGGTAATTACTTTTTAAAACCGATTAATATGACAAATTATTAAGATAATGAATGATTCGTTATATTTTTTTCATAGGTATCTACTATCTGTAGCATACGAGCTGAAAAGTTTATAGGGCTACATTTTATCCCATTTTTGGGTCCCTGTTGTATGTAAGTCAATTGTGTCAATTACTTAGGCATTACGTTATAAAAATATAAAACATAAAATAAATAAATATATAATACCTTTTTTGCGGCGGAGTCCTGGTTATTATTGTCGGCGTGGTGTGGAGCGGCGGGCGCCATGACGGTGACGCCACTCTGCGAAAGAAGCTCGTCTGAGCCCCTCTGAAACAATTAACTTACCGTTAATCTATACATATAATAAAATTGTAACAAAGTCGAATCTGTACATTAAATATTTTTTGGAAAATCTAATTGAGATAGACATTATTATCGATACAGAGTCCGAATCTATAGTTTTTAGAATTTTTGTCTGTCTGTCTGTTACTGCGTCACGAGAAAACCACTGGACAGATTTTGATGAAATTTGGTATGATAATAGCTGGATATCCGGATCAACATATAGGATACTTTTAACCGCGGGAAAATATCTTATTTCTGAGAAAAAATACAAAAACTGCATTTTAAGAGTATACTAATATGTAAAACCTAAGAATTTGGTTTTTAGTTATCTCAACGCAGGCGGAGCGGCGGGCAATGCTAGTATGTAATAATTATGTAATTAAGGAAAATAAAATGTTCACTACATTTTTAAGGTATCTTTTAGATTAACATTTAATTAAATTTATCTATTTTTGATATTCCATAATTTGTATCTGTTTAATTAAATTATTAGTTGGCAAGTATTTATGTTTTGCCGCCGTTTATGTGGGATGTGAAGAAAAGGAAAACAAAATTAGCATCACGTGACTACACGTCAAGCTACCCCGTTACCGGATCAATCTCAATTTAAGACAAGGAAATGACAGGCGAAGCAGTTTAACTGAGCGGGCAGAGTTATAAATCACCCTACTTTATAAAACAAATGTATAAATAACAAAATGTTAAAGACAATTACTTGCTAAGTAAAACTGAAAATGAATTGTAATTTACCGACCGTATAATATGATTGATAATATTCTATAATCAATTCATCTAAATCTTCTTGTAAATTATATAATTAGCCGTATAAATATTACGAAATTTGTCATTAATTAACATATTGAATATTTGAGAACATCCAAACTAACGTTGTTACAAGTTAAACTATTCAAAGCAATGAGAACAGTGATCAAAAGACCACAAAGAGCCTTGTAAAATAGACATTTAGCGAACAATGGTCCGTCGGTGTTTCGTCGACCTAATCTGTATGCGACGGAATATCACTCGCCCGCACCTGCTGGCACTCGGTTATCCGTCACACGAGACACTTAATAAAGCCCACACGTCATTCGTAATGTTTTTTCACAAAACGATACAGATGGTGATGGCAAAATTGCTCGCAGATATCGCATATCCTTACTTATTCCTATGTACAGTAGAAATTTTAAGTAGTTTTCATGATAAAGACATTCGTACAAATCACAATTTTCAAATGCGTGAACTAAGCAAAACTATGGATAATGAGCATAATATAATTAGTGTACTACTTTACTATATTAAATTTATACCTCAATAAGAGATTAAAATACTACAGTTACATAGTAATAATAATCTTATTTTGAGATATAAAGAATTCATCACAGAAAGACCTTTATCTTAGAAAAAATAAACAGGGTCCTATTCCTTAGAGTAATTTCGTAGAGCGCGTGTAATAATTGCTCGAAATTAAATAACATTTTTCACAACAAAAAAAAGGTGGATGAGAATTCTGTTGTTAAATGGTGGCTTGCTTTAGAAAATAGAACAGAATTTACGTTATTATAATAATTTTTCAACTTAATGTAGAATGAAGCACGAGTAAAATTACCTTAGTATCTTAAAACTCAAACTCTTCAAAGATTCCTCACAATCTCTGAATAACGAGAACGTAATATGCTTTGAGAGATTTCCATAATATAACTTTAATGTTATTTGTAGTTTCATTATATTATCCACTTAACCATTAATGAATATTACTAAAACTATTACACTATAGCAGTATAATAAATCTATTACCAAAATCAATTCTTAATATTGCCTTAGGCCAAGTGTATTCGGTTTTGCTATTCAAAGAAAATTCAGAATATTTTCCGATCAAAACGTTTCAGTATGTTTCTCCAATATGTCATTTAAATGAATGTGATACAAGGGTCCTTCATATCAGAATATTATCAGAAATAAAATATACATGAAAGGTGAGGTTTACTTAGATCAAGCAAACGAATCTTAGGCCTTTTTAGAGACCCTCTCAATTGAAACCTTCTTAGAAAATATTTATGAAGGTTCTTTTTTAAATTTAAATCACTTTATTTTTCATTTGTTTATAATAGTGGTAATGGTGGTTTTAGTGGACATACTGTACACTAAAATATTTATTTTGTATGGGAATCGAAGTCACAACCTCCAGCATAGTGAGGAGCTCCTGTTTTAAATTGAACCACATCGGTTTGGCGATAAAATAGACATTTATATATTATATACAAACAAAAGCTATAGGATCAATGACAATCAATGATATCTATTTCATTTGGTACCGGGAACTTGGATATGTTTACTTACTCAAACAAGAGTATCAAATCCTATTGTGAGGAATCGATACGTATAAAATCTATTAGTGATATTAAAATGTTCCGCGAAAATTCTCAAAGATGGGTCACCAAGATTTTGTTGTTATTTCAGAAGGGAACCCTATATCACAGATTGCTAGAGTCAATATTATTTTTGGTATAATTTTCATCGCGTTTTCTTCTTTGATAATATAACGTATTTAAATATTTTATATTTTATAAGTAATTAGATTTACATTTGAAATGTCGTTACGATTTGTCTTGACGTATGAAATAAGTTAAAGACTATTTATGAGCGACATATTATTTAGTATTCGTATGTTTAAAAAAATATGTCTATTTTTTTAATATATTATTTTTTTAAATAAATTTTGTCTAAAGTCTTTATATGACATTAGACAAAATATATGAAAACCACATTAACCCCACTAAAAGTAAATACAGTTCCAAAAACCCAAAAAGCTCATGCCATGGTTTTTTGCATGTTGTACCTACAAAAAAAATCTGTCAATAAGTTCAACTCACGCTTAGCTATATTTATTTAAAATGAGGAATATTTGTGAATATCCAGGAATCTATAATCCTAAGAATACTTTGTATTTGATAAGCAGTTTGAAAGAAAATGGTTCATATTGGGAATAAAGTGCCAATATACCATTTCTCTTACGATATTTTTATGAAGGCCATAAACACGACCGATAACCAACTACCGTTGTCACATGAAATATTTATGCGGTACTAGCAATTCAATTATAATCGATTTAGTTTTTAAAAATATTATCATATACTAATGTTATAAACTTTGTTTGTTTGCTTGAACGCGCTAATCTCAGGAACTACTAATCCGATTTGAAAAATACTTTTTACATTAGATAACAGGTTTATTGAGGAAGGCTGTAGGCTATAAATCATATAATATATAGTCTATCTATGCCATACTATCCGTAAAAACGTACCTGGGACGAACCCGAAAGAAGCGAAGGTGAGTTGCTCTAGTATTTATTATAAAACAAAGCTCTACAAATGCTATTAAGGTAATTCTTACGGTTAAATGTGTACAATTGCATAATCTTATAAATGTGTTGGCACTTAATGCTTATGTTTCTCTATTGAAATATTTAGAAATTCAAGAATTCAGTCGTACATTGTTTCTGGTGGCCGAATAAACTTATTCAAGAGATACTAACGATTATGGTGAAAATGATTTTTCATTTTAACATTTATAACATACCTTATATCCATTTCTCGAAATCAGTATGCCTATATGGAAAAGTAAAAGCAAAATCTATATTCTATAATCTGTAATCTTTCCAGATTGTAGGGCATTTATATACTAATGTTTATGGCTAAGTCATGGGCCACCAGTTTGATTTAATTCAACCACAGTAACTTATGAATTATGATTTTATTTAATACCCAGCGTCAAAACGAACGTAAAATATTTTTTATGTGAGATAATATGCTTTTGATTAAAAGTCATGTATGTACAACATTCAAAATTCATATTGAGATTTCATGTGCCTCGGTGAGCCTATAAAATAGGATTGCTGGATATGTATTTGGATTTCGGAACATTAAAGGGATCTGAGAGCTTATTTTGTAAACGGTATGGTACTGTATCTGATCCGAATTAAGATTCTTTAATTTTTTGTTGTTTATTATCATTTTTTATTTATAAGCTCAAAATTAAAAAAAAAAACGATTTAATTGATTGATTATAGCTATAGTTATTAGGTGGAGCTTAATTATCTATCAATAGTGTATACATATTATAAAAGAAAGTCCCCCACCGCATCTGCCTGTCTGTCTGAACGAGATAAACTCAAAAATGAGAGTACATAATAGGTATAACCGATTTTATATGATATTAATTTTGTGCAGTACTAACTTATTACTCGAGTTAACATTTACGATAAGAAAATCTTTCTTTCCTACGGAAAACACAGTAACTGGTTTTATTGAGTCGTTCATGGAAATTCACATATCAAGCGCTGGCTAAACCTTGACAGATACATGAAAACAAGAAAATTTTATGCCTTAATAAGGCCTGTTGAAAAATCTACAATAGCATAAGTCTTTCTCTTACGATACATTCGCAGTAACAGCTATTCATTTCTATTTAAAACGTACCTAGACCACGCACAAAAGCGAATCGAGATTAAGTCACTAGTTAAGCGATAAAGGTTGGTTAATTTCAGTATTATCATAGGATTTCAGGAATACCAGCATCTAACATACACATGTACAAGCACACTTTGATTAAATGAAAATTTTAGACATTCATCTAGAGACATATGTCATGCTTTTAGTTTGATAAACGAAGATGCAATCAAGGGTGGGAGCATTCAGCTGCTATGAGACCCGCCACAGTATCCGTTATGACATGCATTCATTTCGAACATCTAATATCATCACAGCGTATCAGAGTAAGATGTTCAAATTAACGATCTTGATAATGTTTGTTGGCTCAGCGCTGCCAGCTCTACCAGTAATTAATTGCACCAATTTGTTCTGCGCTTATAACAGACATTTGTCAAGAACTCACTCGCAGCGGATGATTTTCGCACAAAGTTCATAATCGATACTTGGAATCGATTAACGGAAACTCTTTGCCATCAGTCAGTAGAGGTAGGAGCCGGAACATTAATAATCCATAATGGGCAATAACCCTTCAGTGGTGTTATGGATTAAATATTAAAATTTACCTTTCCTTCAATAGAGCGCGTGGTATATGGTATATGAACGGATATTAAATATTTAAAAAAGTTACAACAAATTGAATATACTTGACAGTGTCAAAGTTAACAATTCTCATCACAAGGAGCAAACCTCTTAGCCCCAGACCAATATAAACAGACATTAGTCGCTGTCACAACTCTATTTTATAGGGAAAACAGAAACAGCAAGTTTGCGACAACTAAGTTGTAGAGGCTGGTTACTTTAGTAATGAATGAGACGTCAGACGTTAACCGCTACTCAACCGCAACTTGCATAGCATTTTAAGTTGAGGTCCGTAATAATTATACCACTTGACCTATCCAATATTTTTTAATTTGGCTGCAGTTATAATTTACACTTTACAAACCACGCTAATTCATTTCACTAGCACGTTCAATATTCATAATAAATTTAACTAGTAGAATAGAGTGGTACGAAATTATTAATAATAGTGGTAATGATTATTTTGAACTGAATGCTGTATAAACTACCTTTATGAAATCAAGTTTACTATAAAACTTTATTTATTAACACAAAAAAGTCAAGGGTTATTAGTAAAAATGTAATTTCATATATTTTTAAATGTTAAATATATGAAAAGTAACTAAAAGATTCAAGATGCCTTAAACTTAGCACATAGTTAAGTCATAATCTGCTCAAGTATTCGACCTTACCTTATAAATGCTTAAACCTACTTCCGCAATATTACCTCATAAAATGATATGCAAAATAATGAAGCATATACTTGGACTAAATTTTATTTATTTTTTAATTTATATTAAATTTTTAGTAACTTATGAGAAAGTTACCACATTCCATTTTTTTCCAATTTTAGACTCATTAGCTTTGGAAAATTTTTGTCTAATCTGAAGTATTTGTTATTTGTGAATTTACTAAGCTTAGTTTATTAACTAGGTAACTAAAGCAAAATGTTATTCTGAACTAAAACTTTTCGGTAATACAAGGTATAATCAGTTTATTAACTGGAAGAAGAAAACAAATAGATTTTTTATAGCAATGTAGGGAGATAACAATTCACCCTGCAATGGGCCGTGTAGAATCTAAAGCGATCGTAATTTTGTCGGGCAATATTCCGCCTTTTCATATTTTCCTTTTGCCTTCCGAATGTTATGCTGAGCCCGATACACAGCCGCGATTTCGTTTGTTATTTCAAGCCCCTCATCTCAGCGATTTAGTATATCGACACATGGAGCATCAGTTAAGCAAATATATAACACCACTTGAATTTTTTAAGGTTATGGGAGTCTTTACGTGACAAAATTTATATTCCCAACGATGTTGACATGGTATATTGAAATTTTTCTACCTGAGCATTTTTAAGGTAAATAATTCCAAACAAAAATCTTTTCATACATTTACACCTAGATCTTGAATATTTGTTTGTCGTATTTTCTTTTTGACCCAATAAAAGGAGGTGCTTACTTCAAGTAGATTTTTTTTATATGTTACGTTAAATATTCGCCAAATGTGAGCCGATCTTCATAATTCTTTCTTTAATAAAAACTTTACAACAAGGGTAGTGTAGTTATTAATTTCAAGACAATTTCCATGCCTAGGGGCGAAAAATTTACTTTTGAAGTCACTCTATTTTTCTACATCCAAATAATATATATATATATATATATATATATATATATATATATATATAGACGTCATAGATGTTAAGTGCTATATTCAAACCAGTATATTATATTAGTAGATTGAGAGAGTTAATTTAGTTTTACTAGGATAAAAGTTCGGTAAGCTTCTTTAAGGAAATCATTGTATTATTCCTGATTTGAACAATAATTTCGATATTGTGTAGATTTGACTCGCCACTTTATTTATAGGTAGGTAATGCTTGCCTAACATGTTCTAATAGAAGTTAAACGTACTTTAAAAAAATCTAACGAGTGTTTATTTAAGGTATTAACTTTATATAACATTTCGAAGCCTATGACTATAAATAAATAAACTATGGATAAATAAAGATTATAATAATTTATTCACCGTGAATATTCAAACACAGCTAACGTCCTGGTTACATAAATACAAGCAAGTAGGTAATACATGAAATATGTCTAACCTGTAACGAGTTATTTTTTATGTAAACACTTTTATTTATATAGATAAAAATATCAATTTATTAAATGAAAAACATTTTATAAAAAGTGTTTACTAAACATTTAATTTTTATTTGTTATAAATAAATAAGTATCTTAGAAAATAAATAGGAGAGTAAAACTATTATTTCGTAATATATTTACGTTATTAATTCAATAACGAAAAATGAATAGTATGTATATTACTTTTTCCACATAATTTTATATATATATATATATAATAGGATAAACATATATAACATTAAATAAAAATAATAACAATGCGTAAATAATGTTACATATCTAGAAGTAATTTTCGAAATTATCATTAGTCAGAGTCCCCGTTGATATAGATTGTAAGAGGCTTGCCTGAGTGATTTGCCTCCGATCTCTACAGTAATTGCCTCGATGGACGTAAGATCCCATTCATTCATCTTAACTTCGCTCATCTCTTACCTCATCTGCCAAAACACCCATTATCTGTAGAGGAGTTTGTTATTACGACAATATATGTTCGCTACACATACAATATACAGTACTTGTGTATAAGAAATAAGTATTCTTAGCGGAAAAGTTCAATATCTATAAAGATAATTGAGTTGAATCTGTACATTAAATATTTTTTGGAAAATCTTATTGAAATAATCATTATTATCGATACAGAGGCAGAATCTATAGTTTTTAGAATTCTTGTCCTTCTGTGACCGCATGACTAGAAAACCACTGGACAGATTTTGATGAAATTTGGTATGATGATAGCTGGTTATCCGGGTCAACATATAGGGTACTTTTTACTGCGAGAACTATCTCATCTCTGAGAAACTTACTGACTACTTTAAAATATATATTATAAAAAAAACTCAAATATATATCCGGAAATGTGGTGATGAATCTATCTATCTATATAAATAAAAATGAATCATCGAAATGTATGTACGCGCATAACTTCCGATCGACTGCATCAAATTGGATAATTCTTTTTTTTGTGCTTGTTATTTATTTATAGATTGATAAGTTTTGTATAGAAGAGAATTAAAAGAAAAAAAGTTTTTTTTAAATCTCATGATGCGATTTAGTTGAAATTTGGTAAGAAGATAATTTAAGACACTGGGAAGGACAAGGGGTACTTTTTATCCCGGAAATCATTCCTTATGGGAGTGAAAATGAGGATGAAATTTTGTATTGGGAAGCAAGCTAGGGACGAATCCGAGCAAAGCGAGGGTGAGTCACTAGTAAATAAATATAAATAAAACTTTGTCATCTCCGAAAGCGTTTGAAGCGGACTACACTAAGTGGTAATGGCTCCAGTTTTCAAAATTGTTATTTTCAATGCCTCCTTGGTTACATTAATGCCTTTGTTGCGAGTTTTTGATACGCTATATAGTCTACACAATAAATTAACTTGTAAATAAATATTTTAATGGTATTAAAGATATTGTCGCAGTATTTTTTTTATAAATATAATGTGTGTGTATAAGGTAACAAGTTTAATTCCAGCTTGAGACAATTTTTGTCAGGGTAATAAAAAGGTGGGTCGCAGTCGAGTACATTGTTAAATTATATTTACTTACGTTTTCTGTAAACTTCAAGTAAAAGCAATTAAAAACCTTAATAAACAAAGAGTTTTCATACAATTTATTTAAATGAAATAGTTTCACTATGTGCACATATACATGGTTTTTTTGATTAAGTAAAATCTTAATACTTAATATATTTACACGAAATTCATCATTTTCAGAGCATGATTTTATTACTTTCGCAAACGTCGTGTAATTCAGAAATGTTCATGAATTAAACCCAAATGAGCAAGAAGTAGGGCTCGTATAAATATTTTGCCACTTCGTATATTACCTATCCGGGGAAGGCCGCGGGCGAAGCGGGGATACAAAGTAAATATGTCTCCGTTCCCAGGCTGTCCCCGAAGGTCCCCACATTTTATCGAGGAGCGATCGGCTCTCGGGTCGGGAAATGAATTTAAAACGTGTTTGCGGGTAATCTGTTATCGGTCCCTTGTCTTTGGCTCGAATATAGACATTTGAACACACCCTATGTCTCTGAGATTTTAGGAGTTAAAACAGTTACAAAGGAAAAAGGGGTATTATTTCCCTCAAGCCTATTTCCTTATTGATTATTTAAGCTGTTTTAATGTTAATTTGATATTTTTTCATTGGTAAAGAATATTTAATACCTATTTATAAAATAGAATGCGAAATCATTACTGTATTGAATATTAGTTTAAGAAGTAAACATAGTACAATGAAAAACTGTAAAATTTTACATATGAATTTGAAACGACTGTTATAAAGTGTAAAACGTGTAAGTAGTCAATGTTGGGTAGAAACAGACTTTAATACGAATAACACTGGGTTAATTATTTCGTCACAAGAACCCTCGTAAGCCAGTGTAACAGCGCTTCAGCCGAGCTCGTGGGGGCTATAAAAGCTACATAATACGCGGCGACGTAAAACTCTTATTATTTTAGTATCTGCGAAACGGTCGCGGAAAACATCTCGTAAAATAAAACCTGTCCTGCTATAAGATGCAAGTCCCTCTCGCAGGCACCGTTCAGCCAATGTGAGCGCTCTAAATCCAGATGGATTCAACTCGGACACCGGCTTGGATAGAATACAGAGGCTAGGTGGATTTCTATGGAAAATGTAGACTTTATGGTAGCCTAGGGATAAGTTTCCATTTTAAATTGAAGAGAAACTCTGAAATGTTGCCTTGTCTGCCGTCGGGCAGCGCGAGGATGAATAAAAATTCCAGTCAGGTAAGCGTAGCGAAATATTTATGTATATAAACCAAGGAACTACAAAATAAACAAATGCAATATGAATTTTAAAACGTTATATTTTTGTTTTTACGATTTATTTATTCCATAACAATGAATTATACAACGTAGAAAACGTTATTGATTTCTAAATATACTAAAGCTTTGGAGTTATCAATAATACTTTAAGTAAATAACAGAATAATAACAGCAATCAAGCAACAAGAAAATTTTGGAAAATGTAATTATTTGAGCTTTTTTGGCGAAAACGCGACTAAGTTTCGGAAGCGTCCATTTACATAGCCGATGTCAGCGCGATGGTGCGTGGCGACTTCAAATAGGAATTATAATACCAAATTGAATACAAAACTTTCCTTTCAATGCCGAGTAATGGAGTAGACTATGCACCGGAACAATCGAAAAGACAAATAAAATGAGAGAGGAGACGAGACACTGACTCTGTTGAAATAATAAGTGCCTGACGCCTTTTTGGATGTTCATGGCGCGTTTTTTTTTTGTAACGATAAATTTTTACGCTTTGATCTTTCCAATTCAAATAGGCTTTTTTCTCGTTGAATCAGAAGTTATAGGAATATTTCAAAAGCTTTAAGTGAGGTGACGGAGCGGATTCTTCCCACCAGTTATATCATTCGGATTGAAATGCAAATGTAATGGCGTCCGCCTCAAACCTATTTATCCTATAAAATTCTCATTTAATCTTTCAAAGTAGTAGCCATAATGTCAATAATTATACTTTTATATCTAATTCTTAACAAGTCCTAAAGATCTTCGGAAATGAGAAACTGTACAGTTTCGTTTACACTGTTCACAAATTACTTTATTATTAAAATATTAATTCTCCAGTCGTAAAAGATCTTAAAATTTACTCGACAATCTCAGGCGGTTTATTATTTCACTTTGCATTTACGCTGAATAAATTAAACTCATTAATATATTATATAGTGCTTATTAAAAACAATTAATTGCTAAGGCAGCCTTCCAGTGTTTAATTATATACAAATATTTATTATGCATCAAGTTCAAATACGTAAATCCGATTAGGTTTTTTTTAAGTAATAAAATAAATGGAGCCGGTCTTTTGAAACTTATTCGAAAATAACGCAGATTTTTATCACATTAGAAGCTAAACGCTTTATCTATAAACTTTTAACTTGTACTCTATAAACTTGTATTCAACTATAACTTTTATAAACAACGAACAAACTTATTTATGAGTATTACATTATATATTATAACTTACAATTATCACCTATTAAATACAATCGCCTACTAAATTATCCATACATATTAGAAAACTAAAAAACAAGTGTACCTGTGTTTTAATAATTTGTTAATATTTTAGTTAATTAAAAAAAAAATTAACCTATTAAAGGTTTTTCGTATAAGTCTTCAAATCCGACGAAACAAGCTGCGACAAAACATTTGCCTATGCCGTTAGTGAATTGTTCTCCCGCTCGTGACTGGGTAATTTCCATATATTTCAAGTTCTATCGCCTGCGGGACGTTCGTTCTTTTGTTGATAAATGTTTGACGGGAACTCCGGGGACGCCATTAAAAGTTTTTTTCGTGAGTAATTCCAGTTTACATACGCAAATATTTACTCTTGAGTTTGCCCGCGCTCACCTATTCGGTGATTTCTTTTCATAGAGTCGCTTGTTCAAAGAGCAACGAATTTCTTCTGAATGGGACGTTGAATAGGTAATTGGAAAACTTTTGATATTTAAGAATAACGAAAGTTGACAAAAGAGTTATAATATAATATTGGAAGTACTGACAAAATGAAATACATATATGAAGTAAACAATGATGCTAATGCTGTTGAAACACAATGAACCTAAATAAACCAATATTTACATTTAGTCCACTCTTAAAATATATAGGAAACCGCAAAATTGGAGGCTAAAAGGTATACTTTTTATAAGTTAGTTTGATCTGAATTTATTGTTTTTATTAAATTAACACTAAGTATTTAGGTGAAAAATAATTCAATTAAACTGTGAAAAATATTTTTAAATAAATTATTTGGTGATGCTTTTGCAACTGAATTTATTCTAGTTTTAGGAATACTGTTAATATTGTCAAATCAATTTAGTTGTATGTTTGTTTGTAGTATGTTTTTAGGTGTTCTATTTGAATATTTTTTAAAACTGTACAGACACATTTCACTAGTTAAGAAACTTATATTATTTACATACATTTAAACATTTATGAAAGAGAATAATTTAAGTTTATGCAAATAATAAAGTTTAACTATTCAGAGATAGAATTATTTATTAATTAAAATTGGACTAAGTTAAGGCTAAGCAGACATTTTTATATTATTACTAGTATGGCCCGCGGCTCCGGCCGCGTTCAGATGCCCAAAACCCAAATTCTTAGCTTTTACATATTGGTATACTCTTGAATTGCAGTTTTTGTATTTTTTTAGAAATATGGCATTTTCCCGCGGTAAAAAGTATCCTATATGTTGACCCGGATAACCAGCTATCACCATAGCAAATTTCATCAAAATCCCTCCAGTGGTTTTTCTGTGATGCGGTAACAGACAGACAGACAGACAGGCAGATAAAAATTCTAAAAACTATAGATTCGGCTTCTGTATCGATAATAATGTTTATTTCAATAAGATTTTCCAAAAAATATTTAATGTACAGATTCGGCTTAGTTAAAATTTTATAATATGTATAGATAAAAAATTGCACCAAATAAATTATAAATGACATACATTTACATTACTATTTACTTTATTAAAATTACTGACTAAACTTAAGATTTTGATATCAAATAAAAAAAGATTTTCCTAAAATGTAGATGATAGAGAAGTAATAGTAGGTTCATCGAGCTATAACTCAGTGAAGTTTTCCGATCTGATTGTAGAGTAGCAAGAGACAGAATGTCGCGAGGTTAGATGGCGCAGATAAATTTATCAGTATCATGTCTTAAGCTTTGTGAAGTACTTGTTTTTGCTGTAAAGCGACTAGAATTTCTTTACTAGAAGATATCATTTTAAATATTTCCTACGAATTTATTAAAAAATATAAAAACAAAGAAGTTGTAATAGTTCAGAATTTAAACTCACAAACATTTTATAAGTACCTATAATACAGTTAACGTAATAAATAGCCACGATTAATATTTACCACATAGAAAATTTAAACCAAAACCCGGTTTAATACAAGTTTAGAAAATATTGAAACCGTTTAAAATAATGTGCAAATATTTTGGGTGTAGCGGATTCTGGAGAGTATTCTCATAAATAATTTTAAGGATCAGTGAAGGCAACCAGCGTGATTATTTTGTGCTAATGAAATTAATAAGGTAAATTTCACCGATGCGAGAGGAGCTTTATTGCATTATAGCGGAGCCGTTCATTTATTTTCCTAACTCGCGTATAAAAGTAGCGTGTTTTGCTTTTTTTGTAGTTTAATAAGCTTTTGCTAGTAGCGAAGGTTCCCGTCCTTTTAATTCTATTCCTATTAAATGTCTGTTACAATTAAACAAATATTTATTATTCCTGCTTTGTTTTACTGCAATTATACTACTTCATTATATATATTCTATGTTATAACTGTTTAAATGAACTTAATAAATAAAATTTTGTTTCGATATTTGCGAATGATAATGTTTCCTATTACGATGATTTCTCGGTATAATGACATTGTACCGCACAGTACCTATAAAATATATTACAAGGCATATTAAGCTTATGATAAATTATTAAAATATTAAAAGGACGTGAGTGTAGTATAATATTTCACCGCTTCAAGTATTATTGGAAAATACATAATGCGATATGATATTAAAAATTGCTATAAAATGTAAAACAAAAGATTGGGAAATCAAAGCGGGGAATATAAAGAATAAAGCAGAGGGTAATCGAGTGTGCAATATGTAGCAAAAGGTGTTTACGTGAACGCTTTCGTAAGTTAGCGCGGGTTTTGGAACGCCCGCAAGCTGAGTGGGTTAAATGGACCGTGGACAGGGCGAGGCCCGCTGCACTTGTTGCAATTTCTCTCTACTCCACAACTTAATTGTGCCGAGTGCGCCCTTATATTCGCTATAGACGAATGGCATTAATTTCGCTCGGTAAGGTTACTTCCATTACGCTAATTGCAAGCTACATTTCGTCTAAGCATCTCAGAACTTCGGCCAGCGGCGAAGACTTCGTGAACAAACTCGAGAAAATTCACAGAAACCAACTACCAAAGAGTATGGAAGCTTTTGGCAGTTGGTTCTGTGAAATTTCTGACCGAGATGGAGGACACTTCGTTAATATTACTAATTAAGCTTTTAATGTAATTGAAAGAGTGAAAACATGTCCCAGTTTGGTTTCTTGCCATCGCGCTGAACTTCACGTTTGCCTTCAAATATACTTTTAGATAAATTACTTAGGGAGAGTTCGGCGCGCATACAAATTGACTAAGATTCTTCATATTTTACCTCGCGAAAGACCCTCTTCGATTTACACACATTTTTAACTGAAGAAAGACGAAGGCACCGTCGAGTAAAAAATATTCCTGACTCGGTGTAAATTAAGTCATTTCCGTTATGGAACGTCGTGTTCGTGATCTTTATGATTAATAAAATGATTACACGAAAAGAATATCCGATGCACAGTTAAAGATGAAATGAATTTCGACTGTCCCAAATCAAGGGTGGGTTGATATTGTCGTCGATCGCGAAGAGTCGAATAATTGGAGAGAAGAGGCACCTGTGCTCGATAATGCGACGCCCCGTCTGGCCGAAAGGGCGAGGAATCAATTAGGCCGTTGCCGAATTTCGTAACGACTCTAGTTACGACCGGTGCAAGTGGATACGCAGCTGCTTTTTCCTCATTTAACCTCCTGTTATTACGCAATCGACATCCAACTCTTCAGATTAAGACATTATATATGCATTATTACTATATATTGTAACTAGCATTGCCCGCGGCTCCGCCCGCGTTCATATGAACAGAAACAAAATTCTTAGGTTTTACATATAAGTGTACTTTTACATTGCAATTTTTGTATTTTTTCTCAGAAATGAGATATTTCCCCGCGGTAAAAAGTATCCTATATGTTGACCTGGCTAACCAGCTATCACCATAGCGAATTCCATCAAAATCCCTCCAGTGGGTGGTACAGACAGACAGACAAAAATTCAAAAAACTATTGATTTGGCCTCTGTATCGATAATAATGTCTATTTCAATAAGATTTTCCAAAAAATATTTAATGTACAGATTCGACTTAGTTAGAATTTTATTATATGTATAGATAAATAAGTATTGTACTAAAATTAGCATTCCAATTTTTTTCCATTACAGTTATGAACTGTGTAAAAGAGTGGAGCGTAAAGTTTTATTTACAGGGTAGCGGCGACGTTAAATCGAACAAGTTCTTATTGGAAATATTGGAGCATTTAATTAGAATAAATTATACCACAAGCTTATTCTCTCTTTTAATTTTATTTCTTAAGTCTGGATAGTCTAGTTATCGTTTAATTAATCCAATAATACTTTAATTAAGCATTTTTTAAGTTTTACGCAAAAGCTCACAAAATTAAAATTTATTTTATCGAAATAAATTACAATTGATTATAAAACTTCTCTTAAATACCAAGCTTTAGTTTATTATAACAACTATTTATTTCTTATAAAATTACCTACAATTCTTTAGAAGCGGTCGCGCAATTCTATCACAATTAATGAAATGGTGCGTATAATTCGTCCTTGTGGGGTCAGATAGCCCTTTATAGGCCTACCCAATGCTTTACAAAGTGTAAATTTAAAATAATATATGAATTTTTGACAGCCTTACAGCGAAGGAAACCATCGTGAGAAAATGTGCATGTCTGAGTGAACCTAGCATCTTTTCGTAAGACATGTGAAGTCCGCCAACCCGCATTTGGCCAGCGTGGTGGAGTATGATCTGATCCTCGTATGGAAGGGAGGCCAAGGGAGGCCCGTGTCCAGCAGTGGGACGTTAAAAAGGGCTGAATACATATGAACTTTTGAAGTGAAATCATCTATAGGCAGGTTAGGATGGGGTGTAAGTTCATGTAAGTCGTCATCGACATGGTTGCGTGACGTGTTAACGCCGAGTGCCGATAGATGTCAAAACCAGATTAATGTAAACAGTTGTAATTTACAAATTTTAATTTAACATAAACAATTAATTTGAATATCCAAAAATAAAAGCTTTTTGTTTATATTTTAAATAAAACTATCTTTTCGGATTATTTCGTGGATTTATTCTGATTTTTGGTTCCCGACGTTTCGAATGCTTTACAGCATCCATGGTCACGGGAGAGACTGATAGTTTTAAGTTTTCACTTCTGTCGGCAGTCCTTATGACTGCTTTTCATATATTTTTTATTGATAAAAGATACATGCCTATGTACACACAATGTGAGGAATAAAAATTAAAAGTTTCCATTATAACCCCAATAGCTTGTTAGTAAAAAAAAATATAAACAAATAAGAAAGAGAGAAACCGCATTTAAATCAACAACTGTTTAACTTCATATACCTATAGAAAATCAAGCTTAATATGCTAAATTATTTCAAAGTAATGAAAAAATTAAAAGTAAAAATAGGCCAGAGCAAGGGAGAGTGGTTACCGTCAATTTTAATGGTTAGATTGGTTAGATTTATTTGTCCTCGATTACTGAATTTGATCAAATTTCGAGACGGCGTAAACGCAATGATATTAGGCAAAGCCGACCGCGGCCCGCCCTCGTAATCGCCTCGATAAATATAATTGCAATAAGTTAATAAAATCCCGTAGCGCTTTAATTAATTTGTGGAACACCGGCGGCCAATTAAATGTGGATTTTGAAAATAACATAAATCGACGCATTGTTCTATAGTAATTTTTGTTTGAATAATGCTTGCTAAAACAAATTCATTTTGTATAACTTTACAAGTAAATAAAATTATTAAATAGAACTTTCTTTAAGATAATATTGATTTATTTTTATAATTTACTTAAAATCTTATTACTACTCCAATAAAATATATCCGTGTACGTGTGTATATTTCCATATATGTATGTCTGTTACTCCTATACCCTGAAAAGTCTGGACAGATTTGGATGAAATTTAGCCGGTACACAAATAAACTGTGACCTGGAGTTAAAAAAGGTTACTGTTTGGCGTCTAAGGATGCACCTTTAAAATAGTATAATCTTTAACTATAAATATTTTAAAATTCAATAAATACGAAGATGAATTAATTTTATATCCACCAAAGGTTAAACTTTTACAAAAAAAAAAAATATCAACTTACAGGAAAATACCTAAATTGTCCAAATACGTAATTTATAAGGCGCAGCCATCCCTCACTGGGAAATGAGATGCTTTATTGTAATTTCGTAGATAGTACAAAATCATAATGCTGGAAAACGGTCGCACATGGTGAAGCAGATTTAATCGCCTCGGAGGAGTTCTGTACAATTGTATAGCAGTATTGTAAATATGCATTAGGGTTGATGATGCGACTCAGTCCTTCATTACTTCGATGCGTCAAAGACGTCTTCGATACGGCAGTAAAGTGCCCGGACATAAGATGCTCAATTATGTTAATGGATTTAGCTTTCAATATGAAATCAACTGATTGCACAGCATCTTAACGTTAGTAGATGTAACAAAACAAATTGGATGTTTAAGATAGAATAATTTACTTCATTTTCAAAACTTTATCTACCAGCAAATATTCATTCCTTCTAAAATCAATAGCGGTTGCTGTAAAACAAATACATTTTATTTCTCGGCGTGTATAGGCACAAGAGAATGATTGATAGTGTTTTGAGTACACATACCGTATATTGAACAGAGCAATCTAAAGCCGCTTGAAAATATACGAAAAAAATATTTTATCATTTTTATGAGACAATATTTTCCAAATATAGAATTAGGTACCTAATATAATTTAATTAAAAACCTTTAAGGCTTTAGATTCTCTAATATTTACACTAAAAGTGAAAATAAGGTTGAAAAATAATATCCCTCTGCTATCAACAATGACTGGTCAGAAAAATCGGCCAACCCACTGGGCGGGCAATATGTGATTTTCGTTAGTCAAAGAGAGGTCGTACACCTGCGATATTCTAAGATTTACCGTAAAATGTCGACTCACGGGGCCGGTGCGCGCTTAAATTACGCGTAAAGCCGAGCACAAAGGCTATGCGTATTCAAATTCCATTAATCTCCTGGTCGGGGGAAGGCGGGGTAAAATGAACCGGCAGACAAAAACAATGCCGCCGGCAAATAACCGGCTCAGCATTGTTCCGGCAATTAGAAAGCTTTCCCATGTACCGGTCGTGTATAAAAACAGTGTAACATCAGCACGAATCGCTGCCTATTGCTCGTTACCGTTGATGTTTATTACGGTTATTAGGACTAAGCTGCACGGTTCGATATCGATGTTTCAGTAGAAGTTGATTTGGATCTACCTATAATAAAATGTTATGTGATGTATGCCATTATTTAATAGCAAAATTTTATTGATAAGAATAATAAAAGATTATATATACATGTATTTCTATTACTAACCATGAGTAATTACAAGACGAGATTAGAGTTAATACGGCAATATTTTGAAACTTGCCTTTACCTGTTCTTGTTAGAGAGTTGAATCGATTACCTAAAAATGTTTTTAAGTTATACTGACGTCGAATGTCACTTTGATTTCATTTAATCACTCCACGACTGCGGACACGCCGGCGTGTCAGTTAACAATAGATTTCTTAGAACTTTAATTAATTTCTTAGAAATTTACCTGGAGGTGTTAAAAAACTATCGAGTCAGTGGGCACGTGTCTGACTGCCACTGGCTACTGAGGGAAAAGTCGCAAGTTTGAAATTCATTATACAGGTTTTTCATATACGCTTCTCTAGCGCACTGAAGTAAAGAGAAAGCCACCACCCAGAACGCGATATCATTATCAAGTGTCACATATGACCTCAACGTTACCTGTAAATAAGAGTGTAGCATTTCATACCATTAGTGCTTACATCGATTTTTTTGTCAATCAATATATGTACTAGACTTACGATTTAATTAAAAAATATCGCTGGCTCGTTGACATTAATATTATCGCACGGTGACGATCTGCGGTAAATCCGGATTGGCACAGCTCGAGCTGGGTGTGAAATAAAACTCGATAACCGATCACGGTTGGCACGAATTGATTGATCCCTAAAATTGTACAACTTATTTTATCACGTTGAACCTTCGTAATGGCTTGCATAAAACATTACAAAAGCATCACTTAATAATTTTATCTAATATCTATAATAAAATAATAAATAATAATAAACGGTACGCATTTTGCGTAAAAGCTAAAGAACGAAGTTACTCTCTAATTTAGTAATTTAACTTAAACCTCTTTCATTACTTTTGTGGTCATCATAGCCTATGAATTTAGTCAGTAAATTTTGCAAACCAGTATCTTAATATTAAACCAAAGCAAGATTTTCGGTGTTAGTTAGTTTGTACAGGTGTAATTAAGGTTCCAACGTTGAGTTTAACTTACAAACGTATTTTGCTTAGCCGTTGAATAAATAGAACAGTTATTAGAAGCTAGGCGTATCATCGGCGCTATTTGAGGAACAAAGCGACAAGCGTAATTCGTTGTGTAAATAATAGATAGCGGTACGAATATGAGAGCAAACAATTGTGGGCAAACATTTGTAGCAGCTGCGGAAGAGCTGCACCGTTTAGTGGTTAGCCAAACTGGCTGTCAACATCGAAGACCGTTCCGCTTGTGTTTTGCTTTTATTTCGGAAATAAATAACAACTTTGCTATCGTAACATATATTGGAGCTTGAACAAGTTTTATACGAAAATATCACATAAAAATACCTTTTTTCCAATGTTTGTCATATGTTATGTTATTTTACTACAATACTTAATTTTTTTTTTAATTTTATTGAACTAGGTACTTTATTAGATTTTGAATTGAATAGGTTCTGTAACCTTCTTTTTGATGACTTGATGAATCCGTATTATTTTTAATATTATAAATGTGATAGTTTGTGAGTATGTACGGACGTTTGTTACACTTTCACGCCAGAACGACTGAACGGATCTGGATGAAATTTAGCACAGAGATAGATTATAGTCTGAAATAACACATAGGCTATTTTGCTTTTCATCCAGTAAAAATGTATGGTTCCCGTGGGGTAGGTTTGTTTTTGTTTTGCTAGAGGCGAACCTGAGCGAAGCGAGGGTGAGCCGTAAGTAAGGAATAAATGAATGATGTTCAGTCTATATTGTTATAATACTAGTCTATTTATAAATCACTTTTTACCAAATTTAATAAAGTTAACGCTAAGGGTTAAGTGAAATGTCTCGTATTTTAGTAACATTTGATATTGCTCTATTTGATAGCCCATAAAGTTGTTATTAAGTAGCTTTATGTTGCCTTTTCAATATTTTAGTAGGCTTTAGCTATTACATTTATTCATATACGTCCTGAGGTTACATTATAGAAAGTGATTTTTCTATATAGTTTCATTTACTTATAATGAAATAATATCAATTCAACAGAGCATATTAATATATAATATTAGCAGTACAATATTTTATTCGGGTTCATTGAATTTTCACCGCCTTTTAGTTAATCGGCTTAAGAACGATGCGAGTTACAAATGATACTCGTGGAGCTTACATTTGTTTGAAAGTGGCTTTGCTTTCCTTAAGTGCTCTAACGTAAGAACGCGGCTGAATAACAGTAAGCGATGCAACGGAAAAGGTACATTTAAAAATTACCCAAGTAATTTCTATGATGTACACGTACAACCCTCGCACGATGCGACATTGTCGCGTTCTAAGTACTTACCTATATACTGTATTTGAATTAGCTGTCGTCGAATCGCGTACCACAGATTCTGCACAGGCGAGAGATTGCTTAAGTCAATTTTGTCCTATAGCTATAACCATTATCTGAGAACATATGAACGAACGGCTTCTCTGTAGGAATTGATTAGAATCGAAGCAAAGCTTCAATTTTATTGAAATTATTAAAAATATAAGAACTCATATGCATACTATGTATCAAAAATTCAAATGTAAATAAAATGCAACATTAAACATATACGAGAATATATGAGAATGGAACGAGGTTTACTCTACGATCGACTTTGTACATACATATGTACAGTTGATCTGTTTTGCGATTATACATTTATACCTACAGTAGTTCTTTTTAAGATATCAAGTAAGCGTTCTATTATAAATTTAAACCTGCCATCAGATACCGATAACCATTAAAAGATTTAACGATATAAGTATCTAAGTAACGTATAAAGTAAAAAAAAGTTACAGGAACCTTTTAAAGAACTTCATCAGAGCCATTATATATTCAAAAATGATATAAAAGACAACTGAGAAGTGCCTATCAGCATCACTTAAGTTAATATACCGTTGCGAGGTAAAAACTCGCAACGAGAACCCCCATATTCATAGCGCTGCCCAAAATTAGCATCACAATGAAGTGTTAGGAGCGAAAGCGACAAGTGCTTAATGCGAGCTGCGTCTTCTCACACGAGTATATGTATATTAAATAATAATGATTTCAGTACAAAACTTTGCCACCACCAAATTTTAAACTTCTGGTAAGCTTCAAAATAAGCTGAAATTTTCTGAAGGTGTTTACACAAACAACCTGTTTGCATGAAATTTATTCCCAGTTATATTTAAAATGATAATATTAAAATAATTACTATTTAAATTACAGTAAGGTATGTTTAAAGAAAAGTAAACAAACGAAAATGTTTATCTTTAATATGCAACTATTTATTTAAATGCAGTAAGTTTTAAGTCTTAACAATTTTATGTTTTGACTACGTTTCATGAAAATTCTACATAAAATATGTACGACGTATGTGTATTGTGTATGTTGGTATATCGAGTGTTACCAATAAGCATATGTTTATTGTTTTTAACCAAGCCTTACCTACGCTCTACCGCCCATAAATAAATCAAAATATCAGAGAGGGTCCGACTTTAAGACGGCTTAGCCGAATCGTAAAATTCAACAGCTCTCACTTCGCCCCCGGGTTATCTTTAGGTTGCGTTAGCCGTGTTTTGGTGAAATCGTAAAAGAATATGAATAAGAGCGGCCGTTCGACCCTTTTACTAAGAACATATGTATTAATGGTAAGGGAAGATAAAATATTTTATGGGAAACTGTGTGAGAAATAATTAATCATAAAAATCTTTTTTTTTAATCTAAATGTACAAGTCACTAAATGGTAAATAGTTCATATAAAGATTTTTTTTCTAAATTAGATAAAGCTTCTATAAAATTAACATTGTATTTTTTACTATCTTTTTGTATCAAATGTACTAAAATGACCTAAAATGTATCAAAAACAAAATTAAATTGCTAAGTTTTAGTTATTACTTGTTATTTAAAGGCAGTTTCAGATGGGCTAGGACCATCAATTTTTTGCCTATGAGGCTTTACCTATTCTAAACATCAAATGAGCTATAACAGCACACAAAATTAACAAACATACTTTTTCACATTCCTTCTCATTATTAATATTTATTTGATTTCGCAGAAACTTTTAATAAATAATTTAGATAGGTGCAAACTAGGGAATTATTATTAGTATAACAACAGGCTTTTCGATATAGACATTCGTGGCGAATTCAATAAATTCCAAGACATCTTTCTTTGTTGATATTTAAGGTTGAGCAAAAAATGTAAAGAATGTGACTATAGGTCAGAATTTGGCAAAGTGTTTTAAGAAGAGCGTGCCTGTTCCAACTATGTATCCAAAATTTATCCCTGAACAAAATACGAACAGCTATTATTACGGCAAGTAAGGAGCGTTTTGGTCATTAATAACAATTTATTTAACACAATACCGCAATTTCGGTTCACGAATTCTAAACCTCTGGGAAAACGTAAAATGGATATTAAATAGGGTATCGTTTCTAAATTGATAACATAGTTTGCAATTTTAACCAGCAAGTTTTGTTAGACCTATTTGTTGTTAGTAAGCTATGTGATAGTTCAGTAAAATACATTACTATTTCAATGTTCAAATAAGAAATAAAAATTGCAAGGTTCGATAAATAAATATTGCGAGGGAATAACATGAGAAAATAAGTAAAAATCTACGCCGCAAAGTGAACACTTCATCCTCAGTAAAAACTTGTGAATGTATTTGTGATAGAACTCACAAAAGGTGTTTTTACAAAATACTTTTTGTGAGACCCACTTGCAGGGAAACTCGTTTAAAGTTGAGGTCTTCGAAGTTTTCCATTCACGGCGATGGTAGCTATTGTGGCTAATTCAGTGTTGTAATTAAATTTGTTTACCTGCATATTTTGCTGAAATTTTTACTTACATATAATATTTACTTTTTAATTTTTACTTTTATATAATACTATTATTACTTACATAAAATACTATTAATTATTATTAACTATTACTAATATTTAAAGGCAGAAGTAGCCCAGTGGTAATGCATTCGTTTGCTAAACCAGGGAAGCGGGTTCAAATCCCGGGTTCCGCACCTCAAATATGTTTATGTGCGAATCGTTTCTAACATGATTACCACTTGTCTTATGGTAAAGGAAAACATCGTGAGGAAACCTGCATCTCTGAGAAAACATAACAAGTTTTCAAAAGACATGTGAAGTCCGCCAGCCCGCACTTGGCCAGCGTGGTGAATATTGAAGGGAGGCCCATGCCCAGCAGGAGGACGTTAAAAAGGGCCTAATACGTACATACATACATATAACACTACTATAATATACTTTTGAATTATAGTTTTACGAGAAATAATGCCCAATGAATTAGTTACCTAGTCTGTTTGGTTTTTCGGTTTTTTATATATATATATATATATAAAATGACTGTAATATGTTTTCTATGTCTACTCTCTTTGAAAAGGAGTGTAAAGTTGAATGTACGAGTGTCAAGGATTTGATATAGTTATACTAAGTAGTGTATACAAATATGTAATAAATATGTATATGTATATACTAACTAGCGACTCATCTCGCTTCGCTCGAGTTCTTCCATAGGAAGGTTTTAACGGTTAGTATACATTTCTCAGAGATGTCATATTTTCTTGCAGTAAAAAGTATCCTATATGTAGACCCTAATACTCAGCTATCATCATACTAAATTTCATCAAAATCTGTCCAGTGGTTTTCTCGTGACGCGTCCTCAGACAACAGACAGCAATTCTAAAAACTATAGATTCGGCTTCTGTATGGATAATAATGACTATTTCAATAATATTTCCAAAAAAAATATATTTAATGTACAGATTCGATTCAGAATTTAATTATATGTATAGATAAATAATATACAAGTAATGTACATAATAATAAAATCATAAGCAGTAAAAATAAAACAATCCAATCCGAAATTAATTTTGTAAAAAAGTAAATTACATAAACGTTGCCATTTTTTATTATTAATTCTAATTTTAATGTGAACCTCTCACAAAGGGAAGCTTACATTTTATATTATACAATCTCGTAATCCATAAGAAAATTTTAGAAAAGCAATGAAATTATCCTTGGAAACTAGAGTGACCCCGCCTGAGGAAAAACAACAATATTCTCGAGCCCTCACTACAAAGAGGCCAGGCAGCATTCATATTATCATTCCATTAAACAAAAGTCACTAGGGTTTCGAGTGAAACCACAGAACTCATTATTCCTGGGGCAGAGAATGATTTCAAATGTTAACAAGATTCTTCATAATATAATTGTTCACAGAGAGATTTAAGAAAAACAAGTACGAGCAATGGAGTTCTGGTCTTGAGTCGTTTTGCCTGAATTGCGCTATTTCTTATAATGTCTCCTAACCTCCTAACAGGGTTATTAAAAGGCATACCGACCGTTACAAAGTGAATCGAATCCAATATTATTTTATAATTCTATTCTGCTTGGAGTTATATACTCAATTTGTAAAGAAAATTGTGTGTTCAGATCATTTTTCTGTATAGATTAAATGTTAACATCTCCTGAAAAGACTAAACTAATATTGAAACTTTAAAAAAACAAAAAAATTAGTTCACGTTTTATTTTTATTAAATCATTTAATAAAATATTGTTTGGTAAAAGGATAAGGATATAGGTAATATAAGATATATATATATATATATATATATATATATATATATGTTATTTATATAAATATGCCAATTGGTGATTTAGTTTTAAGATTTAGGTTTTGAAAATGAACAGAATCATAATATAAAACATGCTTATTGCCTAAGATATAGTAAATCCAGTACATTATCGCGTCCCTTTTAGGAATTCTTATATTATTTATAATACGTTGGGGAGGATCATTCTCCTCGTTTACCGCGGGATATAGCTGTGAATGCTCGTTTGTCAAATGCGTACTCATTTATTCAATGATGTATTTTTCTTTCTATTCATATCTAAACAATTGAGAGTGATTTCGTCAGTGTTTTATATGGACATAAGTAATTTAGTAAATGTTATTTATGTAAATATAATACGAGCGTGTAGTTCATTTTATGTGTTTCATAAATAAAATGTTATCGTCTGTTGTAAGTTCATTTGCATTTTCATTCGTGGCAACCTGCAAGTTTATAGGAGTGTTTGTGAATACATTGTCCATGAAACTGGAAGTTAGTCAGAGTTGCTAACGTGGCCAGTGTGGCGGAGGCACAAGCTGGTTTGTAAACATAAATCATTTCAACGGCCGTCGCACGGCCAATGTCGACAAAGCGGACTATGACACCACTGTGCACACCCTCACTCTACATGCATAGCTACATAATTTGCGATTCCGATTGCCAGCGGCATTTGGAAAATGATCCCCATCTCCGTTACCTTTGCCTTGTATTTCAGCGTTATGCTACAGATAGGATATCTTCTAATAATTTCCAGCACATTTGTGTTAAAACTGTTTTAATTTACTTTAAAACGTATTGGTTTAGGTGATTTTCGAATTATTTAATTACAAGAGTGTTTGATTACTGGTTTGTTTTTTAAGACTTAAAAAAGTCTTGTTGCATTATAAAAGGAATGCTTTAAGCTATTTAACATCTGGCTACGTCCACAGCGGAGTACTACCTACTTACATATATTTGACCACGCGAACGAAGTTGCGGGTCAAAGCTAGTATAAACATTTATTATAGAAAAAAACAGCCAAAAACATGTACAATATAAACATATAAAACTTTCTATACGGTCTGACAAATTTCAGTAGTAATTATTAAACTTTGTAGCATCTGGTTTTAGCCCTAGAGATAAATTGTGCAGGTTTATTGGTTGAATTAGTGCTCTCACGAGTATATAACACAAAGAGCCAGTTGCATTTCGTCTCAATGATTAAATACAACTCGAAAACGGACATGCAAAGGCTTCTGTATCTCGTAATAAACCTATCGTAACATTTCTAAGGATATTTCATATCACATCCAATACTATTTTGATTTTGCATAGGGAATGCGTATGGTAAAAGTGGATCATAAGTTGTCGTATAATATAATATCTCGTTAAAATGAGAAATACACTTAATATTAAAATTTCAATAAAGCACATGTATGAAAATATAACATGACTTATTAATGATTTAATGATTTCATAAAGAATATCTGTTGTTATTTTAAAACTATTTTGAAATATGTACATTAAAAAAAGTAAAATAAATATTTTTAGTTCTATTTTCTATTGTTTCAGTATGAATAATATAAAAAGTAAAGGATTGTAAAAAGATTCCAGGAGCATAAAACTGCCACGTAGTAAAACGAACTCTGTGTATTTATTATATCTGTTATTCTTTAAAGACATCGTAAAGTTAATAAAGGGGTTTTTGTAACAAGCAGGCGAGCACGTTCGTGATAAGCCCCCAGTCTCGCGGGTTGAAATCTTTTAAAACGTCGTTAAATCCAACCCCTGCCAGTAGACAAAAGCCTAACAGGCTAATTGTTGACGAAAAATATTCTCGATGCAAATTCGCACTCTTTACAGCCAATTCGGAATTTGTAAGCGAAAGTTTGTCTAATTAGCCAAGGTCTTGAATGTTGATGCTTAATTTGGTTAAACATTTTAGTAACTTTGTATATAAGTTATAAATTTTATCTATTTCATTTAACTTTTCGATATATTTTTTTCGTTACTTATAAAACCTATATATGTAACTATTAAAGAAAGAAACAAGTATAAGATACTTAAGCACAGTGTTAAAGATACCTAGAATGACTATTGGACGTACTTCTCCCTAAAGGTTCTCGGCGTCCTCTTGCAATCCGATCCATCGCCGCCCTCCAAGTAATTTCCTCGTTAACGGAATGAATAAAACATTTCATTCCTTACCTTTCTTTTGTAATTGTTAATGGTTGATGGGTTTTGAAAATTTATGTTCGCTCTCGTTTCTTATTGATATCCGCAATCAGATTTTAACGATAACCTTGTTATTGGTATACTTTATGTTGTTTATACGGCAGATTTTAAGAGTTTAGTAAAATTGTTGCTAGGTACAATTTTTGTAAATAGTATCATGACAATCGGCTTACACTGCCGGCCAATAGCAGTAAAACGGGTATCGGTGCTGAGTTAGATAATTTGGTAAGAAAAACACATCACGATAAAAAGTTTTGCCCTAACGAGAATCTCAAAATGGCCCGTAAGCAATGAAACAGCGCAATTTCATGAGAAAGGCGGCTCACAAATAAACCAAAGCAGAGTACATTCCCGCCTTCATAAAATGCAGGCTGAAATAAACGTAACAGTCTCGGGTTCTTTAAAAAATCCAGCTGACAACCGCAAAGCTCAGTAAAATTTTCTAGTGTGAGTCAGAATTCCGATGTCGGAATTTTCATAACAGCGTGGTGAGGATCGTTGAACCGTTTCAGGTGATGCAGAACTCGTCCGACTGCCGACTGAGAAGCGCTCAGCAACCAATCGCTATACGCCATTGACGCGCGACACCGCACCTCGGAAATCTCTGTGCCGTAGTTTATTAGATACTTCGTGCTTTCATTCTCATGCTTGTGAAATATAGCTATGATCATAAGAAAAATTGAAATCTGACACTGTATTAGATAGTAATAGTGTGCTTTGATCATTTTTATACAGATATAAGTAAGAAATAATAATTAATTCTTTATTATAATACTGTAGGCAGTATAAAATCATAAAATAAGTTACGAATTTGTGATGTATAGGCCTATATTGTAAAAGTGAAGCAATCTAGCAAAATAGTAATTCTATTATACTAACAGAATTTATATACATACTAGGAGAACTACAAAAAATATCTAAAAAGGTAGTTTCATACAAACTTTCATCCCCTATTTTACCCCTTTATAGAATTAATTTCGAATAATGCTAAAACACATATTTATTTAATTTTATTGAAGAGCAATTATACCAAATTTCAAGTAATTCTGATCATAAATATTTTTTTGGATTGTATTATAACGTGTTTTTCCGTGGGAATGAGATAATCTCCCGCGGTAAAAAGTAGCCTATGTTACTCTCTAGCCCTCCAACTATCTCCACACAAAAAATCACGCCAATCCGTCTCTCCGTTTCGTCATGAAAGAAGGACAAACAAACAAACACACTTTCACCTTTATAATATCAGTATGGATATGAAGTCATAATATTAGAAATTCGATCCTTGATTAGCTAGTATAGAACAACAAATAATTATACAAAAGTATAAAATGCCGTTGATTAACAAAAAAGAGAAATACTATATGAAATCTTATATTTTTTTCATTCAAAGCCCTATTACGAGTGGTACAAGTGGTAACGTAACGTACTAACGTACGTAAGTTCAGAATATTGGAGACTGCACTCCAAGAAGATTACGCAAGTTTTTCATATAAAGCCATTGAGCCAATTTCTTCATATCGTACACAGTAACATAATAAAGGAGGTTTTTTTTTTATAAAGGAAGAGGTTCGTACAACTACAATGTGTGTTCTGTATTTGTTGAAAAAGGTAGAGTGGCAATATTCGGATATCACTTGTTCAGACAGCTTCGGTTATTTAGGATGCTGATGATGTGAACAAATAGGTGAATTTTATTAGGTCAACGTTTGCGCAATATGTAAAAGTGATTTTTCTTCTATACATACTCGTATAATAAAATTGTAACCAAGTCGAATCTGTACATTAAATATTTTTTGGAAAATCTTATTGAAATAGACATTATTACTGATACAGAGGCCGAATCTATAATTTTTAGAATTTTTGTCTGTCTGTCAGTCTGTCTGTTATCGCATCACGGAAAAACCACTGGAGGGATTTTGATGAAATTTGGTATGATGATAGCTGGTTATCCGGGTCAACAGATAGGATAGGACTTTTTACTGCAGGAAAATGTCTCATTTCTGAGAAAATATACAAAAACTGAAATGTAAGAGTATACTAATATGTAAAACCTAAGAATTTGGTTTTTGGTCATCTGAACGCGGGCGGAGCCGCGGATAATGCTAATTGTCCTATAAACATCTATCATATCTCACGTGTCTTAGATGTTATGACCAGGTATAGCGTTTAGCTCGTGTGAATACGAGTAACTTGAGATATTGAGATATTTCTTTAAGTTTTTTTTATTGTATTGAATTGGTTTTTAATTATTACACAGAATCTATATATATAAAAATGAATCCCTATTTCCCTTGGTCACGCCATCATACGTGAACGGCTGGACCGATTTAACTTTTTTTTTGTTATGTTTGTTATTGTCAGGAGAAGGTTCTTATGAAAGAAATAATTGAAAAATTAACGAAAAAAAAAAATTAAAATGTATTATGGCTAACGCTGGCTAATAACTATTTATATCTATTTAATACGTACCTCGAGACGAACCCGAGTGAAGCGAGGGTGAGCCACTAGTCGCTTATAAAATTAAATTGTACCTGCAATCTCATTGAACGACCAGAGTTTTAAAAGCTGTGGATACTTTTTTTAGGATGCTTACCTGTAACAAAAAAATGTTTAATTAATAAACACGCAGAGATACAAATTATTTATAATCTTCAATAAATTAATTAAAAAATGACAGTAAAATTTAATGTTAAATAGATAAAATATTTATTTAACAGGACCAATGGAAATCTAATATAGAAATTATTTAGGTGCCAATTCTATACATAACGACGACACGTTTGGCTCAGTTTGTAGTGATCCTACTTGCTGTGTAAGCGGTCGCGGGTTCGAGTCCTGTTGGGGGCACTGTGTGATGAGTACGAATGTTTGTACTCTAGTCATGGGTATTTATATATATATATATATAATATGTATGTATTTAAGGTTATATATGTGTAGTGTCAACTATCTGGTATCCATAACATAAGCTCGTAGCTTACCATGGAACTAGATGGTGCCGTGTGGTAATGTTCCAACATATTTTTTTTATTATAACTGGTACTAGTAAACGTAAGATAAGGATAGATATTTATTTATATTTAAAAAGCAAATTAAAAAGCCGGGTAACCCTTTTTTTCCGTCTTATTCCCCCATTAATTATAATGTTTATGATCTATTATATTACTAATAAAATTGATCCTAAAATATAAAAAATATTATTTGTAATAATGATGAAGTAAGAGTATGATTTTCGTTGAACTTTCTTATATTCGTTATTTACAAATTACTGCATTATTATGTTAAATTATCGCCCTAAGTACCATTTACAACAGACAAATATCTCATAACTTGTTACATGATATCCCAGAATGAGCAGTTGCCTTTCTCGCTCTCATATACAATGTCTATACTTCAAATTACTAGGATTCATTGCTTCATTACATTAAAACATGACAAAACAATATGTACTTCTAAACTTACGATACTACTAGGTTTTGATAGAACATTTTTTGAAACCATAAATATATAGTAAAAACAGACCCAGTTCTGCTAACTTATATACAGTAATCAAAAAAAGTGGTAATTATTAATTCAGAGCGTAGGGTGCGGCGGCTGACGATGACAGAGGCTCTGTGGTCGACGGTTCCACCAATACTGTCTCCCTCATGTATACTCTTAAACATAAAAGTTTTAAGCCGAAATAGTGTATTTACATCATCAAGTTAGAGTTTAGTTAGTTAATTTATAAGAGACTAGCATTGCCCGCGGCTCCGCCCGCGTTCAGATGACCAAAAACCAAATTCTTAGGTTTTACATGTTACGTTACAGTTTTTGTATTTTTTCTCAGAAATGAGTCATTTCCCGCGGTAAAAAGTATCCTATATGTTGACCCGGATAAACAGCTATCACCGTAACAAATTTCATCAAAATCCCTCCAGTAGTTTTTCTGTCATGCGGTAACAAACAGACAGACAAAAATTCTAAAAATTATAGATTCGGCCTCTGTATCGATAATAATGTCTATTTGAATAACATTTTCAATAAAATATTTAATGTACAGATTCGGCTTAGTTACAATATTATTATATGTATAGAAAAGTTAGTATTTTTATATATTAATATGAATTATTATTTTGCAGATTAATATTTATAATACAAACCATTTATCAAGACTAACTCATAATAAACATAGTATATATGGAAGCAAATTCATTACAACTAATGTAAGCGCCACTTTTATTAGAGTAAATGGTTAAGCTCCAGCGGTCGCAACGATGGCAAAAGGCAACAAAAAACAATAAATATATTGCCATAGACGTCAAAACTACGGCCGTTCTTGCTAACAGTGATTTAGATTTTCATTTACTTGCAAACAGAAATATTTCATTTTAATAAGTAGCTATAGGAAGTACCTATACTCGTAGTTTATCGGAATACCATTATAAATGTGAAGGTAAGTACTCATAGGTATAAGTTTGCATGTTTGTTACTTCTTAACGTTGAAACGGCTGGACTTTGTATGACCTGGAGTAACATATAGACAACTGTTAGTAACAAAATTTTGAAACAGGTGGCGCTGTCTGTATATAATAGAATATTATAAATAAAAAGGCACCTAGCGACGCGCTAGTCCGGGTGTAGTACTGCTACTATTTTAGTGTTACTCGCTAGTTTTATATAAGTACAAATTATAATGTAACACCATAAATAATATTATATCTAATTAGTTTAAAATTTAGATAAAATGCTTACATTTTAGTGAAAAATTATTTTAATATCAGAATTAATAAGCACAGCCAGCCAAAGACCTACATGATGAAAAAGATTATATAGTATTAAGAAGTCACCCGAAGGTCCCTTGAATGGATTACCTATGCGTCAAACTTTCCCACTAACATTCGCAGTTAGTTTACGGGCGGTGTAAAACATGAGTCTTTTACGATTGTCGCTAAACATATAGTGCAGTAAATATAACTCACGCCCAAAACAGCATGTACAAGTCTATAGACATGAATAGTGGTCATTTCGTACTGTTCGGAACATAAATTGAGTCGTAAATTGTTCATTTATTCGTATTTATATCTTACGCTTTATTGCTAGCTTATTCTTTTTAATGGTTAATAAGTCTTTGTATTTCTTGCTTGGTGTCTTTCTTGTGTCCCTAATTTAATGTTCGCAGGAAGCAATAAGCCATGTTACTAATAAAATAACTGATTGTTATAATACTTCCTAAGATTTACGCGAATATTTGACATTTTAAATAAAACTATCTTTTCGGATTATTTCGCGGATTTATTTTGATTTTTGGTTCCCGACGTTTCGAATGCTTTACAGCAATCCTGGTCACGGGAGAGACTGAGGTGTTAGATGTCTCGAAGGTATAGTTACAGACGGCCTACCCACAATTAACAAAAATGAAAAATTGCACTAAGTACCTTACAATATTTTATAACTTTAAAGATTTTTATAATTTTAATTAGTTTCATAATTGTATATGGAATATTATTTTATTTATTTTTTGCTGTTATCATTAATGGTTTATCCATTCATTAGAAAAAGAATAATAAAAACCCAGTTAGCAATTGGTGTTGTTATATCGTCTACAATCTACATTTTCGTAAATATTATAAGCGAATGAAGTCCCACCTCTCTCTCTCTCAAAAGTAAATGCTAAACATGGTAAATATCAAGTTGTACATCATAATAATGAAGTTTTTTGAAGGCGGTCTAAAAATGTGTATAAGACATATTTATAACGAAATAATTATGTAGGTACTTAGTAGTTACTATATATTACTATTTACAATATTTGTAACCATCTCAGGCTTATTTCGTAATTATATTGTAAACTGATAAAGGCTTTAATGATAGCTATTTTGCTAACTTTTTACAGTGATTGGCACTCGCGAGTGTATGGAGTGTGTAAGGACACTCGCCAAAACATATATTATATAAATTATAAAAAAAAATCCCATTAAACTCATTTTGAAGATTATTTTTATTTAATTCAAGGCAGGTGGAACACATCCAATGTTATTGTACGATTACCATGTTGATGAAAAGCCAACATCGGGATCCGTATTTTCTACATATATGCATATAGATGTAATTTACAGTAATTATGTTTGTACTAATTGGTGTAACATACAATTAATTTAAATTAAATTAAGTAACATAATATATTCAATTATTTAACATGAAAGTTGAGATGTCGAAAATATTAAATATTTTCACCTAATCGCTGGTATCGTTATTAATATTAAAACTCAATAACATTAAGGAGATGAATACGATTACGTTTTTCGGTGAGAGTAATAATGGAAGATGTCGATCGAAGCGTTCCTCAATAAATACATGGAGATGAGACTAAGATAAACATATCGGTATTGGCAGTCAGTTTAAAATATTCAACCTCCGTGCTTCGACAAATTCGAGTAAACAACAAGACAGAAACATTTTATTTTTCTTTTAGATACTCATTTTTAATATTTTCTAAGCGCGGTTGGGGGTTCTATAACCGCTCAAGTAATGAAAATATTTGTTGTAAGCGTTTTGTATCGATTTAACCTTTTTTTTCTCATTCTTCAGTCGGATGACCTATTTTAGGGTGCGTTGTCTGGTTGGATAAAAAGATTCAACTTTTGCCGTAATTAAGATTTCGTCGTTGGTACTTTGGAAGAAACGAATGATTTAAAGATATCATTTTGTGGCGTTATACTATTGTAAATTTGTCGTATTTGTTAGTAAGTTGCTTGACTAAAATCTACATATTTACCAATACAAATAAATAAGTTGATAAAAAAACAAAAAAAAACGGTAGGTTGTGTTAAACTTATGTATAAAAGATATATAATATAATAGTTATTTCTTACATTCATTTTCATTTGTTTAAAAAATTTATAAGATTTTCTAAAAATAAAAAAAAACATATTTGACTCTCATATTGGAAGATTCTAAATAATACCAAAACTGCATTAAATTCAGTTACTAATTATTTCATATTATATATATACTAGCGGACCCGACAGACGTTGTCCTGTCTACACGTCTTGAATTTGAAAATTTCAAACTTTTTTTAATAATTTTTTTGATGAAAATTATTATTCAAATTGTGAATCTAAACCATTCCCAGATCCCCTTGAACACACACACTCACAGAAGAATTATATATATATAAAGATATACTTTAAACATTAACACATAAGCTCTTATATATAAAAAAATGTCTTAAATTGGAGGTTAAATGAATATGAAATTGAGAAAAAAATTCATATCATATTTTCAGTGTTTCCGTAGATTACATATGACGCTTTGATGCTATCGGTAGTTTAATAGTAACGACGAAAATGGAAAAAAAAATTGAAAATATGTCACGCAAAACTGCAGATTCATATGCAAATACGACTAAATGTGCAGGGAAAGTTAAACGACGAGTATAAAAGTTGTTCAAATATGTTTTTTTGCAAAAAAATCTACGTTGTGATATCAACTTGTAATGAGCGGCGATTTCAGAATCCTCAAATATTTATATAACATACTAGCGGCTCACCCTCGCTTCGCTCAGGTTCGCCTCTAGAAAAACACTAATAGAAATGTAGTAGTTCCCACGGGAACCGTTCATTTTACCGGGATGAAAAGTAACCTGTTGTTTAATAATAATGTATCAGAATGCTAAATTTTACTAAATTAGGTGCATAAGTTGTTGTGTACTAAGCTGTATTGTAAACAGTACTATTTAGGATACTATAGTTTTTTAACTATCCCACGGGAACTATTTAATTTTCCGGGATAAAAAGTATCTAAAATGCTGCCCGAGAATATAAGGTAACACCATGCAAAATTTCATTTAAATCGGTTTCAATAGATTCGGAGATTAGCCCGTACAAATAGACAAACAGACAGAGAAAAAAAATTGAAAAAAATCCGGATTTGTTCTATTTGTCTTTTTAAAACCTAAATGACTCGGTTTTTAGCTTTTTTTTCTATGTACAGACATTCGACCTCTACAGTTTTATTATAGTATAGATAGATAGATTAGTAAATAAATAAATGTTTCTTTTATCAAATGACAAGTTAGAAAACCTTACGAATTTTATAGAGATAGTTTATGGATTGGAGGCTAACAAAAAAGATTAGAATGTCACTTTTGATCTCTTTTTTTTCTTTCATGTTACTAGGGAAGCCCATATTCTGTAGGCTCTGATAGACAAGGACAATGGACAGGGGACTGAGAGACTCGTACACATATAAACCCTCAGCCTATTGTTGTGATAGTAGGACGTAGAAGGAACGCTTGCGCACGCATTACAATGTCTCGCATTACTTTGATCACAATATAATTATACATGAAATAAATCTATTATTTTGATAGATTTATATGGATTTTTATTTTGAGCTTTCGAATGCTTCATAGTAAACATGGTCATGGGAGAAAATTAGATGACTTACAGTTATAGAGAATATTTCTTCATAAATATCTACTATATGGCAATTTAAAGCTCTTATTATGAAATTAAAAGCTTTGTTTAATTACATACGTTTTACACGTATACAAAATTTCCATATTTTTTATTCTCTTTAAAACAAACTTTGGACTCATCTGCCGATATTTATCAATCGTTTACAGGTATGAATTCAAAATATTTTATTCAGCATTAAATTTTTACATTTTTTTACTGAAGTCACGAGTCTACTACCTGTTCGGAAAGAAGATAAATAAATAAATAAGAAGCCTCAGACCTGAGAAAAACTGGCGACAGAAACTCAGCGGGACTTATATTATTTAGTTAGGTACATTTTTTATAAAGTTAATTATAAATTACAATATTTCTATAAAGTTGAAGTAGCCTGAAGGCGATCACTTCATTCCCAAGACGTGCCATCTTGTGATGTTCTATAAAATCATTATATAAAACTATTGTTTTATACATCATATAAATTAACAGTAAATAAAAACCTCCTCAAATACATGGTTACATGGCTATAGTAATTCTTCATATGTACATACTGCTTCTAAGACTACATAAGTAACAGATATTTTTGCAATATAAACAAAATTTCCATTATAAAAAGTTTATTTTGAACGTTACACAATATACGGTATGAAAGCAAACCGTGTGAGTAATATATTTTTAATTGATGCACACATCGTCCGATGTATAGAGTAAACATTTACGCATTTATTCGACGATGACGGGCCTTTGTTGGCCGTTTTTAACTCGGAACATTAATTGGTGGAAAAGTGTGCAATTCATGTGTTTGTACTCTCATTGTAAATATGTATGGAAAGTTATGTGGATTTTTATGAATCGACTGCTAAAGAAATAGCTTTTTCACATATTTCAGCTAAATGACACGTTTGGCTCAAAACCAATTGTCATGTCATTAATAAAAAAAATATATCTGTATGAACTTTTCGCTATTGCATAAATTATTACTAAATAATAAATATTTTTATGATGTAAATAAGTTTTTTTTTTGTTTCACTAACTAACACTCGCGCTTATCTCTGGAACTACGAGTCGGATTTGTAAAATCTGGGTTTTTTTTCGATGTTTTAATACTTATTATCTTATTCCAGACTAAAAGATATCCAAAAAATCAAATATCATAAAAATTTGTCCAGCCATTCTTGAGTTATAAATGGAGTAACTAACATGACTTTGTTTTTTATATATATATATATATATATATAAAAATGAAAAAATATGAACTAATGCAAAGTGAGAAAGAGACCCCACCATATTATAGATACATATAGATACATCTACAGTATCGCTTACACTCGATAAATTCTAAGTTATACTACGAAGGTATGCATGCAAGGCAATACAATCATTTTTAATTTCCGTCCCAAGCGCTTTCATTGCACTGAATACCAATTACGACTAACTACTGCCCATGTGGAATGTTAGGTTCTCCATCGGATTTGCAGTTATATCAAGGTACACTCACGTATATCATCCTTTGTGTTCGATAGATGTGAACAAAATGAATCTAAAATATACAACTTTATTTTTTACTAGCATTGCCCGCGGCTCCTCCCGCGTTCAGATGACCGAATACCAAATTCTTAGGTTTTACATATTAGTTTACTCTTACATTGCAGTTTTTGTATGTTTTCTCAGAAATGACACATTTTCCCACGGTAAAAAGTATCCTATATGTTGACCCGGATAACCAGCTATCCCCATACCGAATTTTATCAAAATCCCTCCAGTGGTTTTTCTATGATGCGGTAACAAACAGACAGACAGACAAAAATTCTATAAACTATAGATTCGGCCTCTGTATCGATATTAATGTTTATTTCAGTAAGATTTTCCAAAATGTATTAAATGTACAGAATTTTATTATATGTATAGATTATTAAAATGTCTTAACGGTCTTACTAGAAGCAAAAGTCTAATTCGTAAAATAAGAGTTTCATACTATAATACAATAGTTTTTATTCTTAAATAGCAATTTATATTGAATTGAAAGATAAAAACTGTGCAGATAAATGGAGACATAAACAGCGTACCCTTAATAATAGGGTCGTCATCGCATCACTTAATCTGTGGAACCCTAAAAATTACATACAAGATTATAATATAAAGTTTTTCTAATGGCCGCAATTTCAATTAATTCTATCATATACATAAATCTAGTAAATAAAATAAATCAGTATTCGGTGAAATAGAAGGGTAAATACTAAATAGTTACATGAGTGAGTAAGAAATATCTTCCTATACGAAATATTTTATCCGATGGCTATCTTAAACCTCGGAATTAACTAAACTCTACTTCACACAACTTAGGCTATTGCTTTTTAAAACAATGTCGAAGCTTAGCCCTTCTCTATTTACTGTTGTTTGTAGGGTTTCCATGAAAACGTCGCTCATTCATATTCCATACTACTTTTCGTAATTACAAATAAGTTTCATAACATTATTTATAAAGGCAGTGGTAGCTCAGTGGTAATGCGCTTGCTTGGGAAACCGAGTGAAGCAGGTTCAAATCCCGGGTCTCGCATCTCTGATATTTTCATGTGCGAATTATTCCTAACATGATTACCACTTGCCTTACGGTGAAGGAAAACATCGTGAGGAAACCTTCATGTCTGAGAAAACCTAGCAAGTTTTCGAAAGACATGTGAAGTCCGCCAACCCGCACTTGGCCAGCGTGGTGGGCTATGGCCTGATCCCCCTCGTATTGATAGGAGGCCCGTGCCCAGCAGTGGGATGTTAAAAAGGGTTAAATACTCATTTATAGAAGATAAGTAGATGTGTTATTTTTACTATTATAATTAAAACAGTTTTATTGAAAAAAGTCCTGAGTATTAAATTAAAAAAAATTCAATATATTGAAACACATTTATAAAAAGTAAAGGTAATTTTAGTCAATATTTTAACTATTATACAGTTAATTTTTATACAATTGGTTTGATAAGAACATGTGATTGTCAGATGAACAATATAAAATTCCAGGTTGGACTCCCCTTTATAGTCATGGTTATTAAATAATAATAAAGTACACGAAGTAAGACAAGTTATTTAACAAAACTACTTAGTTATAGGTAGGTATAAGTGTTACATAGAAAAGTTTTAATAACTATGTTTTTTTTATCCACTACCTTATGTACTTATATGTTCATATTATTTTATCTTCTTATTGATTAAAAAAATCGACTTTACAAATTCGAAATATTTTTATAAAGATACTACTAATAATAATGTAAATTTACCTCGTCATCATTGTCATGCAGACTATCTCGTTCATCGTGTATATATCGTAGCTTAGTTAAAATATCACGTAAACTGAACACCATATTGAAAAATCACTTAATAATCACTCGTATTATAAAATTTATTATTAGATACAATCTATATAAACAAATATTAAAACTTTATAATCCTAACATATTTCGCGAAGATTGACATTGTGACAATTGAAAATATTTCTTTACCTTCAATTTAGTAATTTTAGCGCGAAATGTGCTTGTCAAAATGTATTTTTAAAGTTATATTCCGGTAAAGGGAATATAAGCATTCAGCCAAAAAGGAGACATGAAATGGTATTATTGTTTTTTCTTTTTTATTATTTTATATTATGTGGGCTTCGGTTTAATATAATGACGCGAGCCATTTTTATTATTTGTAAGTATTTTTAATTACATTGCTATTTTATCATAGTATGTTTAAAAAATAAAAATATATTTTTATTTTTTAAACAAATTCATCAATTAAAAATAAAATATATACTTTATTTATTATATCTTTTTTATTTAATTACCTATTATGTTTTTTTACAATATTAATTAATTTAATAATTATATATTTTATTTAATAGTTAAATATTTTTTCAAATATAAAAAAAATAAAATATTAAGAAAAAAATAAGTCAAGTTGTTATTTTATTAGTGGAGACCGATATGATTTTTATCAAAACAAGATGATACTCAAAACATATACGATTTGTAGATTGCCGATCAGCCATTTGGAAATGAAATCAGATATCGTTTCCTGCCCGAGTTAGCTTACAATACTTCAGTGGAAGCAGTATTGCAGACCAGTGGAGCAAAGGCGTTTATAACAGGCGAATATTGTACTCGTTATCTCATTTTTATAAGAAAAAATACATAATATTCTGTCTGATACATCCTTATAAAATAATAATAATCTTAACTTTTATAAATTCATATATTAAGTTTATTTAGGTACTGTTTTTAACTAATTGACTATAAAATAATTACTATGTAATTTCATGATTTTTTAAGCAACTTTTTTGCTGGACTTCTTGACTCTCTGACCTATAAATATATTATGTATGTACATTGTACAATGTACATAATATATGGTCCTCTAGTTTTCTATAAAAGTACGGATAAATATACTCACATCCTTTTTAGGCTAGTTCAAATGAACAGCAAATACAAATAATATGTTTATTTCATAACATCCTAATTGTACGTAATGATTTATAAAAAAGATCAATAATTATTACACATTTAGAAGTTACAGTTAGTTACGTAGATATTTCAAAGAATAGCAACACATTGTAACCAAAACTTTTTTAAACGGAACATGACGAAATCCGGCGGAAATATTCGAATCGGTTGTCAATTATGCTATCCATTGTTCACTTGTGGTAAGATTTGATTCCGATGTCGGGGCGTCATCCCGCTAATGAACGTCGGCACGTGCATCGTTTGACTGTTGACACCTACGTGTCTCGGAATGCACATTAATAGCTAGCTGTTTGTGAATCAGCACTATAGAATAACAGACGAAATAATTCCACTGTATCGATTATCAATTTGAAATCGATTTTTCTAATTGATAATTTCAAGTTTCTTATTTTATTTAGACGATTTTTTATACAAAGGAAGCTTATTTTAGCATTTCTTGCATATTAATAGTATCATTCAGAGATTAGACTTCGATGCGGAGCACATCAGACTAATGATCGCCACAACATGAATCGTTTGGCTTATGACATGTACAAGGTTGTGCACGAATATAAATGCGTTCGGTGCTATATTTATTTGGATAAATTAAAATAAAACTTTTACATTTTTACTCTTCTAAAACAATTATAATACACCTTTTACCTATTTACATCTTATTTTTTTCATTTTATATATAAGTAAATAATATATTGACAGTAACTAAGATTTTTTTTTTTAACCAAATGTATAATAAATATTAAAAGTAAATTATCATATAAGGGTCAATTCTACTATACGTTAGTGCCATAAGAAAAACAATAACACTTAAAGAAAACTTACAAGATGATCCACTTAAAGAAGTAGAAACACCATGCTTTCAGACTGCTCCTTCCATTTCCCAAATGTAGTAAGAGCTATAAAGTTTACGATTACTGCGTTTATAGTTCCTAGAAGATATTAGAGGAAGAACACTATAAAATCGAAAACGGTAACCATAAATACATCACGATTCGATAGGAAATAGCTACTTGCATACAATGTTTACATCAATTCCAAATAGGAACAAGAATCGAAATCGAATTTAAATTTCGGCTACAAGTTAAGTTGCATCTTGCTCAGTTGTTGAAAAGTATAACGAAATTTTTCGAAGAGACAAATTTGTTTAGTTCAAGTCAATGTCGTTGCAGTTTAATATTATTTATAGTTGTGTAAATATATTTAACAAGTGTATAATTTTATAATTATAATTTTCAAAGTTTAGTATAGTTAGCTATTTTCACGTAAATCTAAGAAAATACCATATTAATTGGTTTTAAAATGACTAAAGCAATAAATCTAGATATGTATAATGTGTAAAATATTAAAAGGGGGAATTAATAAAAAGCTAATTAACTTACAATAATTAACTAATGTATCGTTGTGAAGGTATATATGCTTATATATGTATATATATTATATATGTATATATATATTATATGTATATGTAATGTATTAACCAGCACTCAAAATAACTACAATATCATTAGATGAGCAGGTTGTTTCTTAGATCGCGATTGAATTTAAGTATTCATGGGCCGATGAATAAGAGATAGGGATGAGAGGATGCGATCGATTCAGATACGATTTCAATGATCAGAATAAGTTTCTGATAACAAACTTCATGTTATGTATTTTTTTGAGAATTTGTTAAAATATCATTAGTAAATACATTTAAGTTTGATAGAATTTTTTATTTTTTTATCGTCGGGCCTTGATGTATTAAGTTTTATATATAGAGAAGTACCTAATCGCATTTGACTTACATTAGAATGATAAAATCATGTTTGCTTATTAACTTTGTGAATGTTGTAAAACGTTAAAATAGACAAAGTAAAAGTGCTTTTACGTTATAAAACATACATACATTTCACTTATAAATTATACACATGCGTCAGAAAATACAAAGCACGCGAAAGCTTCTTAAAATATTCCTTTCTTTTGTAATCAAAGTGCTGCGTTAGGTAGATAAGAATTCCCAACGCGCCTTATTGCTGAAGGCTACAAATATGGCTACGAATAAAATTATTTCGCTCATCTATTTATCAAGTAAATTCAAAACAGACTGAAAAGAAAATCGAACAAGTAAATAATATAAAAAAGCACACCTTGAGAGTTACTCTTTAAATATTCTAAAGAAACCGCGAATCGAAGGTACTTATAAGCTTTACGAAATAAATTCGTTTTATTTCAGACCACGAATTCATATGAGGATGAGATAAGATATGAAGTTATAAGATTGTAAATTGCAAATGCGCTGCCTTAAGTCGTATATAAATAAAAATGATGTCCCAAGGGATTATTAAAAGCAACCGTGGGCATGATATTTCAATGGCAAATCCTTAAAGCTTGCAGATTAAACATTGAAACTTTTTTATATTTGCTTAGCGTTTCACGGTTGATATAAGTGGATTGCAAAAGTTTCGGGGATGAGCATAAAAAAGCTCGAGTTAGAGAAAAGAAAAATCAGTATTAAGAGTGTCGCAATAAAGGAGAGTGTATTTTCATTACCCACGATAAGTTCTCGAGTCGTTACGATGGATAGTCTCGATTCTGTTACCTACTGTTGTCTTGGACTTGATTTGTTTACACCATTATAAGTATGCTACATTATACTTAGGTAGTGTTGGTGCTAGTTGGAGTGACTTTAGTATATGATGTTTGTACGCTTATTAACTATATAAGGGAAAATATCTTATATCAATATCTTATTGTTTATTCGCCGAATTGCTAAGGTAAAAAAAAGACAAGAAATGGCATAGAAACTCTAAAACGCGTACATAAAATTACGCTATAAACAGACTTACAGACAAATTTATATTAATATACTTGCGTAGATTTTTGGGTTTGGTAAAAACTACTAACTAATACTATTTAAAAGTTTGTTTTGTTGTGGAAAATAAAGAAATGAGTGCAAAAGTCGCTACGTCAATTAAAGTACTTGCCATTGCAGTCTCCCGTAAGGAATATAAAGTGGAGATGTGTTCTTTTATGTACGTAGATAAATATTTACTTCGTTTTGTTTTTAAAATTTTGCAAATATTTTCTGCTACTAGTTAAACGTATTTCGTTTTTAGGGTTCCGTAAATGAAGGATTGAGACGGAACTTTATCCGTAACTCAAAGCTGTCTTTATAATTTTAAGAATCTAAGGCGATATGTTATTATAATCTTAAAAACTTAAAAAAACGTGTTCCAAATCCATAACACAGCCATCAAATTTGGTTACTTTAAAGTATATCAAGAAATAATTAATTTAAACTAATAAAGTATGAAGCGACTTATGTTAAAGATTTTGATGAGTATGTCCTTAAAAAGAATTATTTTAAGAATTCTTTCATTGATTCAATATAACGCACAGCTAAAGCCGTTGGGGCTAAAAGCTTGTTCCAGAAGTTTTTGTTTTTAAATATTCTGTCTGTAAACAGCTTATATATAGGGGATGCGTTACGAAAGTTCATTATTTCTAAACCAAGGAAAAACGGATCTTGCTATAAATCCCATCGCGCAGACGGGTATTTTAATATAAAATGTCCATATAATACTTTCTTAGATTTACGCGAATATTTGACATTTTAAATAAAACTATCTTTGCGGATTATTTCGCAGATTTATTTTGATTTTTGGTTCCCGACGTTTCGAATGCTTTACAGCAATCATGGTCGCGGAAGAGACTAAGGTTATAGACGTCTCAAAGGCGATGTACACTTGTTACAGACAGTGCCTATCCACTTTTTTACAAAATTAATTTCAAAAATTCAATAATGGCACCAAAGTCATCAATAAAATAAAGTTTATTTTATTGACAAAACGTTTTACAAATACATAATATATTATGTGGTGGTACTTAACTCTTGGTATACTGAAGACTTATTTTTTATTTCCCTATTATATCAACCATAACATTAAATGGATATTTTATTGTACAAACTTCAAACGTTTATATACAATTAAAAGTATATGAAGAATCAATCTCATTATCCCATTACAAATCGTTCATTATCCTAACAAAATACGAGTTCACTCTCTAAAACTCATTTTGCGGAACGGTCTCACAGATCGTTAATTTGCGATAGTGGCTACAATGAGCTACAATGATAACATTATATGGGCGGGACGAATATTGAAGGGTAGTAAAGACTCGTATCATACTTTTAGTACAACAGTATCAACGAGATATACCTAATGGTGTTGCTATTAAAAGAAAAAAAGACTATTCTAAACATTATCTCTATGCTAAGGCATGGTTAAAATTTTTTTATAAGTTTTTTATATTAAACGTTTCAGTAGAACTGAAATGATACCATAATTTTTACTTTATATTTTAGGGATAAATACTCGACTATCTTAACCATACTTATTTGCAGATATTTTGTTAAAAATATATTAATTATTAAGTTAAGTACATATATCAGGAAGTTATTTTTTATTTTTTTTTATTTTAATAGCTTAATAACGTACGTATAAAAATAACTTATTGTTTACTGAAAATGGTATTAGCTGAAAACAACAAGTTTTATTACTCAGAAAATGAATTAAATAAATATAATTAATATTTGTTGAATTTATAAATTTTGCAACGTTTAAGATGTCGCAACAGATGAAAAGACCGAATAAGTGATATAATGACACAAATTCTATACAATATAATAGCGTTGTTTGCAATTTTGGAGAATCGTCGACTCATGGTAGGGTCTGAAACGAATGGATATTATCTATTCATCGGGGACCCTCGCCATTGCGACCTTTAATAGAACCACTTCAAGGAAAATACATAGAAATCACAATATGAACATTAACCTCCTGCTTCAGATCTTTTGTATCAGAATCTGAATATTGAAAATCTTCTCCCCAATATTTTCAACAATAGCCTTAACTTTTTTATTCATAACACATTTACAATTTTTGTATCGAATTTTCTCAATCGAATAATATACTTTGTATGAAAATTTATACTATTATATACGCATATTTCTCACCTATTATAGTTGCTATGATTCTACCATTAAATTTCAATTTAAAAAAGGTAAAATAATGAACCTACTAGAGGTGTCCATAAAACACGATTTTATCATACCGTAGGGAGGGACACGTTTTCGAATATCGTAATAAAAAAGTCACAGATGTCAAATTTATGACGTTGGACCATTGTAAAGAGATTAAATGATTTACTATGGATGGAGCGCTACGGTGCTACAGAGCTACGTCACCAGTTCTACGCCGTGCCGAATTTACAAGGTGAGTGTCGTGTCACCTTTGTATTTTTGTATCTTCAGCGTTAATAATAAAATGACTCACCAACTTCAGATTTTAAACTTTCTGCAGTGGCTTACCTGTAAAAAAGATAATAAATTTAGTATTTTAACTAATTTACACTACGGAACATTTTAACACCTCCAGGTAAATTTCTAAGAAATCTATTGTTAATTGTAACGCCGGCGTGTTCGCGGTCGTGGAGGGATTAACGCATTGTTAATTTAAATGCGAATGTTTGAATGTGTATTTATACATATATGTAGGTTTATTATTTCTTTACGCCGAAACGGTTGGATGTATTTGGATATATTTTAGTAAACAGATAGATTGTGAGCTGGAGTGACATATATGTATCCAGATTACTGCTAGTAATAACATTTGCCAAAAGGTAGCTAGTATAAAAATAAGTATAATCATAGACATTAGAGCATTTTTATTTTGTACTAGCGACTCATCCTCGCTCCGCTCAGGTTCGTCCCTACCTACGTTTTCACTTTTAGTATAGATTTCTCAGGGCTGAGATATTTTCCCGCAGTAAAAAGTATCCTATATGTTGACCCGGATAATCAGGTATCATCTTACGAAGTTTCATCAAAATCCAGTGGTTTTCCCGTGATGCGGTAGTAGATTTTCCAAAAAATATTTAATGTACAGATTCGACTTAATTACAATTTCATTATATGTATAGATTAACGTTTTCTTTTGTTGTTTTAGAATCAAGGTGTTTATTTTTTACAATTTCCTTTACTTTTAATATTCTTTTCTTTTCACTTTTGCTCATAGTAACTATGTAAAACTGAAAACTAACGCAAACTACAATGTAGTTGCATTTAATTCAAACCTCAGTGGTTTTTGTAATGCTACATTATGTTAAAACGTTTATAGTCTTTGTTGTAAATGTTGAATTAATACAAGTCTATATATAACTAGCGCCTCCCCCTTGCTCCGCTCGGGTTCGTCCCTGGGATGGGGTCTGGAAGGACCACCCTTATCCTTATCACTTAGGGGTATGGAAAATAGATAGTAGCCGATTCTTAGACCTACTGAATAAGCATATAAAATTTGGTAAAAATCGGTAAAGCCGTTTCGGAGGAGTACGGTAACAAACATTGTGACATGGAAATTTTGTATATAAGATATACGAAACATATTATTTTAATAGGCAAGATACAGTCGACGTGTCTCAGTTAACACTCTTCTATACCAGATTAAACATATCAAAATAATTTATGACCAAATTTGTTTGCTAAGAGGACGCGATGTCTTCGAACACTGCTAACTTACTAAATAAATCATTGTAAGCGCTAACGCTGCCACATAGATAATTTTCTTTATTCATCAAAATTAAAAGAAGCAGTTGACAAAGCGCGGTCTTTAATTAAAAGCTACCCCATTACCCTTTCCTTCATACTTTTGCTCGATAATCAAGCTTACCTTAGTGTTAGGATAAATGTCTATAAAAGTAAAAAAAAATGAATATATTGTTATAAAGAGGTCAAAGCATATAGGTTTCGTTTATTATAAAGTTTAACAACCCTACAAGAAGTTGTTGTAATTATATTTTAGAAAAGTAAAACTTGAGACTTTTGAAACTGGCAGTTCAGTAATTGAAAAGAAGAAATCTGTTTTATCCAATTTAATCTTCATATTAAGTATGTCTTAGGATTCGAATGAGTTTAAATGAGCAAAAACAGTTCTGAACACGATTTCATAATAAAACATTGTTAAATAAATATTATGCTGAAGGTTACATTGCTACATTTGCTTTTAATTTCATGGAATTATATATTGACTGCAGCAACATTGTTTTGTATAAAAGTGCCAGCTTAAAAACTCAAATGAACTCCTGTAGCATTTTATAATATTCTTTTGTTTAACCACTTTATAATATTCCTTTGTTTAATATGTTTTCAATAAAAAAATACACAAACTTTGTAAATGTCAATTTAAAATTCCTTTTATTTACCTGCACATATTGGCTTTCGATATTTATGTACATTTTATGTCGTAAGATTAGTGTGTATTATGTACTCTTATATTGTTACTACAGATAGTATCTGCTTTTTCTCTTTTTCCTAATATTTTAACTTTAAGTTTATAGACATAATAATAGCACTAAAAGAGATTATTTGATTAAGTTTTTTTTTTGATAATTGTCATAATAGTAACCAAAATTAAATAATAAATAATATTTATTATTTAAAAAAAATGTAATTTAATTATACAATTTATTAAAAGAATAAAAATGTTTCGAATTACAATGAACCAATATACAAATATTGTAGATATTGTGAGGTACTTTGGTGCCATTATTTATTTCTTTTAAATCATTGTTGTATAATTTGGGCGTAGATAGTAGATATGTCCACAACCTTAATCTCTCCGGTGACCATGAGTGCTGTAAAGCATTCGAAACGTTGAGAACCAATAGATCCAAAAAATTCCAACTAGATACTTTTATGTAAAATATTAAATGTCCGTAGGAAGTATTAAATAATAAGAATATAAAGTCAAAACTAACTTTGAACTCAATGTTTAAAAAAGATATAATCTTTTTGATTAATATATGAAGAAAAATCATAATTAAAGAAAACATTTAGTTAAGGAAATAAAGGAAAGTTATATATAATTAAGGCTCCGAAATTTATCATTATTTTGATTCTACAATAATACGTATATTCTTATTTTACTGGATTTAAAACTGGAGCTTTGTCGAGTTCTTTTGTGCATTAGTAGAATCGGATTAGTTAATGGATTACTAAAGACAGGCGAACATCTGCTTGAGAGATCAAAAAAATGGTTCTTACGAATTTCGTGTGTACATCGTATATATTATGTACATATGAAAATATACCTGCCCTTTACTAGAATGCACTAATGACGTATATACTAATTTACATTTGTAAAGTATAAGACTTTTTCGCTGATTAAATTTTCTACAACACGCATTTACATCATGCATTTCATTATACAACTACTTTGTTGCTATTGTGCATATATATATATATATATATATTTATATATATATATATATATATATATATATATATATATATATATATATATATATATATATATATATATATATATATATATATTGCATCAAATAACACAATAAAATCTTTAGAAAAATGGTCTGCATAGCATTAATTAATTATAAAACGTACTGAATAATATTGATTTTAGTACCATTAAAATAAAAAAATAAATTTTTATGATGGTATACTTTTAATATCTATATTAATAAAAGCATCTAGTTTTAACGATTAAAAATCTTATTACTAAAAAAATATGCTTTATATTTATAGACAAATGAATTTTATGAAATATACTTCGGACATCTATCTAAGTATATAAATAAATAAAACTAAAAATGTCTGTGTGTAATGTCACAATTTAAGTTTTTTAATTTTTTCGTATGTATTATTATTATTTACTTATAAGAAAAAAAAACGATTTTTAAAATGTTTGTCTGTTTGGTTGGACCGATTTTGACAGGAATTTCGATGGCAGATAGCTGACTATCAAAAGCGGTTATAAGGAGTAATTTACTTTGTTTTTAAAAATGAATTAGGGTTCCGTGCAGAAAAATTAAATACCATTAAATTGTGAACAAAGTCCGCATATCTAGGGCGCAACTGAGCGATGCGATAAGTCCATAAAACTATTTATATTATTAAAATATATTTATTATTTTGGTGAGTGTATCTCTACATAGTATAAAACAATGTCGATGTCTGTATCTTTTTTTCCGCTTACTTCTTCTCAACCACGCAACGGAAATTGATACGGTTTTCACTAAAATAAAGTACGATAAACGAGGAACTTTTATTTATAATTATAATTATATATAAACGTACATATAATTTGTAAAATATTTTGTACAAAATGACTGAGTCTAGACGGTGCTTTCATAGGTAAAAACTGTTTTCGAACGATTAAATAGCTAACACTAACCTTTAGAGATACATCAAAACAATTTACTTGAAAGTAGTAGGTATAAAAAGGCCTACGAAAAAGTCTGCGATAGCACATATCTATTTCCTAACGTACTCTCTCAATAACTATTTTTATCTATAGTAAAAATACCTATAGAAATATAGTTATAATGTATGAGCGGCAAATGAGTCAAATGCAGTATATATATATAGCCTTACGCTCTACGCATTAACATTGTTTCCAGGGCAGTAAAAGATTTATTTGTAAGCGGGTGTTTGGTACAAGTGCACATCGAGTTTTCATTTACACAAAGTGATGGTAGGGTTGCCGCTGCACCGCGAAATACAGCATTGTGGTCAAGCGTCCTGACCGATTGCACACTAGTTACCATATATCTGTTAGAGGAAAAGAGAGCAAATATCTAATGAAAATAAGGTTTGTTTTGAAACGATTCAACTAAGAAAATCGGCTAACCAGTATTAGAAAGATTCAAGGAAAACTCGATCGCTTTTCCAGGGGAAGCTCTCAGTGGTTTATTGCGTTATTACCTGGACGTGTCTGCCGCGTCGGGACAGCCGCAATTTGGGGAGAAAAGAACGATATGTTGAGACGAAAAGGATTCTATAGAGCTCGAACGTCGACTACAGAGAAAAGGGCTAGCGCCTTCTTCCATACCTTTTGTAATTTTCTTTGATCGAAAACAGTGCGAAACATTACTTAGATTTTATTTTTATCTAATTAAATTTTGTGAGGTACCTTGTGGTGCTATTTTAAACTATTTTCTTTACCTTATTGTAGTTTAAATTTAGTCATATAAGTAATTCAGAGATTGATTAGTGTAATTAAGAAAGACGAATTTATTTTGTTAGAGAAACAATTTATTTAGTTCAAATGTACTAAAAATAGGCCGTTTTCGTTCAAAGAAAAATGAACAATAGAATACTCTAACATCATCTTTACGACAATCCTATAGTCCGCGATTCTATTCAATAAAAGTGTTAGGAATCACTAAAAGATTTGCTCCAATAAACGCTCGACAAAAACCGTAAATCGTTCTTGGGGCCTATGAAATAAGAGTGGATGTCTATAAAATGAAATAATAACCGGTCAATAAAATCTCTCTACGTGGGTCCGGAGAAATATGTCAGATACGTCTGTTCACGGAAATAAAAGTAAGTAGTCGGGGAGATGAAGGCGTGAAGTGGTCTTCCTTGGACGAAATTTGATCTCTGACAGGGCGAGATCGCGAACATCAATCGAGTTGTAATTGGAGGGGTTTAGTGTCGTCCAAATGATACCACCTGTCTTAAAAATATCAAAGATCTTTTTCCTTGATAAATATATTTGTGACTGCTGCTCAGTGATGCGATAAAGTATCATGACGATATTAAATTTTATGAGAAAATGCCCCTTGATTTATTGAATCGGATGAACAACCTGGTTTATATTTGCGCATTACACTCAAACTGTAACGAGGTCTTGTAACTCAATACTTCTAAATTAAAATATTATGTAAACGTCTAAATACAACTATATGTAAATAATATGAGACTGACTGCATAAAGACAAAATATATTTTTAAATTAAAAATGTTGGTTGGTTGGTTAAATTTTTAATATAAAATAATAGCTAGTTTAGCTTTATTTAGACATAACTTTCAGTTCTTTTGTATCTTAATTCTTTATATGCAATACGGATAATAATAATAATCATCTGTGATTGAATCAGCAAACTTATTTTAACATATTTTTGAAATATTTGTATGAGATTTCAATAAAAAAGGAAATACAAAAACGCAAATAGATACACAACATTCTATTTCCTACCATACGAAAAGCTTACCTTTATCGACTTTCGATACTTATATCCAATCGACGATAAAAGTAGGCAGTAGGCTTTAACGCCCAAGGACTAAAATGTAATAGGCAATTGGCGTGAGAGTCCTCTAAAAATTTTATGTGTGGAAGCTGTTGCTCTAACAAAATACTTTTTTATACAATACTTTCATCTTTTTTAATTAGACACTTAATATTAAAGAAATTAGGTATACATATAACTGATTCTTTTAGACAATTTTATAATTATTTAATCGATATGCCATATTATTTCTCTAGTGGACTAACTAAAAGATATTGCACCTTCAGTCTTCAATCAAATAACATATTATTACGAATGTTATTTATTCCTTATGATAAAAAGGAATATATGTATAATGTAAATAAAATGAAAAATTACAACACGAATGATGTAAAAATCCGGACTATCTAGGAATCAAAGCATGCTCAGACGAGCTTATAACAATTGATCCGAGAAATTGCCGACTTGGTCCGATCCGCGCAATAACCTCCCACTTCTCATTATGCAGATTGCCCTACGGTTCACATATGCATTCACTAAACATCTTGGCGAGGGAACTACTAACCGTAGATAGTGGTTTTCGGATGCACATTATTACAAGAGTTTGATACACCACTTATATGAGATTCTTAAATGGAGAACACGTCTTCTTTTATTTTGTTCGACTTTTAGTCGTTTTCGCATTACACTGCTTGGGAAGATGCTTGTTTTGTTAAGTTTTAAGTGTTTAATGTCATAATATTTATATTTTGTTTGTTTTAACGTACATAGCTCGATTTTTTTTTATTTTGTGGCTTTGAGGTTAAGGTACTTTAAGTAAGGACTCGCGTTAGTTGAAAATTGAACATATTCTTTTAATTTTGAGCAGTTAAGTTAGTATTACTCTTTGAGGGTATGTCTCAGTGATTTCAGTAACACAAATATCATCTACCAGACAGAATACACCTGCAACAATTATATAATATATGTATATATATATATATATATATATACTAGCGGACCCGACAGACGTTGTCCTGTCTACACGTCTTTAATTTGAAAATTTCAAACTTTTTTTAATAATTTTTTTGATGAAAATTATTATTCAAATTGTGAATCTAAACCATTCCCAGATCCCCTTGAACACACACAAAAAATTTCATCAAAATTGGTCCAGTCGTTTAGGAGGAGTTCAGTCACATACACACGCACACAAGAAATATATATATTAAGATATATCTAAAAATAAGTAAACACAGTAAAAGAGCACTATAATTGTTACATTTTTATTATTTAAAAATAAAACTTTCTTATAACCCAACAAACCTCGAGAGGCCATTACAAATTCAGAATGCAGTGTAAGTAACAATGTATAAGAGTATAGAGTAATCTACATAATTGGAAGTCGTCGTAGGATATTGCGTCCACGTGAGGCTGAGCAATTTTCTGCGTCATTTCCGGTTGATCGTCCACTCTGCTAGCCGATGTGAGGCGCTTCTTTACGCTTAATTAGCGGAATGTGAGCAAATAAATTGCAGTGAAATTGCATCTCTAATATAATATATTAATACCGTAATTACATGTTCGTGTAGGTGAATATATATAGGTTGTCGTACACGAAAGGTTAAACTAGAATAGTTATCACATTATTATGGCAAATTGTTTATACTCTAACAATATTTCACTAAATATTTTCATTGTGATCTTTCATTTTTGCTGTTATAGTAGGGGAGCCCAAGAGGGGATTTTCTGTAGTTACTCGAGCGCGGCAGATTAACATAAAAGAGGTTACCTTGCACTCTATTGAGTACTTTCACCATAATATAAGTCTTCTATATAAAGGGGCGCGTCTAGGGAAGCCGATTAAAATATTTAAAAAATGTTTTGATAAGGTAGAAATACTTGAAACCGTCAGATTAAGGTGTGGTAGGCTAGTCACATCCTGAAAAGTGTCCAATTCAATCCAAGATAACCTTTTTTATGTTAATCTGCCGCGCTCGAGTAACTACAGAAAATCCCCTCTTGGGCTCCCCTACTATTATTAACGAATAGCCGTGCAAAATCAACCTTTGCTACGCAATATTGGCATGGTTCCATACATCAAACGAATTTATTTAATAAAACGATGAACCCGCCAAATGTCAATCATAATGAAGGCAGGCATCACATCGACCGCTGAACCTGTATCCGTTGATTACATTTCTACTGTCAAAACATAGCAAAAACTTCCTCGTTATAATTACCTCTCGTTATTGTTTAGATGAGATTGTTCAGATTACGCCGCAGATTGTAAACAAAAGTAGACATTACCTGCTTTAATTAAACTTCTTAAATCATTTATTATGAAAATTTGTAATTAATTTGAAGCCAAATATAAATTAAGCTAAATCATGTTTCATAATTCTTTGGGAAATAAGATAATAGAATACATAAAACCAAAAAAGTATTACTTTTTATTATTATTAGGGATCAATTTTATAATTTTTAATATTTATTTGACAACTGTTGTATAAATAAAAGTGATGCCAATTAAAACAAATAATTAACCACGATAATTAAAAGTTCTTAAAAAATTACTATATCAAATGCTTATTGTGAGCGATAAGCGTAATATATTCATACAAAAACACACCTTCACTCGTTGACACAATAATAAAACCTACACCCATGAACGAAATTCGTTCATGCTTACACCTTATATCTAACTATGTACTTAACTATGTACTGTACTTATATTGTATGTAGAATGAGATGACATCAAACAAACTTTAGTATTTACTAATATTTTGTAGTGGAAATGTTTAGCTCTAGCGTTTTTTATATTAATTGTGCAATTGTATTCAGTAGTTTTATACTGTAGGGAAAATGGATAAATATTATTTTTAAGTAAAAAAATTCTCATTATTAAGAAAAAAATTAACTTATTTTTAAGAAAAAATAAAACTGAAAATTTTGATGTTTTATTTGCATGATTATTTCATACGAAATTTCATTAAACATAAAATATATCATCATATAATATTTCGATTTAATATGGAGGTTATGGGTTTAGAACAGGTATAAATAATTTGTTGTCTAATTCAACATAATATTTTAAAGTTTTTATATTTTATACTCATATTATGAAAAATAATATCTCGTATTCTATCGAAAAATTGAATGCTAACCTTAGTAGGACAAACTAACAAAAAGAAAACATACATTTTTACCACAAAAATTTATATTTTCTTTTTACCACAAAAATGTATATTTTCTTTTTTGTATATTATTTACCTATATCAGCAACAAAAACCTGCAGGTGTATTGTATCTTAAGTCCATAAAAGGAGGATCGGGAAGGAATGCGGTGGGGCGTCACGATCGATGCATTGCTCATCCCATCTCATCACGCGATGTGCCGTGCCGAGTTTTTTTTCAGATGAAAGCCCCATTTATAAACTAAATGCCTTCAACGCGCCACTGACTAAACAGTTTTTCTACGATATGTAACGCCAGTTAATCATTTCTTTTTATTACAGTTACTCAATTATATCAACAATCGTGTATAATTTATTCAGTTTTACATCTAGTTATGAAATATAAAATCTAAAATTTTTAAAATATTTTAATACTAATATAATAATATATCTTTAAATAAAACTATCTTTTCGGATTATTTCGCGGATTTATTTTGATTTTTGGTTCCCGACGTTTCGAATGCTTTACAGCAATCATGTTCACGGGAAAGACTAAGGTTATAGACGTCTTAAACACATATACTTTTTACAGAAAGCTAACCACTATTTTACAAAAATGATTTCAAAAATTCAAAAATGGCAATAAAGTGCACTTTATTGCCATTTTTTGAATTTATTAAAATGTCAAATATTCGCGTAAATCTAAGAAAGTATTAATATATTTTTATATAAATTTTACAGTACCTGATAATAAAATGTTAGTAGAAACTATGATACAATTTGAAAAGCAGGTGTCTAGGGATAAGTGAAGATAGGGTCACGTACAACCACTGAGATGTGATGACATTGCAATCCTAGCGAGTGCAGTTGCGTGCAAATGGGATCGCTTAGAGAGATCACTGCAAATAACCACATCACAGTGAGACCTACAGTGTTACTAGCCTACACAATCAATTATTCGATTTAGTTGCGCCGGTCATTATTTTATACCCATAAATATATAGTTATTATTATTTTTAATTGAAGTTTTACTTTATGATGTGTATAATATTTGGATTATGCCTTTTAAAATATTTATCACCTCGGCGTTCTTTTTATTTTATCTTTTTCGGAAAAAAATATAAAAATTTATGTTTTTTTTATCAGAAAATATGCCTATACAAAATTTAATTCAAATCATTAGTCGTTTCTGAGAAACACGAAATAAATTTATATACCTCAGCCCTTCAACTATCTCCACACAAAAAATCACGCCAATTCCTTAATCTTTTTGACGTGAAAGAGGAATAAACAAGCAAACAAACACTTTCATATTTATAATATTACTAGCTAAACCCGCGGATTCGCTCGCGCTAAAATTATAAAAAATCTCTAAAAAGGTAATTTTCATACAAACTTTCTTCCCATGTTTTACCCCCTTATGGGATGAATTTAGAAAAAAATACTAAAACACGTATTTATTTAATTATATTGAAAATATAATACCAAGTTTTAAGTAATTCTGAACATAAATATTTTTTAGGTTATTTTATAACGTGTTTTCCCGTAGAAATGAGATAATCTCCCGCGGTAAAAAGTATCCTATGTCACTCTCCAGCCCTTCAACTATCTCCACACAAAAAAACACGTCAATCCATCACTCCGTTTCGACGTGAACGAAGGACAAACAAACAAACTATCATATTTATAATATTAGTATGGAAGTATGGATATACAAGAATTGCTCATATAATATTATAAGATAAGATTATTAAGATATTTACAACTTTGAATACTTTCCGCCATATTTTCGGATTATGTAACTTAATATTACATTACTACTACCGTTAGACATGGAGTTAAAACGAATATTAAGTTTAAATAAAAAATTAAGAATCTACTAAAAAGTTACACTTAATTAATATATATATATATAATTAATATATATTAAGCCTTTTACTCAAAGAGAGTAAATTCTTCGTTGTGCTTTATTGAATTCAGTCGGTGAAGCTGTTAAACTAAGCATCGATTCCAGAATAGCTTTTCCTTTAAACGATATCCTAATTTAAAACAAGAAGTCCAAGAAGAATTTTTAGATAAGTTTAAATTGAACTAAACGATGCTCAAAGCGCACTCTTTATGGTGAAACTAATTTAGGTTTATTAAAAAAATACTATTATAAAATTATTATTATATGAGATATTTATTATTCATACAAATTGCTTCTGTAATTGTCGTTGTAGGTAATAGCAAATATCAAATTATGAATGAAGTATTGGAAACATCAGATGAATCCAGTTTTTTCTAGTTCAAAGCCCTGAGGGAAATTCCCAGCATTGCATTTACAAAGCCTTCAATTTATGCAGGGACCGTATTGTAGTCTGACTGGATGACAACCTTGACATACGGGACTTTGGTTGAACAATAAGATTGATTAAGCTTTGAAAAATCTGTAATTTTCCGATTTTCTCCCTAAGAATAAAGTTATGATAATCTTACAATATTTTTTCTGTATTGATTAGATATATAGATTGTACATATAGAATATTATCTTTTCAATTTATAAGAAAATTATTTATATATATATATATATATATATATATATATATATATATATATATATATATATATATATATATATAAAAAGCAAAAGTGACTGACTGATGTATCAACGCACATACCAAACCCCTAAGGCTAGAAAATTGAAATTGCGCATAAGTATTCTTCATCTGACAAAAGCATCTACTAAGGAAGGATTTTTCAAAATCAACTCCCAAGAGGGTGAAATAGGGGATAAAAGTTTGTATGCAACTTTATATTCATTGGACATATTTGCATATCCATGAGTTACGTATTTCCACGTTTTCTAAAATTCAACCCCTAGGAGGGTAAAATAGGGGATGAAAGTTTTTATGAAACCCACTTTTAAGAATTTCGTTGTAGTTTTTGCGCGAGCGAAGCCGCAGGTTCTGCTAGTATATAATATATTTCATAATATTTCTTTGTACTCAATTTAATAATACAACAAATCTTATCAATGTAAATAATCAAATCATCCCCCAGCACAAGAAGGGGCGCTTTCATTTGGCGAACAGAGCAATATTGGAATTTAAGCACTCAAAACGAATGACAATAGACAAAAGAGCGGCACAAACTGAAAATATTCCGATTGTTTGCGTTATAAACCGAGCCAATCACAATCGTAGTGCTTGCACTGAACTAAACGCCACGCCAACAAAAGAGCCGTAAAGAATGGCCCACCGACACACTCGTGCTAATAAAATAGTTCCGAGCAACAGGTTGGAGTGGCCCGCTTCACTGGCAGTACAATAGCAATACCACCGTGTCTCTACGATCCGTGTATTAAGTACTTGAAGCGTACATATGTGTTAGAATTTTTGTCTTGATCTTTTATTTAAATATATGCGTCTGATCTTTTACTTAGACTTGCACGCGTTTTTTTAGTCATTTCTCATTTCAATTAACCACATTATCGAGCTTAAGTAACATTGTCATAGGATTTTAACGATTAGTTACAATAATTGTATGTATTTTGTTGTAGTTATTTTGTATTACTGTTGGTAATAATAATAAAATATTCTATTTTTTATAGCAAGAATATATTTTTATATGTATGTTTTATATAATGTTTTAATAAGAATAGACATTTGAGGCATTATGAAATGTCGTAAAAGACGACCTCAAACAACTACCTCTTAATACCCGGTTCGCGTGTACCTTGCGGTTTTACACCGGGATTTACAAGTTTTGCTATTCGACCAAATGCTACTTTTGGTTAAGGTTAGCCACGGCTTATCTAACTTTCACAAGACATTGTTTTTATTGAATTTTCCCTCAATCTTTAGATACTTTAAGATTTGCGGTTAAATATATAATTATTTATGAAATTTTACCGGTTCATTAAGGATACTAATGGAGCGTTAAGTAAAATAAAAAGAATATTTAATTACGTCTCAAGACCGCGTTCTTTTTGTTTGGAATTACGAACAAAGAACAATCTGTATAAGTAAAACTGAGGGAATACGAGCTGCGAAAGCAGCATTAAGTGAAGAGTGACAAAACTTGAGTTGGCTACTAATTAGCAATACAAACATGAATCAGAGGCTATTAGTTGTAATTGAATTGTCGCCGGCGACGAAGCCGGCACCGTGGTAAATTTAAATATCACAGCTTTTAGGACGCGGTTTTATTGGTCTCTGGACTACGATACAAGTCTCTTAAGTGAAATTTCATTAAAATATTTTTTTTATTTCAATGAAAACGTGAGTTTTGTTTAATCCTGAGCCTAAAATATCGTTATGTTATATGTATATTAAACAACATTGTTACGCGCCGTTAGTTTATTCGTAGACATCAAGCTCGTTCGTACAACCTCTATGGTGTTCGTCTACGCAGGTGTCAGGCAGGCAACAAAAGTGTGACGACGAAATATTTGACGTTTGGGCGGATTTTCTGTTGTGTGTATAAATATTACTCGTATTAATTACCGGCAACATATCGAATAAAACGGGAAAAGTATTTCAATTTAATTGTTTTACAACATATAATAAAATCTCCACTTTGAATTTCAATATCATCATTGTTTTTGAATCGGCTAATAAATATTCATAGAAATCAAATGACGCAAAATTACCGCGGCAACTTCGGCCGACTGAGCGCCCTCGAGACCGCAACGCGGCGACAATTTTTCATTGAAATTTTATAGAACACTCTCGTTGCTCCGAGCAAAATTATCTCCCCCATTGACTAAAATTTTTCACGGCAAGTTTGACATCAATCTATTACTTTTTCCATTTTTATCTTGGAACCGTCACAAAAAGTTAGAATCGTGTTAATTGCGTGGTCGGACACTTTTATAGATACTCCGTGTACAAAGTAAAGCATTTTCACTTAAAAACTTAAATGCATTTCTTTTCAAAGAGTAAGCTTATGAGACTAAGTTATTACAAAAATGTACGATACTCTACCTTGTAGAGTACATATGAAAAAAAACCTTTTAAAAGTTTAAATTATTTTATATACTTGTCGTTTTAACCTCCAAAACAAGTTGCGCGTCTAAACTTTGTTACTAACTTTTGATTCTTCATTACTTCGTTCTACGCTTTTCCTTGGTATTGAGACACTAAAATATATTACGAACTAAGCGCCGAGCTTAATTCTTTTATCTCCACCTAAACAACACAAACATCTATTTATAATATCACCTCCAGGTAAATTTCTAAGAAATTAATTAAAATTCTAAGAAATCTATTGTTGACTGACACGCCGGCGTGTCCGCGGTCGTGGAGGGAATATGGACCATATAAATTTACGCGAAAAGCGGATAACAGTAAAAGATGTATTATTTTATTGAATTATTTCGCTTGTAAATTATAAAAAAAATAAAATGCTATAAAAAAATTCTATTCACCTCATATCTTTTTTCAACAAAATAATTAATTGAACAATATTTTTTTTATTAATTAAAATAACCATTTTCATTGTTCAAGCAATGAAATGCCTAAAAACGTGAACAAATCATTTGATGAATAAATTCAATTAATACGCACAGCGTTAAACTTAGCGAATTACGTTTGGGAGTGTTTTGCATACAAAATAATGTAAGCAACAATGTTTGGATCACAAAATATACACTGTGCAAAAAAATTACTCGCGGATTTAACCACATACATTTAACTGCCAAAGTATTTTCTATAAAAAGGTTATATATATATATATATATATATATATATATATATATATATATATATATATATATATATATATGTATATATTTCATTTTCAATAAGAATAATGTTTAGAAAGATAGAAAAGGAATTTTTTAATACTTAAAATTAAATACTTGTTAGGTTTTATCATATACTTTTAATTATTTTATCCTCAAATTACATCATAATATTGTTTAGTATAATTAAAAAATATAACAAAACCTGTAACATATTTTATATTCTGTTTTCTACTTTCAGCATTAATAGTAAAGGCTGTTTAAATAATTAATGAATTCAATAAAACACCCGCCCTGTTAGCCGCGTCAGAGTAGCGCCACTTCGCTTGATATCTAACATTATATCAACGTAATCATACCCAAAATTATTGAGTTACTGACTGTTTACCTTACGTTGAAATTTCGTATAACCAATGGGTGTGTGCTGTCTAATTACCCCGCGTTCGTCATAGGTGTGGAAGGTGCGTACTTGCGCAGTCACATATCTACAACATCTCAACGATCTTAATATTCTCATATGGATAAGCATTAATTAGAACTCAAATTTCATTCCTTTGTTTCAACATTTGAACTTTACTTATGGGCGTCGCAGATGTCAAAGAACCGGTTGGATAGCGCACTGAATTAAGTTTGCCTTAAGATTTTGCCAAAAGGGTCCAGGTAAGGCATAGAGAGGGTCTATTACTTAAGTTTTCTGTTTCTATTAACTTTATGGTAATATAATTTATATTTTCAACAGTCGCCAGGTGGCACTACGGACTTAAGTTATTAATTCATTTGAAATGTACGAGTAATATTATAAACTAGCATCGCCCGCGGCTCCGCCCGCGTTCAGATGACCAATAACCTAATTCTTAGGTTTTACATATTAGTATACTCTTATAATGCAGTTTTTGTGTTTTTGTATTTTTTCTCAAAAATGAGATATTTTCCCGCGGTAAAAAGTAGCCTATATGTTGACCCGGATAACCAGCTATCATCATACCAAATTTCATCAAAATCTGTCCAGTGGTTTTCTCGTGATGTGGTAACAGACAGACAGACAAAAAATCTAAAAAGTATAGATTCTGACTCTGTATTGATAATAATGTCTATTTCAATTAGGTTTCCCAAAAAATATTTAATGTACATATTTGACTCTGTTACAATTTTATTATATGTATAGATGAGAGTCAATTCAATAATAAGTATTTACGCAGTGCAAGCATGTTGTGATTGAAGATAGAACAGCTTTGATAGGTAGATTCTCATTTGCCTTTGTGTTGATTGTTCGCAGAACAATAAACTAAAAGGCTTAGTATTTTGTCGATGAAAACATACTGTGCATTGTTTAGTGCTCCTTGCTCGTATAAATAGTTAAAAAAATGGGTTTGAGCGTGGTACGAGTATGTCCGTCATTCTCTCTACATAGAGCTGGTTTTTCACATTTCTTTATTGCAAAAATCAATTTATTGACTTTATATTCAATCCAATGATGGCTACGTCTATTTGTAAGGTACAAAAGTATGCTTTATGAAATTTTTTGTATGTAGAGAACAAGTTATGAAGGGACAAGACATATGAAAATCTAACTGAATATTGAGGTATTCAATATTAGGTCATATATTTTGTACGGCACTTTGACTACTCCCAAAGGTATATAGCGTGAAGTTATGTGAGTATTTAATTTCCATTCTTCTACAACTACTGTTTATAAGTATTTATTTAAAGTTGCACATGTTTTAATTATATTTAATATAATAAAATATTGGGGATTTTCAAAGCTCGCTATTACTTTGAGTCGCATAAAGAGATTTAATCCCGTAGTTGGCATATTAAATATCCTTGAATACGCTTTATGCTATACCAACATTAATTAACATAGAATATTCTAAGCGAAATGAAATGGTGGCGATAAATAGCAAATGTAGTAAGACTAGAGTACAGTAACAAATGTAATTTTAAAAATTACATTGAAATAAACGACAAAGATAGTTTTGTTGTAGAATTATAATATGTCAGGCTCTTATATATTTTTAATATTTTTATTCTTTAACGACTGTAAAATTACGTCTTGTCTTAACCAACCTATTCCTATAATGCATAAATATTAGAAAAAATGTTAAACCAGAAAATCGGACGCTACTTTAGAAATGCTTCAAAAAACTTAATTATGTACTTCAATTACACTTATTCAATAACTAGCGACTCATCCTCGCTTCGGGTTTATTCCCCATACAAACTTCCATCCCCATTTTCACCCTCTTAAGGGATGGTTTCCGGGATAAAAAGTATTTTATGTTCTTCCCAGTGTCTAAAACTATCTTCTTCCCACATTTCATCTAAATCGGTTCAGTAGATGCAGAGGTTACCCCCTACAACGTCACAAACTCACAAACTTTACCTCTTTATAATATTAATATACATATATTGAAATGACCGACATACTATTAGTGTAAAATCTAAGTCGTTATACACCATGCGAGCAAAATGACGAGAAACACTTGCCAGCTAATAGCGTTGCTCACATCCGAGTATCTACAAAAAACATTCTCGTGTAAATTCATAAGAAGCAGCGTTGTCAACAGTTTTCACATCACATACATACATTATAAGTAAAGCGGGGTGGAATCAAGAGGCAGTTGGCATGAGATCTCACTTCCTTGACTCAGCTAATGCCGGATTAGGTTCTTGTCGCACGCATTCAGATTTCGTAGTCAAACCATCCTGATTCTACTTCATGAATTATTATTAAACGTGAAGCATTTTCAATATTTATTAGAGTTTTCATAAGATTTCAATAAACGATGCAAAATTTATTTTGAGTGTAGGTTTTCTTTTTAATATTATGTATATATTACACTATATATGTTATGTTTTTCTCAAATAATTAACAATTATTTTTAAGTAATATACTATATATATATAAATATAGTTTCCTAGGGATATAATAATTACTTTTAAAGTAATTTTAAAGTCCCTATGTAGTAAAAATAATTATTATTTATAATCATACAGCTATATTATACTTGTACTGTACTATAAATAGATGTTCGTAATCAAGCAAACGTTGAGTGTTAATTTATTAAGTCTACAAATATCTAGGTAGAAATGTATATGATCACATACTAATAATACGTAGAGTTTCTAATCTAATAACTTATGATGAATGATAACGCGAAATCTTCAAACTTGAATAAAGCTCAAAGATAAGAATCTTCTAGTAAAACGTCGACGGCGAGATGACTTAAACTTACTTTGGGTCAGTCAAGATTTAACCCTACCATCAATAACTATATTCGAGGTGGCTTTAAGGACGCCAGACTTTATCTGATGTAGCTCAGGATTAATTAACTTAGATGCAACAAGTCCGAGTTTGCGTTGCTCTTGAGAACGACTGTCCCGTGTTTTATTATGGTAGCTGGTGAATTAAATAAGGAGATAGTAAAGTTCTTCATGATCGTATTAAGTTTCGGGTCTTAACAAAGAAAATTGCGTTCTAGAAACTTCGCCATAGAGTCCATATCATTTATTTGTTATTTAATCAATTAATATGTATGGACTGGCATAAATAATTCGGGACATTACTCTAGCTTTTATATTCCGATACTGCCAGATATAATAGATTTATAAAAGAATATCTAAATATTTTAGGATGTAGATAATAATTAGGTATACTCGTTCCTTCTCTATTTTGTATTTTTGTATAGTAAATACATACTTTATAATATTATAAATGTCAAAATGTTTGTTTGTTTGTCTTTCTTTCGGGTCGAAACAGAAAGACGGATTGACGTGATTTTTTATGTGGAGATAGTTGGAGGGCTGGAGAGTGATATGGACTTTTACCATGGAGATTATCTCATTCCCACGGGAAAGCATGTTACAATACAGCCCACAACAACTCATCATACCTATGTAGATATATATCATAGTCTATTTATTCCATACTAATCGTTAAAACGTACCTAGAAGCGAATCGGAGCGAAGCGAGTGTGTGCCGGTAGTATATATGTATATATAAAATTATATGAAGAACGTGTTTTAAAATAATAAGAGATATTAAAAAGTAAATCTGAAATATAAAAAGTGTTACAATTTACAAACGTTTACTCAGCTCTACAGTAGCTTGAGTTTATAAAATTGTGAATAAAATTCAAATGTTACTTTAATTTTCGTAGTTAAACTAGCTACTTGTTCTGCGCGACTAATTAACTATAAAGTGTATTTAAATGAAAACCTTTAATTTCTTATTTTTCTTTTAAGAAAACGAGTTTAAATATATGTAAGATGAATGATGAAGATGATGAAGAATGTAAATATACATAGTATAGGCACATTTGCCGTTTATTTTACGAATTACTGCCTAAGTGGCCTAGTGGCTAGCATGTACGACCGCAGATCAGGAGGCCCTGGGTTCAAGTCCCGATTTTGGTTAAATTGAGTTATAGAGTATTTCTGACAAGATTTTCTCAGTAACAAGCCGGAGTTCGAAAGTTCGCGGTGTTGGAACTCACTGCCTCAGAGAACACGTAAAGTTATCAGTCCTGCACCTTAACTATCACTGGTCGTGTCGAGTAGTAGTCCCACCGGAGTATAAGAGAGGCAGAAAGAGTGCTCTTGTGTTTGTACTGGCCGTCGTTCCGTGGCCGAAAGGCTGGTGAGGAGTACATTATTATTATTATTTTTATGAATTTTACTGAATAGTAAGCGTAAAATCAAGAAACAAAATAAAATATATTTTAATGGTAATTCTAATATATTTTACTGTGATAAGAATTTGAAATTAGATCGAAAACATAAACTCCTGCGTACATACAAATGAAAAAAAAATCCCAATAATGATATTTTCTATTAAACCTACCTTAAAATTTACTTGTGTAGCAGATAGCTAGTAAATGCTGTTACCTAGTAATTTTAAATCGTCTAAGCGACTCAATTTGCTTATTCATTAAAGATCCACCTGTATAGGATATAGAAAAAGATAAACTCCAAATATAACATTTATATAATTTTATAAAAAAAAAACCTTAATCATACAAATGTCTGTATGTGTCGTAAGTGATTTTAACATATCGAAGACCATTATGGGCTGTCCGAACGATTGACTACGATATTCCTGTTATTTGCCCCACTAGGATTATTATATCGGTTACCATCTATCCATGGTAAATGAAATTAAATCTTTCTCAACTTGTATTAAGGCCCTAAACGCTTTGGAGGAGTGACCGGAAGCGGTCTAATGACGGCAAAGAGTACAATAGCACGTGGTCCTTGTTATTGGTATCAGAACTGACCGCTACGAGCGATTTGTCCAAATGAGATCCGGACCTCTTGACGCATTGTTATTTTTCCTCCCAATACATGGCTTTGTGGTGTATTGACTTGACTTCACTTTTTTAGATTAAGAGGGCCTATTATTATTTCGAGTGTAAATAGTTATTTAATTAAAGTAATCTATATTCATGTTATATTAGTCAAGAAACGTAAATTAGAGTTTTTTGTATGTAATTAAAAGAGCAACTGTTGGTTTCGCCGATTCTACTCAGCAGAACTTCTTTCCTGTGGTAGATTTCTCACGGATTTACATACTGATATTTAATGTAAATTATGAAAATATAAAAAGTGACGATTTAAAAGTGCTTTTCTATTAGAATAAAGTATATTTTGATGTAATTTGTTTCAGAAAACAATAAAAGGGCCTTATACCGCCATCTTTAATCCAGTACAAAGTCAATTAATCATATGGACTATACGTGTGGTTCTGGAAGTCTATACGTTTACTTTTTGTCCTATAATCCTTTAATGCCTAATCGGATGCACGCTCAAATATTGATAAGAGGTTTAATATTAATAATTCAATGATTGATGATTGCTTGAGCTGAATAATTTTAGATGCATATATTTAAACTAACGAACAGGAAGAATATATGAAATTAATAAATTTAATATAAAAAAAAATCTTTAATCTAAACGCTATACAAAAATCTAGAACATGACTGAATAACAAAAAGCAAACAAATGAAAACTGTATATTTAGTACGATCATTTGCTATGTCACCAATACGTATTATTTATGTGTAATTTTGTTTCGTAAAGCTCGGCGTGGCGAGGCGCCCTCACGCGACTGGCCCCGCCCGCCTAATGTTTCACTTGCGTTACTGTGACAACATCTACATTCTACCAAATTGTATTTTCGTGTTTCGACTTTTTCTTATAAATACTATTATTAAGACAGCGACACCGTGACAGGTGCTAATGTTAGGCATCGAGTCCATTTGTAGGAATGTAAACAATATATGTTGACGTGTGAGTTAGAGTTTATTTTCCCTCCTTTATAACAATTTCCATGCGTAGGTAAGCTTTTATCCATTAGGAGTTTTCTTTAATATTAATAGTATCCGACGACGCGTTTGGCTTAGTTTGTAGTGACCTTACTTGCTGCGCAAGCGGTCGCGGGTTCGAGTCCCGCTGGGGGCATTCATTTGTGTGATGAGCATGAATGTTTGTACTCCAGTCATGGGTGTTTATATTTATAATATCTAAGTATTTAAAGTTATATATATGTAGTGTATCAACTATCTGGTATCCATAACACAAGCCTCGTAGCTTACAATGGAACTAAATGGTACTGTGTATGAATGTCCCAACAAAAAAAAAGTTGTTTTGCTTATGAGAAAAAGCTCTAAGTGAAATCAAAGTAATATTTATTCTATTACGTAAAGTCTATTAGATATTTTTGTTAAGAATTTCTGCTGGTATTAACACGTTTAAATACGTTTATATTTTTTTAATTCTATAGGAATTAAAAAAAAACATAACAGATTATTATTAGTAATTTTAATATTATATGAGTTTGTCTTTTATATACATATATAATAAGGAAACGCAAATATTTGCAGAAGTACCTACATATTTAATATTAAACTAATTAATTTCAAAGAAAACTTTATAAACAAAATTAATATTGTATTTCATTATCCATGTAAAACATATTAAAGCTACAGCAAATGGAACCACAACACAGGATCAAATTGTACCTTACTTAACTAATCTCCATAATATGTAGTTATTTACATGGAATCCTTTATAAGTGACGAGCTAAAACGGACTGTATTATATCCTTATAAATATCAGAGTAGTATCCCCTTAATGGTCTCGTTTTCTTACCGTGTGGTCGTCTGTACGTACAGTTACAAAGAACATAAAATAGGCTTTACAAGGCGGCAGGAAGGGAGGAAAGGACCGGTACATCATTACGAGGCCCCGCGTCATTTGTTTATTAAACACCCTCTGAGGTGGAACAGAATAATGGCAACGTAGACTTTGTCACAGGCATTTTGCCTTGAAATTAAATCGTAATGATGATGCGCCTCACTCGCCGCAGTATTTGGTATCCGACTCGCGTTATTAAGTTCCCTACCATCTTGAGGTCAAAATGAATAGGTTTCTTTAAAAGCCCGCTACTATGCCAGCTGTCATAGATATGAAAAGAATTGGGTTGAGTGGTCCTCGGGCGTCACCGAAAAGTTCGAGTAGACTGAAAAATGGCGCATTTTTCTGCCTCTTCTCCCTTGCCTTGAATTGTATTTTGTTTTATCAAGACTTCTAAATGTTATATACCTGTCTGTCAATTTGGCTGTTAGCAACTGACAGTTTTTTCATCTTAAGTCATTACTTTAACATAAAATATACGAAGTTTAGAATAAGTATTAAAACTTCCTTCAAAAATTCCTTTCTTATAATAATTATAATAATTAAAGTAGTTTTTATTCTAAATAAATACAACTTCCGGTTTCGGTTCGGTCGGCTTGGTATTTTGAATATACTATTTGTTTCAAAACAACATGTGATATTATACCAAAGCAAGATGAAATGACCCAACAACCGCGCGTACCTGCGGTAGGGAGATATAAATGATGCCCTTTCATTTATTGCGAAGGAAGTCATATGAATAATGAACCAACTAAGACTTCCCCTTTAAATTTATACCGAATAAATACAAATATTATATAGACATAGCATCGAGCTTATAGCTACAGCTGTTAAACTTTTTTTTTGTGTTTCAGTGATTTTTATCGTAACGACACTTTGATAATATACTTATGTATTTATTTAATTATGAAATATACCTACCACTTCACAAATATATTTTTTTATATTTTATTTATACCCGATTCTTAACCTCTTAGTTGTGATTTTCCTCTTGCTACAATAAATTTTGAATTGGCATGTTCATAAATGAACATACTCTATGAAAAATTGAAATTATAGGTAGGCCGACAAACTTGTAACATTCCCTGAAAGAATTTTAATTAAAAAGTTGTTGGAAGTACCCTCGCTATATGTAATCTGTTGTAGATTAATTTATAATTGGCTTCCAGTGGTTAGCACTGGATTGTTTTATTTACGCAGCTTAAACGCTAATTACACGTGTATTGTTCAAATGGGACGAATAAAAAACATTTGCTAAGTAAGGCAATTGCGAAATAATGGACGCCTTTATTCTTATTGATAAAATATTCATGAATATATGTTGTCCGTGACCTTATATGTACATTCTAATGTAGCTAAAATATGATATATTAAAAATTAAAAAAAAACCGACTATCTTAGACAGATTTTCATCAAGCATAGCTAAGATCACTCCCGACTAATTCACTTTTCAAACAAAAAAAATAAAATCAAATTCGGTTCGACTGTTCAGGAGCTACGATGCCACCGACAGACAGATACACAGACACACGCGCAGACACGTCAAACTTATAACACCTCGTAGTTTTTGCGTCGGGGGTTAAAAATATGAATATAAAACCAAAATCGGCAAATATTGTATATAAATATTGGAACCCGCCAAAAAAATGTCAAAAGTCGAAAATAGTAGCGTATTTTGCTGTTTATGCTACTATCGTCCATTTTTCCTTATAAAGAAATCGTTTACTTTCTTCAAAGAATAAGGAAAATTTTATAAGAGAATTAGTCATTACAATTTTTAAAAAGAAAATATAATAGCAAAATTATATTATATTGTATTTTTAAGCATTAATGTTTATAAACAATTATATTCGAATATAATATAAAAAAATAAAATATAAAAGATGAAAAGATCTAGGTGTGCGATATGTTGTTTAAATCATTATTGTTTACTTTATGCTCAGTTTTATGACACTGTCCATACTATTCCATAGTCTGAGATTTTAATTTTATAAATTAAACAACATTGTTATTTTGGAAATTGAGTAAAATTGTTAATACATTAACAAATAATAAGTCTGAAATATCTACGAAAAACGCTTTCCGAGTAAATGAAATAGCGGCTCCATTAATATTTAACTTTAACGAGCCGTTTTAACGATACTTTTAAAATGGAAGTCTAATAGGTATATTCGTTGTAAAAATATACGACTTGGTTTTAAAAGTAAAAAGAGTATTAGAATGAACATTATTTTTAAAATACAATTCGTAATAAAGTAATATTTTATAATTTAAGAATAACTTCATCAAATTTAAAGAGTAATTACAGTTATCTCTCGAATGTTTATGATTTATATGTTTATATACTATCAACCATAGATAATTTTAATTTGTATTGTTCTATATATTTATATATAGCTTTTGCCCGTAACGTCGTTTGCGTGATCTCCAAAAACGGTGTATTCTTCAGTGATGGTTGCCACTCAAGTTAGTTCGTATTTCTAACTTACATCATTGCACATATTATATGAGCTTAGTAAATTAAAAGGAGGGTACCACCTAAGGTAGCAGTCCTAATGGTTTCAGGAATTTAAATAATTAAAAAAGGGAACTTTTTGTGGTTAAAACTTTCACAAAAGAAAGCGTTTCAGCGTATGCAACGTGTTTCAGGGGTATTTGGTGGTTTGGTAACTGAATATTATCTCCTACAATACATAGTTTATCATAATTAGTCAATTTTACGTGAATATTTGACATTTAGACTCCAGTCTCTCCCGTGACGAAGTTGCTGTAAAGCATTCGAAACAACGAGAACCAAAAATCATAATAAATTTGCAAAAAACATCCGAAAAGATAGTTTTATCTAACATGTCAAACTCACAAATTTACGTTTTTATACGAGTAATATTGCTATAGAAGCATAAATTGGCAATTTTAGTAATAGAATTTTAGGAATTTCATTAATAAATTATTGAATTGGAAATATTTCCATTATTGAATTGGCATGTGCTTGGATATTTCTCAACAATATCTATTATTTTACCTTGAAGTTGACATTGTTAATTGATAAGAAGACAGAATTAATTGTTTGCTGCTAGTGATAAAGCCTAGGAAATACTTCAATGTTCTAAATATTAAAATTAAATAAACATTATAAACAAAATTGAGTCTGTTTTAAGGTGAACTATGAAGAATAATCGTGTAGAGTAACAGTTCTAGTAACACCAAGTTAAATCAACGTGTTAAAATTAAGAATAACCCAAATATTTTGTTGGTACTCTTAAATTGGTAAATGGACGCATTCAACGGTTCCAACGTTCATCGCGAGTTTGATTCCCATGACCTATTGTTGAGACTTTTCACCTATTTGTTGCCGTTAAAATAAACACTTTAAATTATTGGTATAACACGAGAATATAAAAATCGTAAGATTCACCTCTATAATGATTATTTATTTGAATGATATTGAATGATCAATATCATTAATAATTCTACCGCTTATTATAATAATATTCTAATTATATTCATCTTGGATTTTCCGATGATATCGCCATGTAAACAACATAAATTGATACACCATTCGAGCTTGTCTTTATTTAGAAAACCATTCCGTTTGAAAAACAAGGGTTAGGAACCACATTTCTCATGCTCTTGCTGCTTCGAAATTGATACGTGATATGTTTCTCATAACCTGTAACATACTTTTGTGTTTTGTAAATGTTAAATATTACTTACATGTGTTGTGAAGTAAATCGTTATATTACAATCCTATAAGAAACATCGTTCACTTACACTATTTACATAAAAAATGAGTGAAGTTAATTATCACACGATAACACGTGTTATTTGTGCAAACAGCAAAGTCTCAATTCCAAACCACTAATGATCGTCTCGATGAGGCTGCCGTATCACAATATTCGTACAATTTCCCATGGTGAATATTCCACATACGTCGAGAACTACTTTTCCCATCGGGTGCGGCGCAAAGTCCGTGGCAATGCACTTTCGCTGACCCCATGCCTCCTCCCACGAATGCCATCTCTCTCGCGCTTACTGCTTTCTTCATTTCACATCTCTATTGCACGCAGTTGCGCTTGCGCTTCCCGGTTGCCGAGGTAATAACATTCTACGACGCTATACGTCGACGGTGTGGAACGGGTTCTGTCGATGACTTGGGCGATTACTTGTATGAGAAACAATGGTTACCATGATCACATTTACGAAACTGTATTTGGATATATAAATATTTCTGTAATTATGTATACCATTTGGTTATTAAATAGTGCTTATAGTAATATTGGTTTATTCTAAGGAAATAAAAGACTATTACATAAAACACATTATAATAATATAGTATATAGTATTATTTAATTACTTATTATAATTCAATTCTCAACACTCAAAGCAAAGTTTGAATCAATGAAATCACAGAATAAATATCTCTATTCCCGATACAAAACAATACATTACACAAACGAAATAATATTTCAAAATGTAAGATTCCGTAAGTATAACTTTCTTGGAAACTTGAAAGCGGTCGATCTTTCTAACATTATATTGTTTCACTATCTCGTTGCCTTCCAGGTGAATGGTTTTCTTACACATACGTGTATGTAAACTTATTTCGAAGTTAAAACGTCTCGATCATTCGTATTGTAGATGAAAAGGTATTCTGATATTGTTGCATTTTGTTCCCAGATCCATTAGAGCCTGCATCTAAGTTATAGATTACGCAGATGTATCTCCATGCCATGTAATTTAAAAGCTGGATATCAAGTGTGCAATCGAGCGCCATGGATATTTCAACTTTAACAATCAAATATTTAGGGCTACATTCGTTAGTATCACTCTCAGGAGGACCGCGTCCTAGACTTGCGAGCGTACCGTCGGCCTCACAGCGAACAGTTCGAACTGACTGGCAGCAGCTTTTATTTTGAGGCATAAGCCTAAGTATTTGAGTGCACATTTGATTGCGCAAACTGTGTTCATACGAAGTACCACGACTAGCAACATTCCATCGCACAATGAGTAATTTAAAAATTCAAAAACTCGTCGACGCTCCGCGTACGAGAGGTGAGGCGATTCTACGAGAGCCGCTCTGCAATTTAGACTGTTATCTGTTTACGTACTACACAATGTGCTTAAAACAGAAACAATCCGTACAAACAGAAGTTCAAACAAAAACATGTTCATTCGACCTCGATCGTATTTATTGAAATTGCTAACACAAATAAAATTGTATCATAACAGACGTTTGTATCCTCATTCAATATTCTACGAGCATCGGAACAAGAGTAAAGCTCATCAATAAGTGAGTAAAGAAAATGGTCTCAAATCTAATATCAATTACAAAGAAGAAATCTACCTAATTCTTAGAAGCGGACCGCATGCTGGATGCTAATTGGCAAGCATGCAGCGCGTCGATGCCCACGGTCGCTCGCTGCCCGCGTACTGCACTATTTTAAAATGAAATTCTTTCGATTCATATATTCCAAACTATAATTGCACGTAGTTGAGCTATGTAGCGCTCGCTCCTGGAATTTCGAAATAGGTATTTGATTGCGATTTCATTATTCAATCGTTTTTCGGGGTGTCTATTATTGGCATTTATCTGGTTAGTATGCTAGCGTGTGTGTTGCTAAAATGTTAATAATATTGTGAATTTATTCTATGCGTTAGATACGTTAAATAACTACGCAAAATAATACTAGAACAAAGATAGACAAAAATATAAGAATAATTTTCTACTTATACTTATTTATCACTAGCGAATCACCTTCGCTCAGGTGCCTAACAGTATAGTTATAGCCTATCTAGTATCTTCCGTACCACATCTGGACATCTGGTAGGTATACATGAAAAATTTCATTCAAATCCGACCAGCTGTTTCAGATGTAGGAATAATAAACATAAACTACAGGTACTACCTATAATGAACAAATGAACAATAATATTGAGTTTAATCTCATTTAATAAAGAATTAACGTGAACATTCAATTAACATTATTGTTAAATGGAATGAAATAATAAGTAATTTAAATTGGATTGCAAAGAAAACTACACTTTATTTTATTTAAAGTGTTTTTTAAGCTTTTTCATGTTAAGGTTATTTTTTCAAAGCATATGTGAGAGAGAGGTAAAAAACTCTGTCTGTAATTAGTCTTTGGAGTCGAACCGTGAACAAATGCGGAGTCAAGTGGGTAGCAAGGGCCGATGCACCGGACGCCTCTATTAAATAGGTGTTGCCACAGTAGTGATGTTTTCAAAGAATTTGTCATAACATATATATATATATATATATATATATATATATATATATATATATATATATATATATATATATATATATGTTTTGTGTACATATTTGTTCCGAAATGAGTCACTTTGTTACAAATTCCCAATGTATTAATAAAAAATATTAAATGATTTGAACTCGCCGCGTCATTATTTTACTAAGTTTAGTCTTAAAAATCTTTACTGCGTGACTAATATAATATAGTTATCTTTTTAACGTTAAGTAAAGCACGTATCCAGTCACATTTCACAAGTAATAAACATGAATGTGTGGGTTCATTCAGATGTACAAATGTTATTCAGAAATTGGATGTATAGAAAACTCCAGTGGAAAATTTTTTTTACATGAGTTAGGCGAGTTTGAAAAGTAAAAAAAAAAACGAATAACTTTGTAGATTCCGAGTTTCGCTTTGATACTCTAAAGTATGAAAATCTTGTTGATTAATTCTTTGGTCTCATTTGAAGTACTTTTTTATGAGAAACAAATTTAATAGCTACGTCTGGCATAATATTATATATATTTTGTGTTTAAAATCGTTATATGTTATGGGTATAATTAAGAGAAGAATGCTTTTTACCAATTTATTTTTCGTGGAACAAAAAAAAAATGTTTTTGGTCTGCACTACGTGTTAAATAGTTATAATTATATGTTAGTTTTAAGGTATATATTATGCTATGGGCCTCTGTTTACATATTTAAGATCTTTTTGTAAATATTGCCTGAAATAAATAATTAAATTAAAAAAAATAAAAAATACCATAATATTAGATTCGCTGGCTGATGTTAAAAACTCATGTTTCATATTTCGCATTCTGTTAGTTTTATTTTTATCAAACAAAAACTGTACAGTAGTGGTATACGTAAGTCTAAGGAATTGTTAATTTTTATTAAAGTAATTTTTTATTTGCAAATACAAATAAATTACCTATATACTTTCGAAATGAACTTACCGTATCGGACGCTGTGTAGCGCCCGTTGCTGCACTCAAGTAGTGAAGATTCACTCACCTGGAATCAAGAAAAATACCTACATTAAATATTGCAAGGAACACAAACTAATATTTCTACTCTGAATTCTAAAGAAAACGTACCAAGTGTTATTTTTATATTTTTATCACAAACAGTAATGATGTTTTAGATTCTGTGCATATATGTAACACTAGCATTGACCGCGGCTACGCGCGCGTTCAGGTGGCCAAAAACCAAATTCTTAGGTTTCACATATTAGTATACTCTTACATTGCAGTTTTTGTATTTTTTCTCAGAAATGAGACATTTTTCCGCGATAAAAAGAATCCTATATGTTGACCGGATAAACAGCTATCACCATACCAAATTTCATCAAAATCCCTCCAGTGGTTGGTTTTTCTGCGATGCGGTAACAGACAGACAGATAGACAAAAATTCTAAAAACTATAGATTCGGCCTCTGTATCAATAATAATGTTTATTTCAATAAGATTTTTCAAAAAATATTTAATGTACAGATTCGGCTTATTTACAATTTTATTATATGTAAAAAAGAGTTTGTCGTTTAAGCAGATAGGGTTGTTAGAAAGAAGTTATTGGTTCGTAAATGTAGAATGAAGAGTGTTCAAACAACAGCTTCTTTGAGGAAGTCGCAGGTTTGATGCCACTTATCTAAGGTAGATATTCTTGCAGACTGTGTTGTTAATATTTGGCCTTTTATCTTAAGTTCCGCTACGGGATTTTTGGTCACAAGAGTCACTGAAAGTATCTTCGCAAAAGATATTCTAGTAGACAATTGTTGCGCAAACACAATTGCGCTATGTTTTTCTTCCGTTTGAGTTTATCTCATTCTTATAATTATTAATAGTAAGATTATCTGACATAGAGGAAAGACAGTGATAATACGCAGTATTAAAGATTTTTTTTGCTATTCAAGGCAGGAAGATCACAAACGAATTTATCACGTGGTGCCGCTTAAGAATTTCTGACCAGAAAACCTCAATTAAAATATTTACCTCCACGGGAAACTAACCCAGGACCTTACTTTACATTTCTACGTACTAGCCACTAGACCAATGAGCTTTTAGCTATTTATACAATACTTGAATAAAATGTGTACTCAGTAAGAATCTAGCCACAAGTCAAAGCTTTGTGTTGTATTTACATGAAGCTTGTTCTAACGCTATTCATGGGCGCGGGAAACCGCAATCCGCGTTTAACTTCATTACAGGAATCGCTGTGCGTCCCATTCCTGGTCAAGCTGAAGCACATTTTACATTAAGAATTAAATGCTTGTTTATTAGTAGGTACCTATTGGAATCTAAGAGATAAAGTTTAATTTACCGAGAGGTATTTTTGACTACTAAACGTAGCGTAGTACGATTACTATACGACATATAAATACAAAAGTTTGTGTGTCTGCGTACGTGTGTACGTGTATCTGTGCACGCGAATGCGTGTGCGTGCGTGTGTTTGTATGTATGTTTGCTTGTGTATCATATATATATTTACATACTGGAAAGCGAGAGTGGAGTGAAGCGATGGTAAGTCTCAAGATTTTTTTTATGTACTAGCAAAATTTGATATTAGGTGGAATTTAATTGAAATAATCATATATTTTTTTAATATAAAAATCCCTGGAATATTAAAAATGTCTCGTAATTTCTGAGAATATTTTCTAGCAAGATAAAAGAGATATTTGAAAATTCAAATAATATCAGTGTCAAAAGTTCTGATTATGAATAATTAATCTTTTGATTCTTTAATTGTTGATAGAATTAATAAAAAAATATAGTAAAATTGTAATTTTATAATACAAAATTAGTATTTTAAGCATAAAATCAGAGATCTACGATATTACTTCGATATATCCATACCTACTAATATTATAAAGAGGTAAATTTTGTGAGATTGTGAGTTTGTGATGTTGTTGGGGGGTAATCTCTGGATCTACAGAACTGATTTAGATGAAATTTGGTAAGAAGATAGGTTGTGACCCTGGGAAGGACATAGGATAATTTTTATCCCGAAAATCATCCCTTAAAGGGGTGAAAATGGGGATGAAAGTTTGTATGGGGAATCAAGCTTGGGATGAACCCGAGCGGAACGAAGGTGAGTCGCTAGTTAATAATAATAATCAAATGGGAAATTCGTACTTTACCGTGTAGTTGTAATTTTATAGAATTTACTTTAAGGATAATACCTATACATAAAGCTTAATGATTAATACTTGCGCTTTGGTAACATTTATATTTTATTCTTTCACACTATCAAAGGCTGACTGGTGCATAAGTTCGTTGTAGTTTACAGCAAAATGATTTTTATATTAACAGCGTTATCTCACAAAGAGCTCAGCGCTGAACAGATTCAACCCAAATTTGATAGATACCCATCACCGCTTATGTAGAGATGGAACGCGAATTGCATTGCCTATTAGCTTTATAATGTTTAAGTGTTTCATATATTTAAGTATCGGTATGAACATTTCAGTAGCTTTTTCTTTTATTAATTATTTTTTTTTAAATAAAACTATCTTTTCGGATTTATTTTGATTTTTGGTTCCCGACGTTTCGAATGCTTTACAGCAATCATGGTCACGGGAGACACTAAAATGTTAGACGTCTCAAAGTCATTAATTATATAGTTGTTACAGACATTGCCCACCCACAAAATTGGACAATGATTTCAAAAATTACAAAAATAGCACCAAAGTAGGTACATTACAATATTTGTTAATTTTAAGCATTTTTTATAATTATAGTTATCTAAAAAGGTCTTAATTAGTTTTTTGTTTATTAAATAGCAAATAGTACAAAATATCTTAGATTACTTTTATTTTTCAATAAATTTCATTTTTTATGCCCATTGCCCATCTATAAAACGTATAGTGTTGCTGTTCTAAATAATTCTATGTAGATTCTGAATCAAATAAGGTCAAGCATATTCATTACTCGCATATTTATTAACTACCAATTAGACTAGTCTTTAATATAAGAAAATTAAAATTATGTACAAAAATTAAATAAATATACCTACTAAAAATCTCTTATCTATATATTATAAAAGGCACAACTGATTGATGTATCAACCTTGAAGGCTAGAAAATTGAAATTTTGCACACATATTCCTCACATGACGAAGGCATTCACTAAGGAAGGATTTTTCAAAATTCAACCCCTAAGGGGGTGAAATAGGGGATAAAAGTTTGTATGAAACTTTTTATTCCTTGGACATATTTGCATGAAGCGTTCTCTAAAAGTCAACCCTTAAGAGGGTTTTTGTAGTTTTAGCGCGAGCGAAGCAGCTGGTTCTACTAGTCTTATATAAAAGTTTGAGTATAATATATAATATATAAAATAGTCTTATATAAAAGATATAATACGATGACAATAATTCTCATTACATTAAATCACATAAAATGCTATATAGAATTCGTTGCTTGGGATTTAAAAAGAATTGGTTGAGTGATAACACGTCCCGCCCTTTTTGCGCTACACAGAGCGTAAGGACACTGAGTAAAACATCTGCAAGTGACATACTTTTATATCCAAAATTGCTATAATGGGAAAATTATGAAAGATTTCTATTTCTCTAGTTCACTGAAAAATGAGTGGGAATAATATTCATTAAGATATGTAACAATATATCTGAATTATAATACTATTTCATTTAAAAACTACACACCTTAATACTCAAGTTTTTAAAATTTAAACTGGTTAGTTATATTATGAGCACAAAATATTGATTTATAATTAAAAAAAAACTACAAAATATAACGACCTGAGTTAGACGACGAAGACGCTATCGGCATGAACGTAAAAAATGTAATAAATATTTGCGCAAGGAAAATATTCGCCTTGTAAAATTTTAATAAGCAATAACTTATGTAAGCATCTAATTAGATATTTAGGATACTAAAGGAGATTTAAATTTTTTATTAGTTTAAAGAGAATGCATATAATAAAAGTGTAGAGGTCGAATCTCGAGTCGGTCTGTACATAGAAAAAAAATGCTAAAAACAAGTCAGGGGGATGTAAAAAGTGAAATAGAACAAATCCAGTTTTTTTTTAATTTTTTGTTTCTCTGTCTGTTTGTCTGTTTGCACGGGCTAATCTCCGAAACCTTTGTACCGATTTAAATGAAATTTTGCATGGTGGTACCTTATATCCCCGGTCAACATTTTAGATACTTTCACCCCGAAAAATTAAAGAGTTCCCATGGGATGATTAAAAAACTATAGTAACTTATACAGGTTAGTACACAAGAATTTATGCACCTAATTTAGTAAAATTTTGGCATGCTGATAACTTATATTGCCGGTCAAACAACAGGTTACTTTTTCTCCGGAAAAATCTGCTTGTTCTTTTAAGTTTAGTTTTTTTTTAGTTTAGTTTAATTTTAAAAAAATCTAGGCTTTCATCTTGTATTAACAAAGAAAAATATTATTGGTAGAACAAATATATAAAATATCATACTATAATTAGCTAACTTTAAAAAAAAGGTATATTACATATTCTGAGTGCCAAATATCATTGCCATATATTTTTAGTTTACTCTTAGCGAAATCGATTATAGAAAGTGAAGTTATGTATGCGAGATTCAAGCGAAATGATATTCTAAATATTGACAGGTATGTTAGTTATTACAACATTAAACACATTGTGTACCTTAATAGGGGCATAACTTCGTTTGCCTGTTTCACTTTGAGCTTACGAAGTTCTGGCATCGCATCTTCCTACCATTGTTTAAAGTTTATTAAGTTTGAACATTGCATGACGTGAGCCGAAGGCACATTGGTAATGAAACCTTAACAGTGCTTTGTTAATAAACATTTTGAACAACTATTGATGTGATGTATGTGCAGTTTTCTTAAACAAATAAGTCTGGCTATGTGAGATATTTAATTCTTTTTTATTTTTATTTATACTTGAGCAATCTAAAATATAGATTTTAAACTTTTGTCATAGCAGAAAAATTTTACGAAATTATTATATACCTAGCGGCTCACCCACGCTTTGCTCGGGTTCGTTTGTAACATAAACAAAAACAAACCTATCTCATGGGAACCGTACAATTTTTCGAGATAAAAAGTATTCTATGTGTTATTTCAGACAATAATCTATCTTTATGCCAAATTTCATCCAGATCCGTTCAGCCGTTCTAGCGTGAAAGAGTAACAAACATCCATACATACTCGATTGCTATAGTGTACCTAATAATATAAATTATTTATATTACATTCGAAAAACCACTTTTAATTAAATAGAAATTAATATATAGGAAGCTCACGATCTATTGAAATGAAATGAAACAAGATCACGAATTGAGAAAATAACATTGATTGAATTTACGAAATAAGATGAATCTATACATCCCCAAATGGGACATGTGAGCTTATGAAATAAGTCTCATATTTTTCTCCTTTATGAAAACATATACATCAAAGTAAAAGCCAACTTGTTAATTAAAACCTTTTAGGCTTCGTGTTTATTAATGCCAGCCATTGCTGACTTAATATATATATATATATATAATAAGTGGCCGAAAATAAATATTACAAAACGATTTCATATATTACTAACAAAAAACTATTTCCAAACTCGATTGAGTCAGATGAAAAAAGATTTATATAGACACGGTAAGATAAGAAAAGGTTAGACAACACAGAGAGATAACTCATTATAACATTCCGAATAGTTTGTTCAAAAAGAAATAGTATTTAATCAAACGGTGGATCTTAAGGAACGCGCCACATCTTTACTAACAACAACTTACTTGCTGAAAAGTAGACATTCTTTGGGTAAATGAAACATGGGGAGAAGGGTCACTCAAAACGTTTCCGGTAACTGTCGATGACGCTAATGTCTCGACTTTGATCCGCAAGTACTTTCTCGGCCAATTTTCGAATCGTTCGCACACGGTGAAGTTATCTTGTAATAAATAAATATGTTGGGACATAAACACAAGCACCATCTAGTTCCATGGTAAGCTACGAGGCTTGTGTTATGTATACTAGATAGTTTATACACTACACATATATAACTTTAAATATTAATACAAACACCCATGACTGGATTACAAACATTCGCGCTCATCACACAAATGAAGCGGCGAGACTCGACTCCGCGACCGTTGGCACAGCAAGTAGGCTCACTACAAACTAAACCAAGCGTGTCGTTAATTTCGTAATTCTATTAAAAGCTACTTAAAATCATCTAAACTACATATTTTAATTTTTCTACATAGATTATTTTATAATGATTTTTACCCATTTTAGAATTAAACGAATCTCACATAATAATACAAATCCTACCTAAAACGAGGTAAATGCTTTTATTTCCTACTAAGTCTACATACAGTATATTATTTCTTATCCAAGTAATGTTAAACATTTTTTAAATTGAGCCATAAAGTGAAGTCTTACCGAGCTACCTGGCTAACGGTGGAGGGAATTTAATAAAGTTACGTGTATTATACCATGAATTATTCTACAAAATATGTTTTGTGTTTTTTCTTTAATTAATATCGGATAAATCAAAAAGTTAAAGAAAAATGACGTAATATTATTTTAGCTTAAAATAAATTGCTTCTGTGTTACTGATATTTGCCCATATTTATTTGCTTAGTTTTGTAATATTTAAACCAGTGACGAGTTTAATTTACGTAGGGTGTATATTATTTATTTGTATAAAGTCTATACAATGACAATGTTAGTGTTTCAGCAAGTGACTGATGATGATGTTCTCCTGGCCGATTCCGGCCACGGCGGCCAATCTCATTGAGACTAGCCAACTGCGCAGGAGATATTATAGTGCACAAGTGTACGCGCAGACACAACGTGCACTCTCTATTCCTGTTACTCTCATTACTCCGGTGGGACGACTGCTCGACACGACCAGTGAGAGTTAAGGCGCAGGACCGACGGCTTTACGTGCTCTCCGAGGCACGGGGGTGAAACACCGCCAACTTCCCAACTCCGGGCTGTTACTGAGGCTTACTATACAGAAAGACTCAATAACTAAACTTGGCCCGACCCGGGACTCGAACCCAGGACCTCCGAGTGTGCAGCCGTACATGCTAGCCACTACACCACCGAGGCAGTTAGCAACAACAGCAAGTGACTAATATATATATATATATTGAATGGGTATCTTTGTAATGAATGCGATCTTATTTCACACATATAATAGCGAAGAAATACATTAAGCATTACCTATTGCTTGCACGCCTCCGAAGGTTTCTTTTGTCGGATCGTCAACATATAGGTGGTGACTGAATTGTACAGAATAATTTAAAATTTATTATAAGAGGTGTAACAAGTACATAAGTAATTTAGATGGTATGTATAACTATCACTTGTATGTATGTAAGTATGTATATCACACTTTATATCTGAGCGAAGCCAGGGCGGATCGCTAGTTAAATACAAATATTTTTCTATCTTAAAAATCTGCTACTATGACAATATATATGTCAATCCCTTACATACCATCTAAATTAACTCTTTTCAATTCAAAACACGTTGAATGTTTATTAACATATCGACCATAAAACGGGCGCGTATTTACGATTTTTTCAATATCAGAGCAGTCTACTCTTTATCGAGGCCGTTTTTATTTTACTTCTTACTATAAAACTGTACAAAATTATAAAATTAATAATATCATTTTAAGATTAATATAGGATATTTCGTTATCCTAAAAGTTAGCAAAGTGAATACGGGTGCAAATTATGCTATTTTTTCGGTTCGATTTCTGAGTCGGCCCAAAAGAGTAATTAGGTTTCTTTGTCATTTTAATAATCTAACAATCGTACATATCGATATAAAGTAAATATCGATATAAACCGTACGCGAATCAAACATCGATATAATAATATGACAGAAACTCTACATTCTAATATAAAGATAATACACCGATGCTTTCTACAGGAAGAGACGATACATCAAAAAGCTCTACAGTCACATAACTTACTCGTATGTTGATCAAATATTCATAGCATCAACAATGGGTAAAACATCTAACATATATAGTACATTGCTTAAAATATTCTGACTACAATGGTAAATAAAATACAGATATTTCGCAAGATTTTTAATTATTTACTATATAAATACTTTATGTAGTAAATAATTTTTTACTTTATAAATCGAATGAACACCACGTATAAAAGTAAAGTGATATGAAAATGCAAATAAAAACAGGCAGAAATGAACGTTGCGTTATGATTTCAATATTTGTATGTAGTATTTGTTCAGTATGAGAGCTATAATACGGAGATCGAAGACTGTACAAACCGATATGCCAGCCTCTTACATGCGGCAAATACGGAGAAAAGTAAATAAAACATATCAGGCTTTGAATATTACAAAAAGTTGTACCGGTAATTTAAAATATTGAACGTTTTAGCGTTCTATATTTGTTTAAGGAAAAATATGGCAGTTGATAAGACAATGAATGCCAATATCTTATTGTTATCATTAGCAAAAAAATTGAATCGAATCCAAGTAAATAGATTATCACATTTGACAGATTTAAAAAAAATTTTTTGTTAATGAATTTTATGAAATTTCCTACCTTAAGGAATGAGAAGAAAAGAATATTTATTTTATATAAGTAAAAAATAGCATAACTCTGTCGTTTTACAACATTAAGAGAACCACTCGATGTGCCGGTATCAAAAATATATCGACATAAAAATGTCCATCCGTTAATCAGTCAAAGAAATACAAAACAACCAGCCAGTACACTTATCATTTACAATATTAACAAGGAAATATTTCCTGAATACATAACATATCTATAGCGATGCTTGAACAATTCCGCGTATCACTTATTTTTCGGTGTATTGATGGCGCAACAAAAATGGCACAAAAGATTAATTGAAAATCTATATGGGGACATACCTTTGAATCTATCAGAATACATTCAGTTTGCTTCCAAACGATAACGGACAGAATTATGGTGTCAGTCATGATTAATGTAGAGTTATGATACACCTTATTGACTATTCCGAAATGCTGACTTCGCAAATCCGCCTATCAGCAGTCCTCTATTGTTTCTAATGACTTTTTAAATATCTTTGACTGACTTCGAAAACGAGTTTATAATTCGTAATATTTAGCATTTAATAAATCTCTAGTAACAAATGATGTGTCGCTTTCCTAATAGGTTGATTCGTTTGAATTAGCAATCTATTATATATAATTAGTAATATATTTAAACAGGAAATTCTTGTATATTTATTTATTTATTTATTTATATACCGGTGATCTTGGAAACGGGTCTAACAATCTCGCTGAAATTTAGCATGTAGGGGTTTTCGTGGGCAATCGATCTAGATTGGTTTTATTTCTGGGAAAACGTGTGTTTCCGAGTTTTCATACGGTTTTCTTTCGCATTATTCCACGCAAAATATGGTCACTAATTTCACATCGGCATAAGCATCGTGGTCAAGAAGCCAAGACGCAAGATTGACAATCACAGGTACCCGGGTTCGAATCCCGGTCGGATACCAAGTTTTTACCCTTGTTTTTTTGTATTTATTCAAGTTTTTAGTTATTTTTATCAAAAAAATACGATATAACAAAAAAGTTTTCCGAACAAAGCTCGGTCGCCCAGATACTAAGTATAATTTGAATTACCTACTAATTATATTTACTCGTAAATTAAATTAGATGTCACTTATTAAATTAAAATAAGTTTTAAAGAATATTGTCACGTAAAGCTAATAAGATCGTGAATGAATTTTTTAATTACTCTTAATTCGATACAAAGCCACTGAAAAGGGCACAATAAACGCAGCGAGGCTGCTACTAAATCAAAACAAACTTTAGGCGGGATCCCTTTTACTAACTTCCTAAATAACGACGAACAATCTTTTTCATTAAAAATCTCCATGAACCTGATTATTAGGAAAGTAAAACGCCTCCGGAGAGTTTGCGAATACCAGATTTTCGACGAAGATTCGCGGGGTCAAACTTGGGAATGTTAACAGATAATTACGGCTAAGTTTTAGCTAGCACGAGACATTTAACAGATGGTTTATTCGGGAGAGCGCGGCCGCGAGCGTACAATGAATGCTAATGAGCTCTCTGTGCACTGAAATACAGGCTTTCTTTTTTACAACATAAATGCGAAGTTTCCGTACACAGCCAACCACATTTGGGCCTTTGGAACGCACCCGTTAACACATTTGGACTCGTGTCTAAGGTTAATTAGATTAGCTTTCGACTATACGCGATTCTGTTGTAAAAAATGATTTTGTTACTTCAATAACAGTTTTTCGAAAGTTTTCTTTGTATAAGGGATTTTATTGTATTATTTACCATTACAGAGATAAATTTGTAGAACTATTAATAGCTTCAATTAAAACGCTATAAAAACATATTTATATTTAGTTTTCCACTACTTAAAAATGCAAGTAAAAATGTGTAAGTAAATATTTAAATTGCATTTTCTTTGGCTCAGACTCAGACTGAGTTAGTAAATAAAATAAAGAAAACAACAATGTCGCTTCCATCCGCTACAATGACCTATAAACTTGCCTACTTTAAGCGTTTATATTTCTACTTGTTAATAGAAATATTTTATTTAAGAATTAAATTGCGAATTATCTTATCATATAGCATATAAAAGAGGCATTAAAAATTTTTATTCAAGCTGAAATTTCATACATAAATAGCTTTAAGCACGTTATTTTATATAATGTGGCGTCGATTATCAAATTATAAAGCAATATCTGAATATCATGTCAAAGCCCATCGCAGATCAGCTCTACAAAGGATTTGTCATCAGGTTTAATCGTTTTATCGTTCGTATAGCTTATATCTAATTATATTAATCTTATAATAATTTAAATTAGTGCATCGGTTTAATGCATCCTATTGGAATAGAGTCTAACGAGGAGGTAATACGATTATATACATATATGCTTGATTAATGATTCGCTGCTCATTTATCGTAACTGCCTCGGTGGTGTAGTGGCTAGCATGTACGGCTGCACACCCGGAGGTCCTGGGTTCGAGTCCCGGGTCGGGCCAAGTTTAGTTATTGAGTCTTTCTGTATAGGAAGTCTCAGTAACAGCCCGGAGTTGGAAAGTTGGCGGTGTTTCACCCCCGTGCCTCGGAGAGCACGTAAAGCCGTCGGTTCTGCGCCTTAACTCTTACCGGTCGTGTCGAGCAGTCGTCCCACCGGAGTATGAGAGTGATAGGAATAGAGAGTGCACCTGTGTCTGCGCGTACACTTGTGCACTATAATATCTCCTGCGCAGTTGGCTAGCCTCAATGAGATTCGCCGCCGTGGCCGGAATCGGTTAGGAGAACATCATCGTTTAATTATGAAGTAAATTGTGATTATATTTTAGTTTTTGCAAAACGCTAATTCCTATGGGATTATAATGGCTTAATATAACGGTTGATTTATGGAAGAATAACCAATAGTATTCTTTGCATGTATAGTACAAGTAAGGCTTTAATAGTATTCGAGATATTTTTAATATTAAATTAAATTTTAAACGGTAATAATAAACTTCCATACATTTTTAGTCTAAAAGTAAGTTATTATCTTAATGAGATAGATATTGAGTGGTTAAAATTAAGTATATTTTTTTTAAATAAGATAATGAGTTTATGAAATATAAAATAAATGCTTTGAAAGGAAAAAGTTAAAAGTTTTTTGAACTGAGGTGAAATTAAAAACAAAGACTTGTAATGTTTGAAATGAAAAGTAAATTAAGATTGTTAATTAATTTTACGTAGTTCAGTCGTTACTTATTGTATTAGTAATTTAACAGTCAGGCTTAAAGTTTAATCATACTAACTTCGCCATTATGTATGTTTTACAAATTTTATAATAGAACAAAAATAAAAAATATAACATTAACATATCTTTTGCTCACTCTTTAATGTTTTGTCCTTGTTTTTCTTTTTAGTAATAATTAATAGAGCTTTAAATGTAGAACTTATTGAAAGATATGGACTCACAAACAGAATAAATTTCGGATCCGGATAGAAAATCCAACTAGTAAACTAATATAATATAGTATCTAATATATATATCAACAATAATTTTAATATTATATAATATTTCCATTTTCTTATTAGGAAAGCCCTATACATATCAATGTATATATTTTTTTTTAATACCATAAATAAAAAAAAACCATGAAATGATAAGAAATGGCTCGCTCACAAATATTATGAAGCTTAAAGATGTCTAAAGCTTAAATCTACAAGATACTAGTAGACTTGTTTATTAATATTCACATTTAATATACAAGTAGAATTTACTTCTATTTCGAAGAAGTAGAATATTAATGAGAAATATCTTGTGCAGATGCAACTGTGGAAAATTATTTAGTGTAACATTGCGAAATGAGGCGAGTCCATTCCGACTATCTGAGATCTAGCAGTGAGAAGATATAAGCAATTTACATGAGTTGTTAGTGTCATGCATCCTTCCGTACGTCACGGCCCAATTAATTTTATACGGAAACGGATATATGAGCGAGGTGCAAATAGACTCATCCCTCGTACAATTTACTGTCTATCTATATGAAAACATAGTAACGCATTACTCATAAACTAGTAATTAGTAACAAAATGTAACAGATAAGTAATTCGTAGAAGCTGATAGGTGATGGATGAAAAATGCACTAAGCATTGTGGGAATTTGATTTTTTAAAGTATAAAAATAAACAATATGCTATATATATAGGAAAGATTTTCATGCTAGATTAAGTGCTCTCTCTAAGATATGACGCGAATTTTAAGTAATTGATATGAATTTACAGCGTGAATGTTGGCCTTCTGAAATATCATATCTTATTTTTAGGCTCCTTTATGTACAATGATAACAAAATTAAAAATTTACAGTTACAACCCGCTGGCCAAAATAGTGATAGATGCTATTTAGGATAAAAAAAACCTATTAGAACCTAAGAACTGCTATAAGAGTAAATATATATTATCAATGTTGAGACAATAAAAACATAACAGAAACGAACCAGCTACGCTTTATAATATAACTAACGACTCACCTTCGCTCCGCTCGGGTTCGTCCCTAGTTACTTTTTAACGAATAATATTTTTTTCAGGGGTGAGATTTTCTTCCGCAGTAAAAAGTATCTTATATGGGTCAACACCAGATACAGATTTGATTCAGTTACAATTTTATTATATAAGTAAAAATATATAAATTTTTAGGCCAGTAACTAGCCATTTAAAATACAGTTAAACAAAAACCTATTTTCGTTTGAAATTTTAATATAAAATAAAAAAAAACAGTTTAATTAAACCATATTTTTGTTTGAAATTTTAATATAACAATCTGCCAATAATAAACAGAGAAGGTGTAGGTATACTTAATAATTCAGAGTATACGACGGAAGGGCATGGGGTCGGCCACTGGCTGCATTATACAATAACTATGCGCTCTGCATGAGAATACAAATATGACCGATGGAAGACAATATAGTGACGTAATAAAAGTCATTTTCTCAAGTTCATATAGCGGTATTCTTCAGAGTCAAGTGTGTGGATACAGTTATTGAATAATAAATAGGTGATGTAAATTAAAGCATTACGAGTATTTGTTAATATATAGGTATAATAACTAGCATTACCCGCGGCTCCGCCCGCGTTCAGATGACCAAAAACCAAATTCTTAGGTTTTACATATTAGTATACTCTTACGTTGCAGTTTTTGCATTTTTTCTCAGAAATGAGACATTTTCCCGCGGTAAAAAGTATTTTATATGATGATCCGAATAACCAGCTATCACTATACCAAATTTCATCAAAATCCCTCCAGTGGTTACTTTGTGATGCGATAACAGACAGACAGACAGATAAAAATTCTAAAAACTATAGATTTGGCCTTTGTATCGCCTCTGTATCGATAATAATGTGTACTTCAATAAGCTTTTCCAAAAAAATATTTAATGTACAGATTCGGGTTAGTTACAATTTTATTATTTGTATAGGTAAACTGTATTTTTATGGTATTTTAAAGTAAAAATGATTAAAAACTCACGACCTTCCATTGCCCCAAACGCCTATTATATCGATACAGTAGTATACTTTTTACTAAAAACGTAGCTTCCAAATTACTATTTTAGTTATTCTGGTATAAGTAGGATTTTTATTTTTGAAGTTTATTTGGTACCTTTAAGATATAATGCATTCATGAAAAATCATCAGTTCCATCAAAATCTAAACAAAAAACTTAATCTTGATTATACCTCTTTTTTTTTAATTCAGCCAAAAGTTATCGTATATTATATATATTAAAGGTCATCTTCACCTGAACCTATCGAATAGTGAATATCTCGCTAAAATCGATTAAACATTAGTGAGTACAAGGTGAATGCTTAGTATCACAGAATGTACATTACAAATCTTAAAACATAAACCTAAAAACGTCGAGCACCTGCTCTTGCTCACTCGTCGACATTGTTACTAATAAATCACCAAGTACTCGTGGTGCTTATAAAAATACATTTTATTTTAGAAAAAACTCATAGGATATTACTATAACATACAACCAAATTATCAAAAATGTAAGTAATTTCCAACCGACTTCTTAAAAAAGGAGGAGGTTCTCAATACGGCTGTATTTTTTTTGTTTATTTTTTTCTATGTTTGTTACATCAGAACTCCGTCATTTATTAACTGATTTGGACAAATTTTATTTTGTTTAAAAGTGTATACTTTCAGATTCGTCCCATTTAAATTAAAAAAAAAATATCTCCCTTAAGGGTGGAAAAATAGCTAATGATGAATTTAACTTACTTCTAATTATTGTCATATTGACTTGAAACTTTGCAAGTGTTCCGTTGATAGTGTAGTGGTTCGGTATATATCGTAAATCTGATCTGATGGTAAAGCCAGAAGTATAAGTGGAAATCTTCAACGGCTAATAGTACATACATACTTTGAGTTTGGGCTTATTTTTTTGACAAGCCTAATACGTTAGAGTCGGATTTTAGAGCCAGAATTTTTAGTGTTACTCTTAAAAGGGAATTTAATTTATCAGTCTTCATATAAAAATTGGCATCAAACAAACTTAAATGGCTTAACCGAATATTTTACTGAATACTTTCTTCTTAATTTGCTACTACTATGTCTACACTAAAAAGGCAAAAAACTTAAAAAAAAACCGACTTCAGAAAAATACTAAAAAGTAAAAAATAACTGATTGGTAGTTTTCATTTACTATACATACCTAATCAAATATTTTCGAAGTCGGTGCCAGCCGAAACAAATCAAAGCACACCGAATTTGAAAATATCTGATTATATTATATCCTATAATATGTAAATGAAAACTACCAATCAGTTATTTTTTAATTTTTAATGTTTCTTTAAGTCGGTTCTTATTATTTTTTTAAAAAGTTTTAATGTAGTTATAAGTTTTGTTTTCCGTTTTGTTAAATAATTTCGCCTGTTAAACAGAAAGTATGAGTACAAAAAAAGCATATTTAGTAAATTATCCAATTTTATACTTAATTATTACTTTTTGAGAAAGGAGGGTTTCAAAAACACTAAAAAGTAAAGGGATAGATAGTTTCTTGAAACTTACATCATATACATAAATGTTTATAAAATTAATTAATTCCGAGATCAAAATTTCTGCCTGTAATAGAATAGTCCTTTATGAGTATATATATAAAACTTCTAAAAAGTTCGTTTTTTTATATTAATATTAGAAAAAAAACGTAAATAGACAGTACCACGCAGTATTTTACTTTACGTGAGTAAGACCGTTTCCCTCGTCTAGAAGTTTAAAGAATTGTAAGGCTTTATATTATATAATTAATCCATTAGCTAAATTTAACGTCCCTCTTTATAGGTATAAAGTTAGTAATAGTTTATCGTCAGCTTCCTTCCAAGACATTATATTAAAAGCATTAAATTTTAATTTGCTTACTTACGAGAACCACAGTCTTTTGTTAGTTGAAAACTTTGAACTAAAAACAATATGAAATTCAGCTTTCATTAAATTTTTATTAAATACAAGTCTTTCATTCAAAATTCCATATTTCTAAGAATTTGTTTGACTTAATCAAAATTTATTTTTAGCATATCTAAGATTACTTTTAAAATTTTCTATAAATCAATTTTGAAATGCCTCTTAAGCAAATTTTAGAAGTTGAGTACCAAAATATGGGAACTCATTACCCTTGATCCAGGAACCTCCAGAATACAATAAATCACACAAAGGAAAGCCTTTTATTAACCATCATTACCTTACCTTTATTCACGCATGGGATCATTTCTGCAAAATGCAATTTACAATAAATTATCTACATATTAATAAGTATAGAGGTTAAGGGTTGAAAATAATGGCACGACCATTCATCGTCATATAAATTACGAGTGAAGACACACTGTATTGAGATTACGTGCTTCAATATCCGGAATGATCTACCCCGGTGACTTGTCCGCCGATAAATCTCCCGACTACTCGGCAAACCGATCGGGTGATGTAAGTTAGTGCGTGAAAACTTTTAGACATATTTCGTGAGGCTATAAATGTTTCCTCGTAAAATTTTCGCATTTACCACGATGAGGAAATGAGTGTAATTTGCGAGGCTAACGCCAGTGAATAAAGAATTTTAATATAGAAACATTATCCTTAAAATGTTATAATTATAAGGAAAATATGGTGTTAAAAATTATATTTATTTACAGAATTTTTAATGTTTATTTAAAACTTTATTCATCATTTAATAATAACACGCTCTCGCTTTTCTAAGACCCTATATAACTTTGCAATGCACTAAAATATCCTAAGAGTACTTCGATCCAATACTCATCTACGTGGAAGAAGAAAAATAAAATAAACACTTGCAACAATCTATAAATATTATAATATTTTAACTAAGACGAATTTGTACATTAAATATTTTTTGGAAAATCTTATTGAAATAGACATTATTATCGATACAGAGTCCGAATCTATAGTTTTTAGATTTTTTGTCTGTCTGTCTGTCTGTCTATCTGTGTGTCTGTCTGTTACCGCATCACGAGAAAACCACTGGAGAGATTTTGATGAAATTTGGTATGATAATAGCTGGTTATCCGGGTCAACATATAGGATGCTTTTTACCACGGAAAAATAACTCATTTCTGAGAAAAATACAAAAACTGCATTGTAAGAGTATACTAATATGTAAAACCTAAGAATTTCGTTTTTGGTTATCTGAACGCGGACTAAGCCGCGGGCAATGCTAGTGCATTTATAAAAATAGTAAATATACTATACATTAGACATGTAACAAAAGTTCATATAACCACGTACTTAGTGCTATAAGCCAACCAACTATTGCAATCATCCCCATCAACTAACCGTGTAAACAATGTTGGGCCGAAGGATCAAATTAACATTCATTCCTCAGTCGATTTAACAGATTAACGCCAATCTCGCTCACGCAGGTATTCAGCGAACGCGACTAAACTACAAAACTCTAAAGCAGGCGGTAATCCTTACGAAACTATAACGTCATAGAAATTTATTCAACATTGATCAATTATATTCGTGAGATAAACTTAGAGCTAGATGTTTCACGTAAGGTATATTTCGATTCCTACTGCGATGTATGACAGCTGTAAAGTAAATGTGTGTAATGTTGGAGGGCTTGGAAACTAAATTGTTACTCTCATTATAACTTTACCTGGATACCTTTTTTAAAAATAATAAAATATATAAACAAGGTGTCTTTTCGTAATAATTTTACTTTTTGCCCGGTAATCGAGAACGGCTAAGTAAATTTTATCTATATAGAAAATATTTCTTTAATACGAGAATTATATTTTAAATCCACAACAAAAAAATATTGTATCTTTTTTGATGATATTGTTATATCTGAGCAGCTTTAATTTAATAGTGGTTTTTTCTACGTACGTACGAAAGAAAAGAAAAGGTAAAAATGATATTTTCGATATTTCGTGTGTATATTACGATATGTCGACTAAACTTCACTCATAATAGTCGCTAGTTTAAGTATTTAGCTAAGAATGCATTTACAACATAGAATGAGCTTAAAAATCATTACAATTTGATGAGTTATAGTTTTTTTTATATATATTTACCTGAAAATTATTTATAATCGGTCAGCTTACAGTATACCTTTTCTTTTTTGTATACAGAAACTTTTGCACCCAATTTCTTTATATTTTTTTTATTTTTAGAACAGTTTTTCAGTATTTCAGATTGTCATACAATTATCAAAAGCCATAATATATCTATATACTTCATATATAATATAATAACGCTTATAGACTTAATAGAGACTCATGAGAGGTGAGCTGCTAGCCATTTCTGGTAAATGTTATTATGCCATTCATCACATTGTATCTTATATACAATATATAATCGTATATAGAATTTATAAGTACCTATGAACGTGTTGTCTCTCCTGCCCATGTTAAAAGCTCGTAAAATTAATAGTTAAACATTCAAGCCGTGAAAACAGCAAACATAATGCATCATCCAGGACGTGGTAGTCGCCTATCACTGAAGTTTGAAAAGTACACATGGGAAATTTAATTTTTAAAATAGAATTTTAAATATTTGCTGTTACACAAATAATACCACTTAGGGCAATGAACTGATTGCTAATAAAATTATAGTTGACTTAAAAGTAGGCTATGTGTAACTCCATGACATATCTATGTATATACTAAAATCTATGAAGAAGTAACAAACATATGTACAAACTTAACAATATATACAAACTTTCGCAATTGTAATAGTGGTTCGAAATAATACTCTTAAAAGTCGAGGAATGCGTATTTGCATAAGACCGTTAAAAATGAAACGCTAGCAAAGTTCAGCGTATCGAAAGCAAACAACTTTTTCTATATATTAAATGTAAAGTGAATAAATTAACAGTATATACATATATATATATATATATATATATATATATATATATATATATATATATATATATATATATATATATATATATATATTTGCAAGTCGTTATGTGTAGTTCATAGAAAGTAGAGGGAAATAGCTTCTATCTCTTCACATGGGACGTAGTGTGAGGATGTTTGTGAGTAATGCACAATAGCGTTTTATTTGATCAGTGGCAAAGGAACATAGGGACGACGGAACGGATTCCGCTATACTTGTGTGGTGTATCTGTAATGCAATGGAGCTAGCTTCACTATGCGTATTGTATTGTTGATGAAAATAGAATAGTCTGTCTGCTATAATTTATTTTGATTTAACAATTTCGAGTTGAAAATGTCTATCTTTCATAAGCTCCTGCCTTTTAATATTAATACTGTATTTAAAATATATCGCGTCGAATTGTTTGGAACTGTTTGTTGACCAGCATTGTCCATACGGACAGGTGTTGTACGCTCACAACGCTCGTAAAACCAACTACTCATTAATTTTTTATAGTGCTCCGCACCTATTGTCAACCTTACTTGTTTGTACTCAGGCAGGTTGTGAATATGCGTTAAAATTTACTTCCATATCAAAAATACGTTTTAAAAAGTGCGTAAAGTTGTAGCAATTTTAAACGTGCAAAAAAAATACAAACCTATCTATACAGCACCCTTTCTACTCTCGTAGTTATGTATTTAATTGAAGTAACAGCCATCGGTACAACAAAATAATTCATATACATTTTTGATTATTATACTCTATAATTCTTGTACTAAATAAAATAATATAAGTAGTCTAGTTCTATAACAATTGACAGATGATAGATATACACATATTTTTACAAAAAAAGTTATCCAATACAAGGGACAGATTTTTTATTATTATTTTTTTTACCTCATATAATATCCAATAATAGTTAAAACTAGCTACTCACCCTCGCTCCGCTCGGGTTCATCCCTACTTATGTCAAAATTTCATCAAAATCCAGTCCTCCAGTGGTTTTTCCGTGATGTGGTCACAGACAGACAGACAAAAATTCTAAAAAATTAGATTCGGTCTCTGTATCGATAATAATGTCTATTTCAATAAGATTTTCCAAAAAAATATTTCATGTACAGATTCGGCTTCGTTACAATTTTATTTTAAGTTTAGATAAAATAATTTAAAGCTCAAGATAGTGTGGTCAGCTGACGGTAATATTATGAATTCAATTTTTATATAGGTATTCTATTTTATCTTTTATTGGACTAATGAGGTACTTGCTTAAAACTCGTACACCATTAAAAAATCTCATCCAGATCAAAAACTATAATTCTTCACCAGTTTGTGTGGCTATTCCTGTGGTACGTTAGTAAAAAGAGTCATGTGATTCAGGAATATAACAGCTTATTTTTAGTGAAAGGATTTTTTTACAATCGATTCAAAAATACTATGAATTAGTCCATATATATGCACATAAAATAAAATTTGCACTATTTTATATTGGTGTAAAAGTTTAACGTGCCATACCTACTCCAATATCAACGTTGTATTCAGCCCTTTTTAACGTCCCACTGCTGGGCACGGGCCTCCCTTCAATACGAGGGGGATCAGGCCATAGTCCACCACGCTGGTCAAGTGCGGGTCGGCGGACTTCATGTCTTTCGAAAACTTGCTAAGTTCTCTCAGACATGCAGGTTTCCTCACGATGTTTTCCTTCACCGTAAGGCAAGTGGTAATCATGTTAGAAATGATTCGCACATGAAAATATCAGAGGTGCGAGACCCGGGATTTGAACCCGCTTCACTCGGTTTCCCAAGCGAGAGCGTTACCACTGGGCTACCACTGCCGTTAATATCAACGTTAAATGGATCTATCATATTATTACGGTATAAACTAAATTCAATAGAGCTTGCAGTTTAGTGTTTGTTAGAATTAATTTAATCGGTCGTTAACGGAATCATTTAATAGGCAATTAACGGTTCTAAAGTGTATCCGCATAATGTCCGCGACGGGTCCGTTAAGTACATCGTATTCTATTACCTAACCAAACAATTGGTTGAGTAGATAAGAAGTCAGTACCCGCGGGAGCCTTTGTGAGATAAGAAGATACTCTGCCAAGCAAGGGATTTGAAAAGGATAACTATATTAAAAATTATTGGCAAATTTATCAGTTAGTAAAGATTTTGTATCACTTTATATGTTAAGGCGTTTTTTATGAAAATTGCTTAAAACAATATTGTTTGAAATTATTTACATATACCTATTATTTAAAAAATATAGGACCAAAATGTTATGGGATAAGCCAAGTACAATGCATAGAATTTCTTCGAAATGTGACAAATAAAATGCCTATTGAAGGTAAATACATACCTACGTCTTGTGTACAAACGGTAAAATATTTGCCGTATTCACGGTGTAGATGCTACATAAGTCTTTTGAACATTTCCGGTCAGGATATCGCATACTAGCTTCCCTATAATATGTTTATTTGGTTGTGAGGACGTTTCATATGAATATTCTCTTTCTAAAAATAGAAACATATCTTTATATTAACTCAGTTTTTTTCATCAATAGGAAAAAAATTACTTACTCCTTTAATGACAATTACACTCATAGAAAAAGGCAGTGGTAGCCCAGTGGTAACGCTCTCGCTTGGGAAACCGAGAGAAGCGGGTTCAAATCCCGGGTCTCGCACCTCTGATATTTTCATGTGCCAATCATTTCTAACATGATTACCACTTGCCTTACGGTGAAGGAAAACATCGTGAAGAAACCTGTATGTCTGAGAGAACTTAGCAAGTTTTCGAAAGACATGTGAAGTCCGCCAACCCGCACTTGGCCAGCGTGGTGGACTATGGCCTGATCCCCACGTATTGAAGAGAGGCCCGTGCCCAGCAGTGCGACGTTAAAAAGGGCTGAATACATACAATACACTCATAGAGCACTGTGAGTTGAGTGGTAGCTCTCAATATAGAACAAAATTTCAAATTGTAAATCTAGATCAGTAAGTCTGAAATTTACCTTAGACTATCTTTGTATAATATAAATGTAGATATACAGGGTCAGCTTCAATTTACTGAAGACCTTTTGTTAATATATTGGTCGTCTGTTTATACGAATGCAAGAGCTATTACCGTTTAGAAGGCGCGATTAAAATATATTATTCCTGTATGAAAGTAAAAATGATGAATTATAATCTTTTTCTTTTATCATAACAATACATCTGGTGTTGTTATGATATACTAAAATAATATATTCCTAGAACTCTTCAGTAAATTAAAGGTCTCCTGTGTGATTTTTTATTGCATTTCTTCCACTTAACACATGGATGTGAGACACATGCCCGATTTCAGCAACGTCACGTAAGTTTAAGGGATCCCCTAAGCATGGTTAAGGGGCTGTTAGGAGACAGTTAGGGGTCCCCTAAATGTTAAAAAGTCCCCTAAATTTAGGTGCTCGAAATATGGGCTTAAAGACGATGGTACAACGAAATTTAATTTAGGGGCTAGTTTAGAGGAATTTTAAGCTAGGGATCCCATACGTAGGTGGTAGTTTATGGGTTGTTGGTGAAATCGGGCAACAGTGTTATATACCGAATTAATACTATTTTTAATAACTTTTACCTTTATACGTAAAAACTTAAAAGCAACAAACTCTTGTAAAATAACTATATTGTTAAATAACATAACAACGTGTATTATAAAATATGAACATCACCACAGTATACAGTATATTTATATTATATTTATTAAAAGTTAATATTTGAAGAAGTTTAAATGTTTCAAGAGCAGATTTAACACGTTTGCAGTGTAGTTTCAGATCGAATGTTGAACTTGCGCTTACGTGTGTTTGGACAGAGCTTTGTTCCACTATCACTTGTACCTAGTTCACCGACGATTTACACCCCAACCTAATTCTACTTACTCTTGTACTCGGGGAGTGTACCGTGTAGTAATACGGTCGACCTTCCAATTCAGAATTTCCTCTGTAAATTTTATACGGTCATCACTATATTTAAATGAAATTCTGTATCTATTTGTTTATATTATAGTATATCTTTGATTTATATGTACTTTTTTGCTTATTATAATAACATATGATATTATATGAAGCTAGAAACAAGTTATTTATAATATAAATAACACATCAGTGATTACTTGAATAATCCATACATATAATAAAATTGTAACTAAGCCGAATCTGTACATTAAATATTATTTGAAAAATCTTATTGAAATAAACATTATTATCGATACAGAAGCATAATCTATAGTTTTTAGAATTTTTGTCTGTCTGTCTGTCTGTTACCGCATCACAGAAAAACCACTGGATGGATTTTGATGAAATTTGGCATGGTGATAGTTCGTTATCCAGATTAACATATAGGATACTTTTTACTGCGGGAAAATGTCTTATTTCTGAGAAAAAATACAAAAACTGCAATGTGAGAGTATACTAAGATATAAAACCTAAAAATTTGGTTTTTGGTCATATGAACGCGGGCGGAGCCGCGGGCAATACTAGTAAACTATAAAAACACTTCCATACAGAGAAAAAAGATAATTAATAATTATATGTATATATTATTTTACTTAGTCTTCTCAAGCTCAGTCTAGATATAACATTAGTATTTAATTAAATTATTTTAAATCAATATGCAGGAACTTCAGTGCTAGTGGAATTATGTTCTTACAAGCGACGTTTCTATAAACTTTTGACCTCCACCAATAAAAATTACATGTTTTTTTATTCCCTGTCGCTCTCACAAATGCGGTCTTTACTTGTAAAATATAACAAAAAATAAATTATGCGGCATTCATTCAAAATAAGTCGAATAAATATGAAACAAAAACCTCCACATTTTCTATATGTAGAAAAAAACATGATATTTTTATTTATACCCGATCCAATAATAACTTTTATCTATAGAATTCGTATATTAATTTTAGTTTTAGTTCGAATAATATTAAATACGAGAAAAAATTGTGTATTTGTATAAAATATTGAAGTGATTCTAGAACTTCTCTCATTATTAGAAAGCTCTTTGAGCTTTGGCTACTTTACGTTTGGTACGTAAGTATTTATGCCACGCGAGCATTACCGTGGGTCAAATCTAGTTTAAAATTACCTTACTACAAAACCATATCCGTTATCTTTCTATACACGCTACAAACCAGATAGGGCCTAGCATCATGCGCTCAAAGTCCATTAGTAAAATGAAACACAAAAGAAAATAAAATGTACAATACCAGTCCGACAAAGCAATAAAACTGTACTAACTAAAAAGTGGTGTTAGTAAAATCGATACATATTCGATATTTCGGACGTAATTTATCAAGGTTTTTTATCATGTCGTCTGTGTCAAGCATTCGAGTACAACGTGATAACGCTACTGATTAACGATAACGATACGTTGACGTCAAAAACCCAAAACCTATTGCGCCTTAATAATATTCTTTATCCGTATCGGACTGTATAAAAACATAAAGCACCCCTACTAATGAGTTTTGCCGTCTGTTTGTGTATGTGTGTGTGGGCGTGATCAGTCTGTGTATTTGGATAAGAGCTTTTATAAAGTCACATGTAACTGTAATTTATTTATTCCCCTTTCTGTATCGTATTTTATATATAACTTTTTATATAACCCAGTAACACGGGTTCACACCCTACAGGGGCTCTAGCAGCTATTTGTTACACATCTTTATATATATAATTCTTCTGTGAGTGTGTATGTCACTGAACTTCTCTCAAACGACTGGACCGATTTTGATGAAATTTTTTGTGTGTGTTCAAGGGGATCTGGGAATGGTTTAGATTCACAATTTGAATAATAATTTTCATCAAAAAAATTATTAAAAAAAGTTTGAAATTTTCAAATTAAAGACGTGTAGACAGGACAACGTCTGTCGGGTCCGCTAGTATTGTATAAGTCAATATATATTTTTTTATTTTCTTTTTTTTTCATATATGTTTTTTATATAACATCATACAAATCATAAAATCTGAACTATAGGCAATAACGCCTAGAATAAATAATGATATATTCGAACAGATACAGATATTTTTTGTATCAGAGACAATTAAATATCAATTACTATGAAAACAATATCTGGTCGAATACACAGTTGAAAAACATAAAAAGTCCATTTAAAAATAGTGGCGTCATAGCGGTAATCGACACCTGCGACAATTAATGCCCTGTACCACACCACTTTCATTACATAACTATTTCTGTATATATACTTCCAATCCATGATTTTAAACGAAGCCGACTAACGAATTCCTGTCGGCCAGTTCGTAATAACCATCCTTCAAATTCAATTCGCTTTTTGGCCAAAACTCTATTAACAAGAGTCAAGTTTACTATATTTCAAACAATATAAGACAACGTTAAGATAAGTAACTTATCTAGGCTGTCATTTATGTGTTTTTTTTAAATACTAACCAAATATAGTTCGTATTTTCAAGTGAATATATTAAGAAACCAGTTTTGTTATAAAGTTTTGAATTTCACAAATATTTCTTATTGGTTATTAAGCAGTTATTTATCATAATGTAATATTTAGAAAAATATAGTTGCAAAATTGAAAATAAATAAGAGTATCGTCAATCTATCAACACTTAACACTTCAAGTTTACGTACAAAACCTACTGGTTTCGATTACATAAGGCGACAAACTTCCTCTATTACCTCTACTTAAGAGAACAAATTTAAGCGCCCTCTATTTAAACACTGTTGCCAACTACATATGTGTGTAATTTACGCGTTGTGCGGTTAGCACGCTGAAACGTAGCGAGCCTCGGATTTGGAAGAGAAACAAAATAAATCTAGTACGAGGCAGAGCGATTTATAAGCAACTGGTGATTTGCTTACAAATTCTACCGGGAGTAGCTTGTTTAGTACGTTCCCCTGAGACGAAGGCGGATACGGCATATATAACCATTTACATACATAAAATATATTCATAAATCGCTAATATGACTCCGGGAATAAAAAATTGTTTTTATACAAGAGAACAGTACTCGTACTTGTATATATAATATAATTTATAATTTGTTTCTTAAAATTTGTACAATATCTTGATTATTTAAAAATAACCAATCTATGTGTATGAGAGTTGTTGAAGAAAACTAGACCGTTTCGCATCATTTAGCAATCTCATCTTTAAAACATTGCCTACCGTTCCATGCGAATACATAACATCTTTTAAAACTTGCGGCTATAAATAAAAAGTAATGCATATCACAGAGATAAAAGCAGTAGCGCTAAGTTTAGGGGAAAAGCGAAACGGAAATATAGTCGATATCTAGAAGCCTATAGTTGGGCAGCTGTGAGGTAGACTTAGGCGAGCCCGTCCCGCAACACTGTCATCATTTAAGCCGCACATTAGTGAAACTTGCGCCGTTTGAACCACACCTGGGGACCGTGGTACATTCGATATTTTACAGGGAACAGTGGAACACGGTAAATTTTAGTTAGCCCATGTTTTGTTGTTTGAATACCTACATATTTCATTCGTAGTTGCGAAAGGTTTGAGATGTTTTTACTATGTCCACGATGCCAGCGTAAATCATGATCTATGTCTCGATAAAAAGCCTGTTTTTTTTTCTTTGCGAAACGTAAATTTGTGTGTATTGTGAAAAGAAATCCAACAATATTTTTGATTTATCTTAGTAATCTATACAGATAAATAAAATTAAAGTGTCTCTTTGTAATGTCAATATGATAGATTTTTACTAAATGCATATAAAATTATATACGGTACTCATAAGAAAAACACCATTTTTTTAATTTCTGTCTGACAGTGTGTCTGTTTGTTCGGGCTAATCTCCGAAATGGCTGAACTGATTTTGAAGCGACTTTCATTGGTAGATAGCTGATGTTGTAAGGAGTAATTTAGACTATTTTTGTTTTAGAAAAAGAATTAGGGTTCCGCTCAAAAAAATGAAAACCCACCAAGAGACGCACCCAAATCAAACGAGAGTAATTCGCAAGTACTTATAAAAGCTCACATAGTTTATACCAAACAGTATAAATACCTCACCTACTCGCAATAAAGACCTGTGGAATACCAAATTCGGGATCGTTTACAGCTTGAGATCTACAAACACTTTCTAAAAGCCATTCCGTTTGTTCACCTTATTTCAAACCCAAGTGTAATCACTATTCGAAGACACACCAAGTATCTATTCAAATTCTGCACCGACGCTTTAATGTTTTCAGAAAAAATCACGCTTTAACGTTGCTGAAATCTGGTTTCCTTTACGTTTACAAGACAACATACTTACTTTAAACTCGCCTCGTTGTTAAAGTGACATTGAAAAATAGCAGTTTGCACCGAGTTTTTGAAGTCCCTAAGTTTTGTAGGTTTCTCTTAAACGCTGTAAAGAGGGCGGTCATTAACACAATAGACTGGCACTATGAAACATCGTTGTAGAGTAGCTTCTAGTGTATACAGCTTACAATATACCCGAGCAAAATATAGTAACGCTAAATACTACTTACGCTATGTTGCAAATGTATGAAATCTACTTGCAACTTTCTCTAACAACACGCACGTACCTGGAAGTTGAAAGAAAAAAAACTTATAAATAAGATTTTTTTGAGCAAACTTAAAATGGTGGCAGAAAACAAAATAATATTACTGTAAGCACTAGTAATTATTAAAAATTCTATTCGTAACTCAGTAATAAATCTTCGATAAATGTGTTAGTTGGTAACAAAATGAATTATTGCGGTTAACGCAACAGTAGCACAAATGCAGTTTTTAATAACATGTTTTTCTTTTAGTTTTTGGTTTGTAGATTATAATTGTTTAGAACAATCAATACAGTACTTAAAGGCAAATCGGCCAGAATCTCTATTTAGAATAACAGAACAACCAAACCACGACTGAGTTAATCGCTGTCCATCAAATAGTGGGTAATCCTTTCGAGTGTGCATATAACGCGCGTTCCCATCCTGGCGTTCCGATCTAACAGAGAAATTGCTATGCTCGTTTCAAAGCGATGTGTCATGTGACTTGTACTATGTTAGTTCAAAGTGCGGCGTGGTATACATAGGTAGATATAGTGATATTAAACTGTTGAGAAAAATTATAATGTTAAAAGTACGATAAATCAATTATTCTTGGTGCCTCTACAGTTACTACAGAACTCATTGTGCGTAAATTCATTACAAACAATAATAAAAGGTATTTTGGCTCTTATTTAAAGATTTGGTAATGCATTTTTAGAAATGGTTTCACCTATCTGTGTCTTAGATTAAATACTTGTATGTCCTAAAATAAATACTAAACTAATCTTAATTTAATTATTATATGACATATAAAAATTAACTTACAATCTATATTAATTTATTACTATTAATATTTATTAAGAGTAGTATATTTATTAGCATTAAATAACGCTAACAAAACATAGTATTGTTTCATAGATGCTTAAACATACATGAACTTAACTATGTAGGTTTATTGATATAAAACAAAAGCGTGAAGCAAACAAAAATAATATTAAAATGAGTATCGACGTACCGATATAAACGATCCATATATAAATACTATGAAAAACAATAATTTATTACGAAATTCCTTTTCACAAGTGTTGTTTATCCACAAATCCTTTCTAAGATCTCACAAAAGTTAGAATAGTAAATAAAGTTAACTGAATGGAAGTCCGAGAGTTGCGCCGGCGCAGCGAGCATTGCCCCCTACACCCCCCTCTCCCCTATAAACGCGACTGACTGCATTCCGCCGCGCTTCCTGACCAAAGCAAGTGCACCGGCATTACGTTGCAAGTACCCCGTCCTTCCCTCACTAACTTTCCCCTGTACGATCCTTCCCGGCTAGCTTACCATGAACACAAAGAAGTGCACCCATCTTATTTAAAGGTTCGATTCATTCAAAGATTCATTTATCATTTAAAGATTCGAAAACATCAGCAAAAATAATATGTTATAATGTATCGCGATAAATCAATTTGTATCTTGTAAATGATTATTGTTCAATTTTGTATTTGTAATGATGTTACATATGAGTGCATTTATCAGTATATGTATCTATGTGTATTCCCTCTTAGTATTATTTTCAAAAGAAAATTGTGTTACGTAAGACTTAAGGTTTCTTAAATTTACCAAAAATAATAAAGCATTATTGGAAATCGCAAAGGCCCTCGCATTTCCAAATAAGCCCTTTGTAATCCAATGCATTAAGATTATTAGGTTGTTCTAACATCATCTTATTTTTTTACCTCGTTTATACACAGCGGAAATTTTCTTAGAACTTTCACGATGGTAACAACTCGTCAAATTAATTTAATTATGTATCTTTTGAAGTGATGCCAATAAGCTGATATTTTGTAATTTTATCCAATAAAGGTAGTATTTTAACTTTTGCTTTTTATCCTTATCAATATTTATGATAATCTTTATGTTATACAGGACAGTATCTTATGTTTGTACAGTAGATGCAATACCTTATTACCTAATTAAAAAAATATTTCAATCAAGAATATTCTATCTAGCAATCTACATACAATAAACAACTGTAAATACAACAACATCAAACAAACATGTTCAAATATAGATAAAGATATAAAATTTAATTAAAAATAAAAAGAAAAAAAATGTTAATATTTTTATATACCTATTACACCGGATAGTATTTTCGAAAAGTAAAAAGTATAGGAGCATCCCGTAATAGTCTGTCTACTGAAAGCGTTCTCCAGCAGGCTTTTAAGCGCTTATCTTGGAAATGATAGCCGCGACCGGACGTTGAAAGGCTGTGACGGCAATTTGCTTACATTAGGACATACCCCGTATTACTATATCCACTAAAAGAGAAAATTTTACTTTCGTTTAACATGCTGTTAAATTACCCTATCTTTTATATTAAGTTTTATAAATTCTTTAAGTGGGAATGAAAAGGTATCATAGATGATTTTAATGTTAATATTAAGTTTTTACTAGTTTTTCTTTCATCATTTGACTGCGCTTATATTTGGCATACTTTTGTACTTCTTTCTGATGATGGAGTCAGATGGTGACTAATTAAACGGTTTAAACTCTTAAACTATACAACTTTTATAAAAACAAAACTCTTCTTAAATAAAACTATCTTTTCAGATTATTTCGCGGATTTATTTGGGTTTTTGGTTACCGACGTTTTGAATGCTTTACAGCAATCGTGGTCATGTGACTAACATATTTCTTACGGGACATAGTTCTTGTTGGTTTTATTTAAAATGTCAAATATTCGCGTAAATCTTAGATAGTATTAAACAAAACTCTTAATTAAACTTTGTATTGTTACAAATCATGTTGCATTTGATCTCTAAAATCCACACAGATGGATGGCGTTCGATTTACATATCATATTGCTATTATGACTTTTATTGTATTTGTACAAATGCAATATTGATTTGCAAAACTCAGTGAGCTATGAAGCTGAAACAGACTCAGTTATGCCCTGTTTGGAATGTAACACTATTGTTGCCAGTTAGTTCAGTGTATCCGGTTACTGAATTGTTTTCAGGTATATTCAGAAAGCGTTGAATATCTTTTTCGTTTTGAACGGTGTATGATATACGGCGGAACTTCGCTCTATAAGACTCTATGTTTTGGTGTGTAGTTCGATAACTTTGTTCCGTAGCTTCTTCGTGAGGTTAATCTTCTAAGAATGAACGTAATAGCTATACTTTTAGTTTCTGATTTAAGTAAATAATAGCTTCTTTTTGTTAATTTCATTTATAATCTTTAATTTTCATGATCAAATCGTAAGAATTCAAACTCTTCTTTAATGTTGGCAAATTGAAACGTATCTACTGGCAATGTAATAACTATTTTAAAATAAGAACTAGTCTAATATTTTCAACTAGTAGCAATTTTAAATAAATTTGTAAGATATTAATATTAAACCTTTAATCGATGAGTAAATAGTATTAATACCGAAATGAAATTTTCTGATTTATACAAACAAACAAACACACGATGAACGGATGTCTGCGTGTATAGATTTATGGATGTTTGTTAGTTATTCTTTCACGCTAAAACCACAAAATAGATTTTAATAAAACTTTACAATAATATAGCTCATACATGAGAATAACACATAGGCTACTTTTTATCCCGGAAAAATGTACGATTCCCGTGGGATAGATTTGCTTTTGTTTTTCGAAGCGAACTCGAGCGAAACGAGGGTGATCCACAAGTATAAAATAAATAAAAACACTTAAACACACATGGCTAGTAAGTTCAGAATATCGCACAAACTCTACAAATTCATGAACTAAATTTTTTATCGCGTATCGGTATCGTAATTTTTTATCGGGCTTCCTTGTCACTTAAAAATTTGGTAAGTTTAATATGGCTACAATAGATAAAAACTTTTAAATTAAAAATTATAAAACAAGCCAACATAATAACCTATTTAATATTTCATTCATTACAATAGCCTGGCCGTTTTTAAAGAAAATCCGTACATTTCTTAATTTATTAATAGCTAAAAACATTCGATAAAGTCATCTTTCAAACTTCATCCGTTTGAGCGCTACGATGTTATATACAAATACACAGACACGCGCGTTAAACTTACAACTACCCTCTTTTTGCATCGGGAGTTAAAAATAAATCTGTACATATAATAAAATTCTGAGTCGAATCTGTACATTAAATATTTTTTGGAAAATCTTACTGAAATAGACATTATTATCGATACAGCAGCCGAATTTATAGTTTTTAGAATTTTTGTCTGTCTGTCTGTCTGTCTGTCTGTTACCGCATCACAGAAAAATCACTGGAGGGATTTTGATGAAATTTGGTATGGTAATAGCTTGTTATCCGAGTCAACATATAGAATACTTTTTACCGCGGGAAAATATCTCATTTCTGAGAAAAAATACAAAAACTGCAACGTACGAATATACTAATATGTATAGCCTAAGAATTTGGTTTTTGGTCATCTAAACGCGGGCGTAGCCGCGGGCAATGCCAGTACTAAATAAAAGTATCTTCAAATATTATAAACAACTCTATAATAAAATTGCAATAAGAACATTTTAAAATTAGTATACTTTTTATAATTGCAAAAATTGCGTTAAGAAATTTATACTAATAATCAAGTTTAGAAATCTTTAGTGTAACGTGGCGCTGTCTGAGCGTTTGTTTGTTTTCCGCGGTTATTCCTGGCGCGAGCCGCCATTGTTGCATGAGTTATGGTATAGAAGGTTAACGACGAAACTATCGCGTCTTGTTTATTAAAATACTACAGACTTACCCTAGCTTCGCTTGTAAGCGCCCTAAATGCCTAGCGATATTCTATTTGTTACTTCAGGTGTGTGTACTAAATTAAATCTAAATCCGTTTAGTAATAAGAATACAAAAACACACTTAGAAAATAAAAAAATCTACACAATCTGCCTAAAAGTTACAAAATTAAAATTAAATAGCTCTGTTTGATTATTTTATAAGCCCTGTAAGATTGATTATAGGTATACTAGATTTTAAATAAACTACATTTGAGTGCTATTCGAATGTATCATTTATGAACGAAATAAAATATTTTTCAGAATTCACAAGTTAAATCCAAATTAAATATTTTCGTTTCAATGGCAGTACCGATTTATTAGTGGAATATTAAATTCAAAATGCTTTGTGAAATTCATATATAATATAATATGTACATACATAGAATATGTAATGATTAACAAAAGCTAACAATTTTGTTTGTATGAGTTCTAAAAAAGTCGAGTTTAAATTTAAAGTGTTATATTGCATTATATTATTATGTAAACATACATAATATTCCGCATCCAACCTGAGTTTTCATAAACTTAGTGTTCTCCGTCATAACTCTTTCTTTGCGAAGGATAAATCGTCACCTCTAGAACACGCAAATTTCTTCAACATTAGGTTTAGCGGGTCGCCTTTGACCTACATTTATTTCTAAGTACAATAACTATTGATTTTTTTTTTTTAATTATTTAACTCTTCCAGTGTATGATAATATTTTATACGATTCATATTAATACTGAGTGCCACAAATTACAATTTTCCCTTTTAGAGTATCTTATAATTTAATACTAACATAACTTTTTCAATGAATATAAAGATAAATGTATGTATGTACTCTAAAAATAGTTGGTTTCTAAGTCTTCGTACGCTTGTTATAAATCGTCAAACTGGGCGGCATGGTAGTAAATAAACCCGTGCGGCTTTACCACTCGGGCCGAGCTGAATATATTTAGTGATTACTTCGGTCAGGCTACGTTGTACGACAAATCATGGCGAGTTGAACATGTGGCTGCCCTAAGCATATTTGATAGAAATCGGTGTAGCCGTTTGTAAAACGACGTTGCTATCAGTCTTTAGAGTTTGGGACGATTTGCATTTACCTCCACAGTATATTGTTACTTTATTAACAGCTACATAAATCATTTTTTAAATAAAACTATCTTTTTTGAACTATACCTTCAAGACATGTAACACCTCAGTCTCTCCCGAGACCATGGATGCTGTAAAGCATTCGAAACGTCGGGAACCAAAAATCAAAATAAATCCGCGAAATAATCCGAAAAGATAGTTTTATTTAAAAAATGTCAAACATTCGCGTAAATCTAAGAAAGTTTTATACATAAATCATATTAGATTTTTAATTATTTTTTAATATTAAATAATATTAAATATAAATAATCTTAACTTTTGGATTTACTGCTCCGATTCGTACGTACTAAACGACCAAGTACTATACGAGTGGAGCGTGGGCAAAGACTAGTATGTCAACGTAGATTGCGAGAAGTTGCGAATTTTATACCCTTTCCTACATTTTTTTAATGGAAGATCATTATTATAAAGATATTTATTTCAGTTATAATTAAATATGGTCTTGAGATTTGCTTTATTAATGTACATTTTTTGGTATTCAAGCAAAAGAAAATCAGGCTTTACAACATTCAATGACTCAGGACTCTACGTCTCATGAAAAATAGCATAGAGCTATAAAAAAAGTATTATTTAATGTTAAAACAAGATTTGAATATTTAAACTCCAAGAGTATAAAGGATCGTTTTATAGGTGTTAAAGTACCTCTCGCTTTGAACTATCGCACTTTTAAGTCTTTCCTGCAACGTTTCTATCATGCATCAGAAAGCATAGTGTATTCGGTGGCAGCCCCCGGCGTTTCGCTACGTGTAGCATTTGATATTTCTTTTAGTTATTTTCTCAATAAAAATATACAAGTAAATATAATAAATATATGGTCTTACTAATATTTCAGAGATAGCCAATATCAAATTTAGACCTAAATATTCCTATTCAATAAACAACTTGGCTGCCATGATTTCAATGGAAATAAAACACTAGCACTATATACATGTACATTCAAATTCTTGAAAAGTATAAACAAAATAGTTTTAAACTAGATTATTTTTTTATTTTTTTATTTTCATTACGTTAAAGATATTTGAGTTAGTTATATATGTGTAATGTACACATTGACGGCTACATATATATATATATATATATATATATATATATATATATAGTATAGTATAAAAGCTCACGATGACCTGATGATGAGTCTGTTTTTCATTATCTATACTACAAAGAAGTAAGAATCACCTTTTTCCTTTATACTTTATCCAATGTGACGTATTTATAAGAATATATTAAAATGAATCTAGCGAGCATTGTTAAAAAATACTTAAAAACGTTTTATTTTTCTTTAAGACAATCTTACGAATACTATAAATGTGAAAGTTTAGATGTTTGGATGGATGTTTGTTACTCAATTACGCCAGAACGGCTACACGGATCTGGATATTGGATATGGGATCTGGATATACGCAACAGAAATACATGCTCTGTCAAAATTTCAACTCTCTACCTATTACGGTTCATGAGATACAGCCCTATGATAGACGGACGGACGGAGAGCGGAGGCTAAGTAATAAGGTTCCGTCAGCACCCTACGGTTACGGAACCCTAAAAATATGAAAGTATGTCCAAGTATCTACTTACATATATTACATTTTGAAGGCTAAACTGCTTAAGTGATGGAAATGACATTTTTCATAAAGGCTAAAATAAGCTCTCGAGAACAGAAGGGTTCTCAGGAAAGATGATAGAAACGAAAAAAATCACTTAACAATATCCCAGGCAAAAGATGAGCTCCCGCTCAATTTTACGTCCCCTAAAACTAATAGAATTTTTAAAAATACGAGTATGGCAGTAGTTCTGCATACATTTTGATATAAATTGGTATGATTAATAACCTGGTCTACGTGTTTTATGACATCTTATAGCGCAGTATAAGAATTTCCAAGTCTGTTGGTACATGACATGGATTTTTAATTTACTTGAAATATTTATTGATTATTACTTGATTCAATATTTATCTTATTAATATTATAATATAGGAAAACTAAAGAATTATCGAATCTGCGTGTGATTTAAATAAAGGTGAAATATTTTTTTTATAATCTTTATTGCTTTGGAATTAAGCCTATATTAATATATTAATATTTTAATGTAATTTCTTTTTGATTAATAAAATAATTATTAAAAAGTACAAATATAGATGGGAAATTTAAAGTAGTTGAAACACAACGCCATTGGTCTGAACGAATATAGCGTCAGAATATATCGTAAGAGAGCGATTAGCGATTTTGTCGCTACAAATTGCTAGCAAAAGTCGTCATTTTTCTGTATATATATATATATATATATATATATATATATATATATATATATATATATATATATATATATATATACCTTGACGTCACGCAAAGCACGTGAAATGGCGGGCGTGTAAAGTATTCGGTATCGGTACGATATTCCAAGAACAAAAAATATATTAAATTTTAGTTTTTTTGGAGCTGGATATTTTTTTAATTTTTTTCAATTATATACGGATGTCAGCTTTTGAACAAAAATATAAAAAAAAATCACGCATATTCCCTATTATTGTAGATAAAAAAATGAAGTAAATGTGAGCATAAAGGGTTTTAACGACGCTCTAAAATTAGAAAACTAAAAAACATATAGGTAATAGGAATAATATTTGCCGACTTGGCTTAAGGCTTAATTATTATTGTACAATTGTACATTAACATACAAGTTATAGTTTTCTAAAAGCGTAATCGATTATACCTTCCTTGCATTCTTTGAACGCACCTTCCCTTATTCCCCTGGTTTGATAAGGTACATGGCGTGTTTGATACAATGTTCGATTTCTTTTCCCTAACTTAATGGATAATTATGTTTCCCATAAATTTAATAGTAAATATTAGATCTTAAAAAATGTAAATATAAATTAGTATAGTAATAGCAGTAATATAATTCATAAATAACATCTAAATAGTCTTAATTTAGATACTGAATTTTTAAATATATTTTAAATCTCATTTATGTAAGAACAAGATAGTATAATATCAGAAAATATCCTAATATATGTAACTAGCATTGCCCGTGGCTCTGCCCGCGTTCAGATAACCAAAAACCAAATTCATAGGTTTTACAGATTAGTATACTATTACATTGCAGTTTTTTCATTTTTTCTCAGAAATAAAATATTTTCCCGCGGTAAAAAGTATCCTATATGTTGACCCGGATAACCAGTTATCACCATACCAAATTTCATCAAAATTCGCTACAGTGGGATTTCTGTGATGCGGTAACAGACAGACAGACAGGCAGACATAAATTCTAAAAACTATATATTCGGCCTCTGTATCAACAATAATGTCTATTTCAATAAGATTTTCCAAAAAATATTTAATGTACAGATTCGGCTTAGTTACAATTTTATTATATGTATAGATAACGGGCAGTCGGAGACACGTAACGGAAACTTTTTAATAATAATGCATATGATATATTTATACAAAAAAATTGTATATTAATAGTAACAATAACTAAATATTGTAAAATATTACATATAAAAACGACTTCAATCTAAACACTAAGTAAAAAGTGAATGAAGAATTTGTAATTAAAAGCGATATAGCTAAACAGGACAAAAGATTTAAATGATTGTCACCATTAAAGCGGTGGGTATATCGGCGATATTAATATTTTTAACGAGACCCGGGTTTTATTCAGGGAAATTGCAGTTAGAAGGATCTTATTAATGAACGTCGCAGACTCCTTTGTCCGGCGCGAGAGCATTTCCTGCACAATCGCTCTGACACCGAGTAATTAGAGAGAAAAATTCGTTACTCTAACGTCTAGTACCGCATTATTTAACTATTTTACCAGAAAAATATACAGCGCGCTCCTCTAATACTAAAACAGTTTTATTTCAATTTAAATTCGTATATGAATATGAAGAGAAATAAATTATATGAGTGTATACTTTATTTAGTTTTATCATAAACTAGCATTTAAGATTTTTTTAAATACCTATGCTTAAATGCATATTAGCAATAACTTATGTTAATTTTTGTTTTTTTTTTTCATAAAAAAGAAATACAGTAAAATCTGTATATTTAATATTTATTAGAATTTTATTATTCTAGTACGTATGTATGTAATGTATGTAAATTTCCGTTTCCCACGGTGTTAGCATTAATAGATCAGGTAATTTGTGACTCTTTATAGTTTTTCTATAGACAATTTTATTGTCTTTTTTTTCTTTCATTTAATTTTGTTTGATTAAGTTTACCTTAGTTGATTGCTTTAACTTTACTTATATATTTGGCGACACGTTTGGCTGAGTTTGTAGTGATCCAACTTGCTGTGCCAGCGGTCGCGGGTTCGAGTCCCGCTGGGGGCATTCATTTGTGTGATGGGCACGAATGTTTGTACTCCAGTCATGGCTGTTTATATTTATAATATGTATGTATTTAAAAGTTATATGTGTGTAATGTATCAACTATCTGGTATCCATAACCCAAGCCTCGTAGCTTACCATGTAACTAGATGGTGCTGTGTGTTAATGTCCCAACATATTTATAATTTATAATAATATGCGAAAATATGTTTTGTTACTTTGCGCTTCTTTTACAGCTAACGGAGCAACAAATTAGAGTGTTCCTTTATATAGACAATTTATGGGCAAAAGGGTGCCATAGAGTACTTTTATACTGCTATATCAAGAGGTTTTCATGGGATATTATTATATTATATTACAAAAAGTCACTAGAATTTTTATATAATTCTGAGGAAATTTTCCTTTAACACTTCCCACAAAAAATAAATAAGTCTGGCAAAATAGCAAATACCTACAAGCGAGCCGGTATTAATATTGATTAATTTCAATAAATAGTGAGACGGTTTTTTACTCTCCACACGTTGGTCTATGGGCGTTCCGGATCGTAAGCCAGCTCGATGACCTTTTATTATTTATTTTTGGTCTAATGCATAAAAGGCAGCGTTCTTTGTCGTTTAGTTTATTTTTTATTATTAAATGTCAAAATTTCTTATTTAATGTTATTTTGAAATAGATAAAGAGATGTTCTGCCAATAAAAGTTAGTGCAAAAGTGGAAGTTTCATGTATATATACATATATATATATATATATATATATATATATATATATATATATATATATATATATATATATATATATATATATATATATATATATTATATATATATATATATATATATATATATATATATATATATATATATATATATATATATATATATATATATAAAATAAAGTCGGGTTAGTTACACCATTTATGACTCAAGAACGGCTGTATCGATTTGTATGATCTTCGATTTGTTGGATTTGTCTCCGATCCGAATAGCGGAATAACATCGAAAAAATTCACGAAAATTTTTTTTAAACTTATATGGTTAACGCTGGCTAATAACTATTTATATCTAATTAAAACGTACCTAGGGACGCAATCGAGGGAAGGAAGGGTAAGTCGCTAGTTTAAGATAAGAATGTGTGAACAAAGCTTAGCCAGAAATGTGTTGTTACAAATGGAAAATATATAGAAAAAATTTGAAATAATCGTAGATTCTATCATAATCCTAAAACTATTTACGTATAACTATTCGTATCGTTAATAACATAACGTATAAAATATACATAAAGTCGATTTTTGAATATTAAATTATTATTATTTCTTTATTAGTGATAAAAAAAAATTTTTCTTCTTTATTTATTGTCTTTAATATTATATATAATTATAATTATTATATACTAGCAGAACCCGCGGCTTCGCTCGCGCTAAAACTACAAAAAATCTCTAAAAAGGTAGTTTCATACAAATTTTCATGACCCATTTTTACCCCCTTATAGGATGAATTTTGAAAAACGCTAAAATAGAGATTTAATTAATTTTATTGAAGAGTATATATACCAAGTTTCAAGTAATTCTGATATTAATTTTTTTTTTGGATTGTATCATAACGTGTTTTCCCGTGAGAATTAAGTAATCTCCCGCAATAAAAAGTAGCCTATGTCATTCTGCAGCCCTCCCACTATCTTCACCCAAAAAATCACGCCAATCCGTTACTCCGTTTCGACGTGAAAGAAGGACAAACAAACAAACAAACAAACAAACAAACACACTTTCACATTTATAATATTAGTATGGATATTATTATGCTTTAATAGTATATATTGCTCTAGTTAGTAGAAGTAACTCTACCAAAGTGGATAAGAGTAACATTCAAGAGGTTATTTATTTATTTCGATGCAAGCTGCCGCGATGGTCAAGTAGCTAGCATGTACGGTCATACATCCGGAGCTCCTGGGATCGAGTCTTGGGTCGTGCCAGTTGGGAAGTTGGTGGTGTTCCAACCCCGTGCCTCGGAGAGTACCTACAGCCGTGTGTCCTGCGGCTTAACTTTCAACGTTAGTGTTAGGTTACTCATCTCACCATAGTATGAGAGTGATAGGAATAGACTTGACTAGAATACTTGTGCACTATAATATATAATATCTTCTGTGCAGATGAGATTGGCCGCCGTAGCCGGAATCGGTCGGGATGACATTATCATTATTGACATATATTTCTTCAGAAAAAATGTAAGGTGGATAAACATGCAAATTATTCTAAGCCCATACAATAATAAAAGTCATACAATTTCTAAACAATATGTTTAACTTATAGAATATAAACAAATTATGCGAGACGTCATTTTAAAAATTTGTATCGGGATTGATTTCAAATGATTTATATTCAAGTTAAAACGCTATCGCTTATAGTTGAAATAAAATAATAAGCGCTTCAAATAAAGCGATGGGGCCTCTCAAAGTTTACAATGATATGATGATAGAAGCCGCACTTAATGACATGTATAAGATTTTTATAACGATGTCTGACCAATAATTTAAATATTTAAGATTTGCTTTTATAGTGTCATGATATTTTAATCAACTACGATAAAAGCAAAATATACATATGTACATGCATTCCGAATGAATGTTCTATGGTTGCAGCAGTTACAACTTTATAATACTCATTTTTTCTCATATAAAACCGTAATAAGATTCATCTTTAGAGAAATCGGTAGTTTGATACATTCCTACATGAATAGAACATGCGCAAGCGCAATAATGCGATAAATAAATCAGTAAACAGTGTATTATGAGTAAATGTGGTTATTTTTTGTAACCTATTTGATTGCTGGATTGAAATGAATACTTTTGTTAATGTCTTAATGCAATTAATCGCATGTCTGTGTTGTGAATACCGTTTCGCGCGGTCGCTTCGAGTCGCGGCTTTCGAGCGAAATTGCGGTGAAACTGATAATAACGTACCGCTGCATGCGATGATTTCTAGTACAGTAAGTGAAAAATAACATGATAAAATATTATACTTTGTATGTCCCATATAAAATATAGATCGTGTAAAATATATTATATGTTGGTGTTTTAGCCAATAAGAATATTTTTAATTTTTATATAACATAGACACTTGTGAAAATCTTTTTTAAGTTTGAAAGTTAATGTTAATTAACATGTTAACAAGCCTTTTAAAGTAGAATTTTTAGGACGTAGTATAGTTTATACTGTTGAAATACTTCATGTCAATACTTGCCGTTATATGACCAATTATAGTTTATGATACGTAAAGTATAGAATAGTAATGGGTTCAAAACATTTATCGACCGTTACGTCGCTGTTTCTTGATATATTTATATGAATGCGACATAAATACGAATAATTTATGAAAAAAATATATTGGACAGTTCCGATAGATTTATATTGAAAATAAGAATCACAGTAAAATAATATACTGTGGGTAAATTGAATTTGCGGAAAATATGAAAACTTACATGGATTTAATTTCTTTTCGATATTTATTTATTCGTAATACATGGTTGTCATTTTCGTTAACATTATTTTAAAATATGTTCAAGAAGCAAAAGTTTGTGAACATTATGGTTGTGGTGGCCTTCGGTGGCAAATTAGATTTGTAGGTAATAAGCAGGTATTAAAATAACATAAACACACTACCTTTGACGGAAGGTCTTAATGAGAAAAGTTTGATGCGACTTCCGTTTTGAGTCAAAGTTCTGTCATCACCGCTTACTTCTATGGCTGGGGTGCGACCAGTGCCACATCGGAAATAAGATAAGAATCTCGTTTGAATTATAAACAAAAGTTGATTCTGTTATCGGCTTCCACCGCCCTGTTCGATCTTTGCTACCTTTACTCCACTTCGATTGCTTTCCATATCAAGTTAAAAAGTTTTTATTTCAAAGGTATTTAGAATTTCGTATGAAAAAATAAGATTTATCTCGAAAGAGTTTACTATATGATCGTATAAACAGTTGCTGAACTTATATAAAAGTCTTGCTATTATACAATGTATTTGTGTACGTAAATCTGTTTTGTTTATAATTAGCTATTTATAGACTACTAGCAGCTCATCCTCGGTTCGCTCGTGTTCATCCCTAGGTACGTTCTAACGGTTAGTATGAAATATGGACTATATTTTTATATTTTACACATAGGTATGACGAGTTGTTGTTGGTTGTATTATAACGTGTTTTCCCGTGGGAATCAGACAATCTCCTTTAGTAAAAAGTATTCTATGTCACTCTCCAGTCCACCAACTATCTTCACACAAAAAATTACCCCAATCCGTCACTCCATTTTAACGTGAAAGAAGTACAAACAAACACACTTTCACATAATATTAGTAAGTATTGATATGGGTTATGAAAAGCTGATCTTAACTATGCTAATTACTAAAACAGTGTTGGGAGATCAAATTACTTAAAGTGTACGTGACTAAGTTGTTAATACTCTTGACTTACACTTGTTAAGTTTAAAGTTTTCATTGATAAGGTAAAATCGAAGTTACTTAAGAGAAATAATTTAGAGACATGATGTAGTATTTATATTATTATTTAGTATAATAAAAATAATTTTATTTATTTCCATATATAGATTTCCGGTACCTATAACAATACGACGGCATTCTCCATATGAAAATAGCGATAGTATCTTCATACATTAGTCGTGGAACTGTGTAAGTTGTTATCAGATTTAACGCTCGCAACTTTGTAAGTGTAGTACTTTCGCGAGTAGACTCGAGAAAACTTATCGGTTGAGTGCTAGCAGATAGGCGGGAAAATTCAAGGACTTACCATGTTAGAGAGCAGCAGACGCTGGTGTTTAGCGACTTGGGGGTCAAGTGTTTGGAGCGGGAAGGCGAGTGGTAACGGGAGCGGTAGTGGCAGTGGAAGCGGGTGCGGATGCTGCAGGACCAGTGGTGGACAGCAGGCGCACGGCGTCGCGTAGGACACGCACCCGAGCTGCGGCGGGAACAGCGTGCCGACGGCCTCCTCGAGGCCTCTCCAACGTCTCTCACGACCGCATTCACGGCCGATCCCGAGCTTTCGACGGCTTCTCACCGCCGACTCCTTACCGACCGATTAAGCCCAAACAGACCGAAAAAGTTTTAACGCGGGAACTCGCGTAAAGTTTCGGGACGAGTCGAGTTATGTGAGTCGGGAAGGGGAATACTATCGGAAAGTAATAGTTGGGAAAGCGAAAAACGTCGCGCAGGGCTCGCGAGAGTATGGAGGATGGCGGCGTGCACGGAGCACAAGTCGCCAGGCCGGCGTGTGGCGGTGAACTGAGCGGCGAGGCAGGTGCGCGACGCGGGAGGGCGTAGGGGCGGGCCTACCTGACTCACCTGGGCGCTTGCGCCGCACTCGCTCAGCCTCCACTGCTCTGCATCTCGTGCCAGCTCTACTCTCAGCCGGCTTCGCCGGTGCATGACCGCCGCTATACATCTTCCACGCCGACCCGCTACCGTCGGATAGAACACTAACTTTTTACGGCTCTTATAATTGAATATGTTATACTACTACTTTGTTATTTAATTAGTATGAGATTATTAAGTTTTATAGGTCTGTTAATGAGGTTTTTTTATATTAAAGATAAACTTTTAAGTAGAGCAAAAAATAAACAATATAAATAATTATATTATTGAAATAAAACATGAATCGAGTATAGAGTTTGTTAAATAGGATTAAATCAAAAGAATATCATTATATCACGAGAGATTTTAGATAATAAATGTGAAGCTTCTTACTTTCCTAATACCTGAAAGTCACGTTTATAAGAAACCAGCGAGGGATTATTCTAAGGGTCTGAATTGTATTGATCTTGAAAATCGGACTCGTTAGCGGACATCAGAAGAGACATCCGGCATAAGCTCATTGTACACGCTTTGGAGCATTAAGCACCTTTTAACGTCGCGCACTATTTACTTTTACAATGAAATCATAAAAGGCAGTTTTTAAAATATACTACTGATTACATATTTAATGTTTTTGTATAGTAAAAAAAAGAAAAGTAAATTTGAAATAAATTTATTGTAATATATATAATTATATATCTTAATATTTTCTTTTAGATTTACAGGAATAATTAATTAATAATTAATTATTTTATATGGTTTACAGTAATCATACTTAAGGGAACCAAACATCAAAATAAATACGCGAAAAAAACCGAAAATATAGTTTATTTGAAATTATTAAATAATTATTATAAAAAATATAATTATGAAATTAGATATTATGAACATGTACATTTATTCTGAATCTTTAACCGCGGCTCCTATAGCACGACGTGTGTATGATCGTAACATTACTCTTCTATTCGGCTACATTTTTTTCTATCCACCAGTTAAAGTCTCACGATAATCAATAAGCGGTTCTAAATATTTTTACATTACCAACAGATATACAATTCTATAACCGTCGTTCTAAAGACTTCAAAGTAAGTTTAAGTTTCTTATGTATAGATTTTAAAATAATAGATTTTAAGTAAACAAAAACATAAGAAAAAAATAAAAAATAATATAAATCTGTGCATACTAAATTTCAGAACACAAATCTGATTATATATTCTTTAGGTAATGCTGACGTAGATAACGTTTATCCCGCTATCTAATGAGTAAACTGGAAATGAATTAAATACATTATCTTGGTATATTGATTTAATTTATATATATTACAATATTACAGTTCGTCATCTTAGTGCTTATTTGTTCAAACGACCAATACCTACTAGTTGTACTTTACGGTAGAGATTTTTTCCTCTATTTTAAAAACAAAACTTTATTTCTAAAATTACAAGTAAATTTTTCGGCTTTATCAAAGTAAAATGTGTATTTAATACCAATAGACTTAACATTTAAAAGTCAATAATTCTGCATTTAAAAACTTATTTTGTAAATTTGTCGTTTGAACAAATAAGCACTGAGATGACGAATTATTATAATACATATTATAATTTAATATATCTATGTTAGTTTATATAACTCGATGTTCAAGAAATGAAATCGGAGTACTGCTATACCAAGTATTCAATATTTCTGTGAATTTGGTTATATTACTATTGGGAAGTTTCATTCCATCATTTCGTAGAATTTATAGACCCCATTTCGGGTTGGATTTTATATGTAATATCTTCAAAAGCTGTAGTCGTATCAGATGTATTAAAATCATTGATTAAATGATATAATCATTTTAGTTACTAGAATAGTCTTATGTTACCTGGTCGATCGAATGGAGTTTTGTAAAATCGTGTTTTTTTTCTGAAATTATGTAAAAATTTCATTTTTTTTTCAGAAACTTAATAGATAATTTTAAAAAGCAAAAGCTTATCTAACTACAAAATTTGATCCAAATCATGAGAGCCATTTCCGAGATACACTGAATATTATATACATATAGGTATGTCTAAGAATTGCTCATTTAATATAATATTATAAGAGATATTATGTAGAGTTTTTTCTTTCTTCAACTAAGCGTAAAAATTATGTTTGTGGGTATGAGAGTATCTCATGGGACTTACTAACTTTGGTAACTTTATTCTATTGCAAGTAAAAAGTCACCCTAATGTAAGTTGAAAACAATAAAAATGTTATTGTATTTTTATTGATTTTAAAACAATTTTATTCAAACGCGTAAAAACAAATAAAAAAAAACTATTATAAAATAATTGCTTAAAACACGAAAAACCAAAAAAAAAATAAAATGTCACATACTTCAGAGTATCAACAACATCGAATGAAAAATCATTTGTTAATTAATTATAACAAGTAACGTCAAAATCCGTCATACAGCCTTCGTATATAGGTATTCGTTATTTTGCGATAACTCTTTGCTGTTCTTATATAAAAGTAAAATAAACAATCACACAGCATATACCTATATTTAGATACTAGCGTTACGTTTCAAATGGATATAAATACTTATTAGCCATATAATTTTTTTTTCGTAAATTTTTCATTTTTTTTGTGGACCTTAAGGAACATATGAAAAAATATTTGCCGAATTAGTCCAGCCATTCTTGAGTTATGCGCTTACCAACATTCATTTTTATTTATATAGAATTATAGATTATATTTATTATATGGGATATGTAAGTATATTTACAACATTATATATTCATAATATTATTTTTCATATTGATTGTATTATACACTAGCGACTCACCCTCGGTTCACTCGGGTTCGTCCTTAGTTACATTTTAATGTTTAGCTCAGAGATGAAATATTTTCCCGCAGTAAAAAGTATCCTATATGTTGACCAACCCAGAAAGACGCACCGACAAAAACTCTAAAAATTATAGATTCGGCCTCTGTATCGCTCATAATATCTATTTCAATAAGATTTTCCAAAAAATATTTAATGTACCTACAGATTCGGCTAAGTTAAAATTTTATTATATGTATAGAGTATTATAATAACATACATATACTAACAGATTTTTTCTATTTGTAGCTACTCCTTATTCAGCATCCTTCTTCATTGATAGAAGGGAGCCATTGTGGGTCTAAAAAATCTAACACGCTCGTGGCTTTTATTGAACCGCGGTGTATATGGGAGCTTGTAGAAGAGCGAAATCAAATCAAGCTTTGTTATCTTGTCAAGCCTGTATGTACCTTTAAATCCACTAAGCTAATCGTAATGAAACTTAACTGTCTAAGTTAGGAAAATTCCCATTTAATTGTATCAATGCAACGCTTAATATACCGGTATTCGTGATATTGAATAAGTATTATATTAAACTAGCAGAACCCGCGGCTACGCCCGCGTTTAATCTACAAAAAAAACTCTTTGGCTTTATGTTATCATCCCCTATTTTACCCTCTTAGGGGTTGAATTTTAGAAAACGCTGAAATACGTAAGTCATTATTTTAGCCGTACTCAATTCATACGAAATTTCATGCAAATATGTCAAATTAATAAAAAGTTTCATACAAAGTTTTATCCCCTATTTCACCCCCTTGGGGATGGAATTTTGAAAAAAACTTCTTTACTGGATGCCATCATATGAGGAATACGTGTGCGAAATTTTAATTTTCTAGCCTTAAGGGTTTAGCCTGTGCGTTGATACATCAGTCAATCAATTTTGCCTTTTATATATATTACATATAGATATGCTATTGAGTTTATTAAATAACCAAAATATACCCGTGTGTGTACATTTGGCTTTAGAATATTGTTAAATATTTTAAGAATCTCTTTACTTAAAATTACTACGTTACCTAATAATTTACTTAACTATCAATAAAACATTTAACTTTTATACACGTTATTTATACGATAAGCAGGAAAAAGCGAGTTTTTTATTTAATATGAACATGATGCACATATAACAAAGCGCGTCTTTATTATGGGCATAATATAATAAAATATAAATGAAATAATATAAAATTCTAATACATCAACACTCTCAAAAAGCTTAACTGAAAGTTGGAAATTAATATATTATAGATACAAAACAATAGGTTATTTATTAAATATAAACTTAAGATGTATAAATTTCAAAGGATTAAAGCTATGTTTCATACATAAGTGCCAGGTGTCAACGATACCGGTGGGGCGTCTGTTTTCGATAGTGCTAATTAATTCTTGTCATCAATGTACGCAAGGTAATTACAGGGTGCGGTGGAATACATGTGTTCGATTCCCTTGTCTTATCTACAGTTAGTTTCCTCTACGAGATTAGTGTTTCGAGCTTCGCTGGAGTAGGCTTATTTAGGTACATAGCAATACGTTTGATATATTATAGTTTTACTAGCATTGCCCGCTGCTCCGCCTGCGTTCGATGATCAAAAACCAAATTCTTAGGTTTTACATAGTACTCGTATACTCTTATAATAATGATATTTGATATGATATGATATTTTCCTATATGTTGACCCGGATAGCCAGCTATCATCATACCAAATTTCATCAAAATCTGTCCCGTGGTTTTCTCGTGATGCGGTAACAGACAGACAGACCACAGACAGAAAAAAATTCTAAAAACTATACATTCGGACTCTGTATCGATAATAATGTCTATTTCATTTAGATTTTCCAAAAAATATTTGATGTACAGATTCGGCATAGTTACAATTTTATTATAGATATAGATAACGAGTGATTTACCCTCGCTATGCTTGGATACATCCTTAAGTACGTAGATATAAAGTTGCTACAGTTTAATAGAACTTTTTAGAGAAATAATTCCGTAATATATTGTTTTCATATAGCTCTATTGATTTACGCGTCGCACGCCAGCAAAGCTTCTTGTTGGCATGGTTTTTTTCCGACATTTTCAACAACTTAAACCTGAATTATACACTTAAACCTTCCTCATGTATCAGTGCGTCCATTTGTGAAAACCGTATGAAAATATATTCTGTAGTTTTTGAGTTTAAAGCGTTCAGATACACAGACGCAGCAGAGGTTTTTATTTTATAATATATAGTGATAACTTGAAAAACTTGTAATTTATTTAAATGTTAACATAATTTTATAATCATTTCACGAGAGTGTGTAAGTATAATAGTTAATGATCTATGTACTTTTATCAAAAAATTTACAATAAAGAAAATATCTTATAGATACTACACACATATGAGTAGGCGCGAGGTAACTAAGAGGTGGTGTTCAAATTCCACAGCTCGAAGTTAGACGCGCGCCCGAGAGGGCCCCGGCCGTTGAACCTGCGTGCGCGCCGCCAAGCCGTCTACGATAGGAATTACGTAATTTGACCTTAAATTTGGTTGTAAGTAGCCTGATGTAGTAGTGTTGATACGAAATACAAACACGTACGCGTGTTCATTTAAAATAGAAAAAATAACTAAGGAAAGGATATATATATATATATATATATATATATATATATATATATATACTAGTGACTCACCCTCGCTTCGCTCGGGTTCATCCCTAGGTACGTTTTAACGGTTAGTATGAAACACAAACCTTTGAATTTCCCGGCTTTTCTGTATTATAATATGCATGTATTATTAAATCAGAAAGCTTCGAACTGCTAAGCTATCGGGAGTTACACGTGTTATTGTGAGTCAACCATAAAAGATAGACATATGCTGTCGTGGGATATTTTTTATATAATTTTAAGGAGAACATTTCTGTCATACATGATTTCTGTGTAGCTTTAACCATTAAGGTTGCACACGCGACGGAAGCTTAAAAAATGGAGTAACTTCTCCCGTTTTCCCAATATTTCCTTTCACTGCTCTGCTCCTATTGATTGTACCGTGATGAAAAGTATACTTTAACCAGCTCAGGAGTATGAAAAATAATTGTACCAAGCTTCGATAAAATCCGTCGAGTAGTTTTTGTTTCTATAACGGTTATACAGACAGACAGACATAAATTTTACTGATTGCATTTTTGGCATCAGTATCGATATGTATATATATATATATATATACAAGTAAGTTACAAATATAATATTAACGCTACGATTCATTGATTACACATTATAATGAATGTGTTGCTTCAAAAAAATTCAAAATAACGGTATGAGAATGAAAACAGTAAACAGATTCTCTTTGGCCCGTGACTAAAGCATTCGTTCGAACCATCGTATAGTAAAATAGTATTTATAGCTTTAATAAGCCATAATTTTATTCAAAAAAAAATTGCATCAACCATGCTGTTACGATGGGTGGCCATGGCATTTACGCTTCGCTGCCAACCGCGTACGGTCTAGAGTTTGTGATTGTAAAGCGCTTTTTGTATTGAATATTAACTAGTTTTTGTTACGATGCACCTCCACAGCAATTTCCGATAAAAAAGAAATGCACTTGGTTCAATAATTAAAATTTATATGGGCATTTATAGTAAATAATATATTTAAAATCTACATACATATCTAAAATAAATAAAATATATCTAAAACGTCGGTGTTTACCTTCAAAAGATTTTTTTTTATAAGTAATTAGCAGGTACTTTCATAAATATCTAGATTAGAAATAGCAACGACTTTAAAATTAACTTATTTAGTAAAACTAAATGTTTCTATTTATTCTTTATTAAATAAGAATTATTAAAATCGATTCATAATAAACGAATATATAAAATAAATAAATATGTTGGGACATTAACACACAACACTATCGAGTTTCATGGTAAGCTACGAGGCTTGTGTTATGGATACCAGATAGTTGATACACTACACATAATATATAACTTTAAAGTTTAAATACGTACATCTTATAAATATAAACACCCATGACTGGAGTACAAACATTCGTGCTCATCACACTAATGAATGCCCCCAGCGGTATTAGAACCCGCGACCGCTAGCGCAGTAAGTAGGGTCACTACAAACTGAGCCAATCATCATACTCGTCTGACGTCTCGTCGTATAAATATTGCGTAACACACCAACAAACGTACACCCAAATGAAAACCTCTTTTATTGAATTCGGTAAATTAATATGTCTTACTTACATAACATGTACTTAAAACAGTGTTATATCCTCAGAAATGTGTTTGTAATCACAACACAACGGAAACGTTTGCTGAAATTAGTATTGCATTGGGATTCACAAAGTTCAACACATCCGTGTGTTACGTTCTGCTATCCAAGGTTAGTGCACTTAAGTCCTGAATTAATAAAAACTCATTACTTCACATACAAATTGCCATCTACGATAAAGTGCTGACATTAGAAAGTAATCTATACATATAATAAAATTCTAACCAAGCTGAATCTGTACATTAAATATTTTTTGGAAAATCTAATTGAAATAGACATTATTATCGATACAGAGTCCGAATCTATAGATTTTAGATTTTTTATCTGTCTGTCTGTTACCGCATCACAAGAAAACCACTCGATAGATTTTGATGAAATTTGGTACGATGATAGCTGGTTATCCAGATCCACATATAGGATACCTTTTACCGCGGGAAAATATCTCATTTCTGAGAAAAAATAAAAATACTGCATTGTAAGAGTATACTAATATGTAAAACTAAAACCTAAGACTTTGGTTTTCGGTCATCTGAACTCGGGCGGAGCCGCGGGCAGTGCTAGTGTTAGAATATGTTTTGTATAAAAAAGGTATTGCTGTTTTGTTTAGAGAATGTTCTTGAATTATTTATAAGCAGAGATCCGCTCTCAATTTGTATATGCTTCAACGACACTGCAATCGGCTCACCCGGGCTTTGTTAACTTTTTAACTAGTATAAATTTAATAACCAATTTATAGTATAACTCATACTAAATAATTATATAGACAGAGCCCAAAAAAAGTATCAAAGTCAAAAATGGTAGCGTAATTTGCTATTTATGCTTCTATTCTCGATTTTGTTACACAGGTCCTTCACTTTCCTCAAAGAATGAGGGAAATTTTATAAATGTATTAGTTCGATTTATGGAAATAAAATATTAATATATATAATAAAAATAACTAGGTTTATTCTTTTGTATTTTTAACCGACGAAAAAAAGGCGGTGGTTCTCATTTCAACACGCATATATTTTTTATGTTTGACCACGCATAACTTTTTACAGTGTAATCTGGTTTCGATGATTCTTTTTTTATTAAACCTCAAAGTTGGTTTTATTTTTTGAAAAAAAAAACACATCTAAGTGAAGGAAATAGAACATGAGGGGTTATTCGCCCACTGCATTTTTAAATTCTTTTTTCTTACTTTGCTACTAGGTACTATGTCTACAATAAAAATAGAAAAATAAAAAAAAAAATAATAAAGGTAAAAAATAACTGATTGGTAGCTTTCATTTACTATAGATAACTAATCAGATATTTTCGAAGTCGGTGCCAGCCGATACAAATCGAAGCATACCGACTATATAATGCACATATCTATAGTAAATGAAAACTACCAATCTGTTACTTTTTAGTGTTTTTGTTTGAAGTCAGCCTTTATTTTTTTTGAGTGTTAGTCTCCTCCCCTTTAAAAAGACATAGCGTAATAATAGTTATTTTTTCTTTATTATAATATTATCTACCAACTATGTTTATTTATTAACATTTATTTACTTACAAATTGTCATTTGTATAATATTTCAAAACACTATTGTTTGGCTTCAGGTTTAGTTCTATGATACTCTGTCTTTACATTATTCCTCAGTCTGAGTTCTATAATTACTTTTAATTAAATATGATAATCTGACTTCAAAATCACTCAGAACTAATTTCATCATTAGGGATGGAGTATTTTTTGAAATATTACTATCCTTGAGCATCAATTCTTTTTCTCCGTCGTATCCTTATCCAACGCTACGTCAGCTCGTCACAACCTTTTTTCATTTCCCTCTCCTTTTCAGTCGTTATCTCATAGACATATATTTTTACGCAATCTATCCATATCTTTCTTGGTCTTCTTCTACTTTTATATCCATCCACATTCATACTTAATACCCTCTGGCATATATAACTTTCTTTCCCCCTCATGATGTACCGTATGACATCAAATCTTTTATCAAAGAATACTACTGAATCTTTTGGGAAATGGGCAGGGAGATGATGAAAAAATACTATTTCATTAATTTTCATCAATATTGCAAACAGAAGTTGAAGTTTGAGATAAGAACGTTACTAATTCTCAAAAACAGAAAAAAATTTTTTGGAATTTAATATTCAATTTTCTTGCAAGTAATAAACGATAGAAAATAATTTCGAGAAAATTAATCTTAAAGGGGGTTTCTAGACGAAGTTTTGAAGTTTGAAGGGGACATTAAAATCGGTACTTTGGTTATTACTTTTCAATACAACAATCTTGTAACAGCGTTTTCTAAAAACAACCCCGTAAGGAGAAATTTCGCATAGTGTTAAACTTTGTATGGGAAATTTACTACCTACTATAAAATATTTTACTCTGTACAAAGGTTTCTGAGGAGAGGAATAGAATATAGTTATTATAATAAAATTCAGAACATGTTGCTTGTTCCTTTGAATAAGTTATAATAAATAAAAAAAAACCAACTTCCAGGCACTAAAATGTAAAATTTAACTAAACGGAGGTTTTCATTTAGAATAGATACCTAATCAGATATTCATAACTTAAAATATTGTCGGCTGGCACCGACTTCGAAAATATCTGATTAGGTATCTATTCTAAATGAAAATCTCAATTTAGTTATTTTTTACATTTTAGTGCCTGGAAGTCGGGTTTATTTTAGTTTTTATTTTTCAATTTTTAGTGTAGACGTAATAAGCAGGTAATTTGTAAGAAGAAAGTTTTTTAATAACTTATTCGATTAAACAATTTATTTAAAAAAATATTTATTGTTGATCTTTTTTAAAAACCGCTCGACCGACTTCGATCAAATTTATATGGGACCACCTGGGAAGTATACCCTTAGAAACAAAAAAAATCCAAATCGGTTCAGGCGTCTTCGAGTAATCGAAGGAATATAGTATTATGCAGTCGGTGATATATGTATGTGTATATTGTATATGTACATATACATAGATAGACTCGCAGCAAGTATAAAACATGTGCATATGTCAAACACATAACCCTTCTTTTGGCTTCATCGCAATCGGGTAAAATAAGACTGACATGCAATAATTATAAAATTAAATATTAAAAAAAAACCTACGCAAATTAATCGTCATTTAACGAACCACCGCAATTAAACTGGCTTTCAAATTAAAAAAACCGCATCGAAATCGGTCCATCCGTTTGAGAGCTACGATGCCACAGACAGACACACACACAGACAGACATCGACGTCAAACTTATAACACCCCTCTTTTTGCGTCGGGAGACGCCATAATGAGAAAAATTAGTAGCTAAAATGAGCATTACAGCATAAACATTCTTTCAAATATCTTTTAGATTAAGATTAACCTACAATTAAAAACTGTAATATAGATTTTTAATAATAAAGGTTTTGTGGAAAGTTTGAAGTAATCAAAATTAATGTAATTAAGTATGTCCAAACTCTTTTCATTAATTAAGTATTTGACACTGACTAACCCAAAAGTTCTAAGATACTGTTACAAATTATTATCTTCTCATTTTATTAATTCTAAAGCTAATTAACTGGTTATATAACATATTTTATATGATTATCCATAATAATATGATAAATGTTAAAGTGACTGTTACCGTTGCACTCTAGAAATGCTAAATAGATTTCGATAAAGTTTGGTAAGGACATAGATTGCTTCCAGAAGCAGAAGCAGGATAGACACAAGTTACGTTTGATCCCCGCTCTAGTTACCATGCAAGCGGAAAGCACAAAAAGCGGAAAAAATAATTGTTAGTAAAATATCAATTCAGCATTTTATGGTAGTGCATAATAATTTTTCTGTAATTTCATTCTGTTGTCTGACGTTACTTAGGTACTGAAGTGGAAAGTACCTACATATATTTACATTAATGAAATCAAAATATTTTATTCAGCATTAAATTATTGCAATTTTTTACTGACATGAGTCTACTACCAGTTCGGAAAGAAGAAGCCTCAGATCTAATAGAAAGAATTGGCCATATTTTCATTACAAAATGAATGTTACGTGTGATAGAGGGACACTGGTACTGTATTGGTAGGTACATTCACCATCGTCATTAATCTGCTAAACAAAAAATAAACAAAAAATAATTATTTTCGCACAGCAGAAGATTATAGTAAGGTGTTATATTAAAACCATTACCACGTTTCGTCACCCGTCCATGGCGTAATCCAATTTATGCGAGGGTCGTCCAAAATTAAAAAGAGAATTTATTATATGTATAGTAAATTATTTAACACAGTGTATACTTTGCGCCGCCGTTGAAACTGGACCGCTGGCTAACCGCATCCCCTGTTTTTGCTCTAAATTACGCTCACAAACAGAATAGCATATTTTGATTAGTCCGACGGGTTTCAAATGTGTCACGTCATAACGAATATCCAGTACAGAATTAGTTTTTAAAAGTTAATAAATATTGAAAGTACGTAGCCTAGACTTCATCCAGGTTCCAAGTTATAGAGTCATAGATATACATTTAAACACACACACACACACATAGATTCCTATGCACATAAGTTCATAAGTGGACGTAGTTATGCAAAATGGATCCAGCCCACGAAAACCGTTTTTGAGTTACTGTCATAAATGGCACAGCATGCTAACTGCATAACTTATATACAGAAAGAAAGTAGATAAAATATCAAATATTTATGAGGAATTTAAAAAAAATACTTTTTTTTTTTAATTTGATATATCAATTTTACTAAAACGTCCTTTTTTCTCAAAAGAAAATTTTTGTGGTTGCATCTATTTTGCATAACTACGTCCAACTATTAGTTATACTTGTAATATTCATGCCAATATATCTCAAGTTATCCACTGCGACAAGCCATCACCTAATCACTCATCGTACCTCGCTGGTACTATATCAAAAACGTTCATACAACAACTCATTAAGGTTTCATCGCAATTAGGTATATGATATAGGAAAGTATACGTTACTAATAAACGAATAAACATTAATACTTATATATAATAAAGCTATCTATACTTTTGTATAGTACTGACTATATATATATATATATATATATATATATATATATATATATATATATATATATATATATATATCTCACTTATTTATATTAAAATATATTTTACGCCGATGTCTATTTCTACGCAGGTGGTTGTGACTTCAGTCTCACTCGAAATACAAATTTATAGTCATATACATAAGTATTTTTGGGCAAGGTAAATGTCGGCGAGTTCTGCGTAAATATCCCGTGCCCCGCTAGGGTTCCATAGTGGGTCGATGAATGTAAAACGTAGACTTACTCTAAATAGTAAACCCGTTCAGCTACAACTAAAATTACGCTTAAAAAGACATTTATTTATTTTTCGTATTTATCAAAATGGATATTAGGCCTTTCAAAATAAAAATTAAAATAATTTGGATACTAAAAAAGATTTACCGTTTTAATTATAAAAGGAGTTTATCTGGGCTTACAATCGTAAGCCTGTAGCCATATTTTCTTTAGGTAAAGTAATAATTGTTCAAAGAGCACTCTTATATAGTTTAAAAGATTATATAAATCTTAAGAAAACTCTCATATTTTTACTCAGATAAAATAATAAATAAAAACTAAATGATTTGCTTTAAAAATATCCCATCAAAAACATAAATGTGAAAATGGTAACCAAGTTCAATATTAAGAATAAGCGTGATTGTCAAATTCACTGAAAAAATAATTGAGATCTATATGGGTGCCAAGTTCTGTACATAATCCTGATTTTTTTTTTCATAAGAACATATAATATTCTAAAATAAATTTTAACCACAATTTCTTGTTTTTTTCTGATACAAAAGTGTTTGCTATTTAAATATAGAACTTCTTAAATTTGAACAGTCGAAATATTTACACAAAGTAGATAACTTAGGATAAATTGAAGTTCAAGATTTGACTTGGCTAGTTTTTACCAGTAAAGCAAGTTTTTTAGAAGAGTGAGACATGTTGACCTTACAATATAAAAATAGTGACTTGCGTATGGCATTAAGAAAATATACATGATTAGCCGAATATATAATACTTGTATGTACAAACTAGCCAAGTCCAATATAAACATTAAATTTATCCTAAGTTGTCTATTCTATGTAAATAATTCGACTGTTCAAATTTTTGAAGTTCTATTTTAAATAGCAAGCACTTTTGTAGCGATTACCCATCTGGACACCAAATTTCAACTTTCTACGTCATCTGGAAGTAGGTTAGGTTTTACTACTATATGTCAGTCAGTGATAAAAATGCCAATTTTTAGACGTTAATATCTCAATAACAGTTTGAGCTGCATTTATGAAATTACGAGGAGAAAAGTGGCTCCAAATGGTTAGTGTAAATATACACACGGTGTTGCGTCGCTAGTTTCTTTGGTTTGAACTTGGCTGGACATACTACCGCGTGTCTTGATCATGTTTTTATTTAATCATTATATTTTATTTGTCGCACAGCACACTTGCCTTGCTTGCATATTTAGCATTTTCAAATGAAATCTTATATTAAATAGTTTTAGGCATCCCTTATACATTTATATTAGATTTGCAATATGCTGTTTTATTTTAAATTTGATCTAAGATAAATGTGGAGTAATTAAATAGCAGGATGAATGCTTGTGTTGTGTACTTTTTTACCATTTTTTACAACTGAGCAAAAACAAAAAGAAACTTCAAACACGCTATTTGTTTAGGTATCCTAACATTAATTTAGAAAATTTTAAGGTTTATTTATTATATACTACTTAGAATCATCAGTTAAACAGACGAACAGATAGACGAATATTGAAATAATATCGTTTAGGATTTTGACCAAACTTTTTGGATAATAATATAAAAAAACATGTCCATTTTGACTTACCGACTCTTCAGCTATTAAGTAGGACCAATACACTAATACATTTACTCCCCATCCTTCAACGGCATTTACATTAAAAATAATATTTTCCGGCCTTGCTACTTGGTATTAATGCTTTCCGTAACAAACGAAGAAAGATGATTTTTTTTATTTAATTCCTTTGAGCAAGAGGTTTCTTTATAGGCGCTAATATAATGTGAGAAGATTTAAAATAACAAAAGCACGCGAGGAAGTCGGAGCAAATTGCTAGTTCCAGTACATATGTTGGTATATATGTCAATATAATATAAACATGAAAGGAACACATAAAACATTAACATTGTTAAGTTTTAATCTTATGCAAAATTGGTCTTTCAGAGGTCTGTTTGCTAATAGGCAAGTTCAAAGGCAGAGTAGAATTAAATATGAATATTTGTCTGGCCCCTCGGCAAAATTGTCCAACGGTCCAAACGTGGTTTCTTGGTACTTTGTGGCTGTTGTAACTCAAAAGCAGGTTTACTTAGGGCCATCCCGAGGCCTATTTCGTACGACTTTATTTTCGAATGAAAGTATTTGCTTTGTATTGTAAATGCTCTCTGTAGATGACATTGTTATAAGTTAAGCCCCGTTTATACCTAACTTCTTTAAGAAATATGCAAGGCAATTTTCTTGTAAAGTGTACAATGAAGTTTCTTTACAAAGGGAGCTTGATAATTGGTACTTAACGGGTGCATTCACTTGGAACATACCGTGATACATTAAGTAAGATATAAATAGTATAGGCTTATTATATAAATTTTAGTATTATTTAATGTTATTTCATAGCACATTGCGATAAAATAATATAATAATTTTCATGACTTTGGTACTAAATATTTATAAGTTACTAAATTGTTGTTTTTCATATTTAATTACGAGTATAAAGCATTGACCTGGATTTATAACATTTCTGGCTAGTTCGAGTATTTATATATGTTATTCTCATTCAGTTCATAGTGAGCTGATAATATAAAAGAGTAGTTGATATACACTACACATATATAACTTTAAATACATACATATTATAAATATAAGCAATCATGACCGCTGTCACAGCAAGTAGGGTCACTAGACAAACATGTCGTCTTTTTTATATCTAAAAAAATGAACAAATGTGTCAAATTACAGCAATTTACAAGAATTTTAGTTATACGTACAGAATTTACATATTAAAAGCTCTATATATATATATATATATATATATATATATTACATATATACTGTATTCGTAAATAAAATTAAGTCTGTACATATTACAACTAACCGAGCAGAAATGCGTAAAAATCTACTTTTCGTTTTCCACTTTCCTCTCTATAACGGTAGATCTCAATTATATTTGATAGGCAATTATTTTCTCGAAATATCATATTCATCTATAAATTTATATAAAGAATCCTTACTTAAGATTATTAAAGTGTTTGTTGGCTTATTCTTCTTTAGCGTACTAATGGTCAGACTTGATTTTTTTTTCTTTGAGATATTTGTTAGTCAGAAACAGAGAAGCATGCAGATCTCCGGAGATTTCACTAGATCATTTGCATTAGCAAATATTTATTATTTTAGCACTGGTATGTCTATACTAATATATAATACTTTCTTAGATATACGCGAATATTTGAAATTTTAAATAAAATTATTTTTTCGGATGTTTTCGCGGATTTATTTTGATTTTTGGTTTCCGACGTTTCAAATGCTTTACAATGTTCGAGTGCTTTACCACCTACCATGATTGCTGTAAATCATTTGAAACATCGGGAATCAAAAATCAAAATAAATCCGCGAAAAAATCCGAAAAAATAGTTTTATTTGAAATATACTATTATATAAAGAAAATCTGCAAAATTAAGCGACACGGGCGGAGCCGCGAGAAAACGCTAGTCATTAATATAAAATAACATAGCAACATTATTCGAGTACAATTAGTAACAGTCTGACGTTACAATTACTTCGAGTTTCATAACTTATGTAAATGTATCTCTCGTCAAAACGTTTATTCAAATACTAAGCTGCAAAATTAATTTTTCCTTGTCTTATCGCCGTATTATAAAGCGTAACATATTTTATCAAAGAACTAGGTAGTAAGTAAGAAAAATTCTATAAGTTTTAATACAATAATAAACTTTAACTCAAACACTAAGTTATTTAACTCTAAAAGTATAAAGTAATATAAAATATAGTGAAATTGTTTATATCTTAAACTACAATGAACACCATTCAAATCAGATATACTATATTCTCATAATATTTTTCTTTACATATTACTAGCGACTTGTCTTTACTTTCGTTCAGGTTCGTTCTTCTTTACCAGTTATTTTTTTCCCGTGGGAATTAAAGATATTTCTGTAATAATAAGTATTCTAACACAAAATATAGTTAAAATTGGTTTAGTACTTTTTATGTGTAACACACACAAACAGACATACAGATACACTGACAAACAGATATAAAGACAAACAGATACCTTTTTTAGTAACTACTGTTGTTAGGGTTTATATTCTGTACTCAATATATATGAAATAGAATAATATTTAAAAATACATAGCAATCATTGTTTTTAAATAATATTTCATGAACAGATTTTGCTTTGTTACTATTTTATTATAATATAAATTTATAAAGTAAATAAAGTATACAAATGTAAAAAGTACTATACTAAGCCTATGTTACTCTCCAGCCCTTCAACTATCTCCACACAAAAAAATTACGCCAATCCGTCACTCTGTTTTGACGTGAAAAAGAACAACCGACCAAACAAACAAACAAACACACTTTCACATTTAAAATATTAGTATGGACTAGTTAACTGGCGTTAAAGTCGTTGCACTTGTTCTTTAGAAAGTAATCTTACATTATATGGTCTTATGATATTAGCATGGATATAGCAAAAAAAGGTTCACTGAAATGTTATTTAATAGCAGACAAAGTTTTAAGTACATTTATATCCAAATATTATTTTAAGACCAACAAACAGCATACAGCTTCAATATTTCCGGTACAAATAGTTTTTCCGCAGTACGATCTCTTTGACCGACCAATCTCAGTACCTTAAGCCTTTGGCAGCAAAGCGGGACGCGACGGTCCCGCAACTGTTTATTTAGCAGCTAGAAAACAAGGAATATTATTATTATCCTGTTATAATATTCACTTTGGTCCCTCCCCCACTCCCGAGCCTCACCGAAAGCTCTTAATGCCAAGTCGGCCTGACCTCATGCCAGCTCCATTAAGCCGTTTATACATTATGTATGAATTTGTTATGCCGTTTGATGTAAAGAAGCTTTAACTCAGGTAGTGCAAAGATCTTAGGACAATTTCGAAATGTCACTTGTATATCGCTCAAACTAAAAGCTATTACGATGGATTGTGAATAAATATTTCATTTGTTTTTATTTCTATACATATGATATTACTAAAAATTGTATTTTAATATATTAGCATACTGATAGTGATATATATGTTATGATCTTTGTCGGTTGTAAGTTAAATTAAATTCAAGATGAGTTTGTAGATAAATTATGATCGCATAAATTAATTACAAATGATGATACGAGACGATATAGTCACGCAAGCTTAACATTTTTTTTTTTACTGGTGACTTAAACTTCTCGGGTACATCCCTAGGTGTCTAGCAGCAGCTTATGTGTTACTATACCATTGTACGGGTCATAGTGTATCTGAAAACAAAATTTTATGCATATCCGTCCAGCCGTTTCAGCGTGAAATACTATAAAACACACAGACACACGCACCCAAACAATCATATATATATATATACTAGCATTGCCCGCGGCTCCGCCCGCGTTCAGATGACCAAAAACTAAATTCTTAGGTGTTACATATTAGTATACTCTTACATTGCAGTTTTTGTATTTTTCCTCAGAAATAAGATATTTTCCCGCGGTAAAAAGTATCCTAGGATCGCGCGCTACATCGCCCGGTTTATATAGCTTGAGCAGGCGGTCGAGCGATGCGGGGCAGAGGGGATGGACTCGCCGTAGGCATCTCAATGCTCGCCAAGCATTAAAAATGTTTCGCTACTAATTACTTCTAACAACGATATCTCAAAAACTATTCATCTGATTGATTTAGTGTAAAGAGCAATTTTAATCTGCATTAAATGACTAAGCTAACTAAAATATTCATTTGGATAAGGATTAATACCGAACTAAAGAAAATAACTTTGAAAATAACGTAATGTTTTTAATTAAAAATGTTAACATAAAAGTGGTTATTGTAAGTCAACCGTAAGAGATAGAGATATGCTATCGCGGACTTTTTTGTAGCATTTTTATAGATTTTGAATTCTCTAGTACATTACTTAACTGTATCTTTGCTAGTTTACGCGGCGTTCGCGTGGAAAGTTCCCATTTGGCGAGATTTTTTGCGACCTCTTCAACATTTGTCGCCGTATTTCAGCTAATTTACATAAAAGCATAATAAATTATATACCTAAACCTTCCTCAAGAATTACTCTTTCTATTGTTGAAAACCGTATAAAAAATCCGTTCAGTAGTTTCGAGTTTATCGCGTACAGACAGACAGGAGGACAGACAGGAGGACAGAAAGACGCGGCCGGGGGACTTATTTTTATAATAAGTATAGATATATATATATATATATATATATATATATATATATATATATATAATATATACACACACACACGCACTCACATATTCACACAAAATTTTGCATTTAGAATAGTAGTCCGATTTCTTAAATTTAAATTACTAGATATAAAACATGTGCAATGTACATATGTACAATGTACATAATATGTACATTTGTAGTAAAACTTGTAAATGATTATATGATCTTCAATTCTGTGACCTTTGATCTGTATAATATATAAGTTGTTGGGAGAGACTCTCCGTGACCATGGATGCTGTAAGCATTCGAAACGTCGGGAACCAAAAATCAAAATAAATCCGCGAAATAATCCGAAAAGATAGTTTTATTTAATAATGTCAAACACTCGCGTAAATCTAAGAAAGTATTATATAAGTTGTTAATTGATATTTGCTATTATTAAAATTATTTATTAGTTATAGTTTAAATAAGAGAGATATTTAATTACGAATTACTCAGAATGTGTTCAAGGCAACATTTTATTTGTAATAGCGACTAGCCCTCGCTTCGCTCGGGTTCACCCTAGGTTGATTCCCCATACAAACTTTCATCCCCATTTTCAACCTCTTAAGGGATGATTTCTGGGATAAAAACTATACTACGTCCTTCCCAGGGTCTCAAGATATCTCTTTACCAAATTTAATCTATATCGGTTCAGTAGTTTCGGAGCATATTCGGTACAAACAAACAAATATTCAAATCCTTCCTCTTTATAATATTAGTACCTATAGATTAAATATAAACTCTACTTCTCTATTTCATTATAGTCTAATAAAGATTCTACTAAAATGATGATCTGATTTAACAATAAAATGTTTGGTTTTTTTTTTGTGTTTTGGGAAAATATTTTTATATGTTTTTTTTTACATAAATACTACATTTTTGAACCCTGTAGTTAGTTATGCGTTAGCATTTTTACTTAATATATTTTAATGGAACGGATCAAAGAGAATGTAATTTATAAGATTAAAGTGATAGCTCCATTTCATCTATCAGATTACATTTATATACCTGAGATATATAGGTATATGTTTTTTTTATAAACATGCGTAAAACTTATGTAATAATATATACAAACTAATATATGAACATACTGTGTGTCTGTCCGATTTTTATTTCTAAACGGCAATTTTGAAGTGGTATTTTATTTTTTTAACATAAACCCATTAGTGAGCAAAGTGGGGTGAAAAGGTTTGTATATAAAAATTGTCTACTGAAATTTGCATGTTTATATAATTAACATTACAAAAAATAAAAACAAAAAAACGTACATGCAAAGCCGTGGAGGTTCATTAGTTTATTATAATTTCTACTATCCAAGTTATAAAGCCTTATAAATAAATAAATATCTCATTACTATTTCAGTACACCACTCTATTATTTGTCTATCCTTTTGTTTAACTTTACTTACTATACATTCAATAGAAGATTACTTAATTTGTTAGTCTCCAGTCGGATTGGCCTCTTATCGGTCCTTTTATAAGTAGCTAATCGGATTGCTACATTAAGTCCACTAATTTACTTAATTAAACATTAAAATAAAATTCACAATTCACAAGATAACAATTAATTTTCGCAGAATTTTCAATCTTGTTTAATATATCCTTTGGGACTATCGATCGCTGTAGCACAATGGGATATGTATCTGATACGCAGATTGGTTTGGAGCGGAAGTTTATATTGTATTTCCCATTAAAATGTTATTTTTGATGATTTTAGACAAAATCTCTATAACGTGAAGAAGTAATAACAAAAATTACATATTTTTTAGTAAAAGTTTGTATGTATTTTTGTTACTCCTACACGCAAACGACTGAACGAATTTGGATGCTTAGTGCACAGTAGACTATGACTTGGAGTAACACAAATGCCACCGTTAGAAACAAAATATGCCAAAAGGTGGCATATAAAACTTATATATCATATTTAAAATACTAATAATAAATGTTTTGATAAATGTTTAGTTAGTCCTACTAATATTACAAACGCGAAAGTTTGTAAGAATGTATGTATGGATGTATGTTTGTCACTCTTTCATGACAGAACGGCTCAACGGATCTGGATGAAATTTGGCACAGAGATAGATTATAGTCTGGAATAACACATAAGCTACTTTTTATCTCGGAAAAATATGCGGTTCCCGAGGGATAGATTTGTATTTGTATTTCTAGAGGCGAACCCGAGCGAAGAGAGAGTGAGCTGCTAGTTTAATCATAGTATTGCTATGAGAAATTCTTTTAACAGTAACTTTATTTTTTTTGTGAAACACTTAATTTTCTACATAAAGTATAATATAAATTAATGTTACATCTGCAAGGCCCTTGTCTATTACACTATTAGACAAAACCCATGCACGATTACTCAATATAAAGCGAGCAATTGAATCCGAGGAGCACAATTTGTAAGCGATAGCAAGCTCGAGCACCAATTACGTTCTCTATGGCTCTAGACAGGGTTATTGTGATAGTTGTATTACAGAACAATTTCTAAAAGCATTCAAATTTAACCATTTATATAAAATATTCTTTTATTTATCCTCTGAAATGGCCTTTTGTCAACATAAGACTCGGAGGCCTATACTAATTGAAGTGTTGACTTTTATTAGCATTGAAGCTATTTAAGGACTTAGATTATTATACTTTTTAATTATTTAACAATGACTATATGTTTGAGTTACTAGTGGCTCGCCCTTGCCTCCTTCGGATTCGCCACTAGAAGTAAAAAAAAAACAAATTTATCCCACAAGAACCGTACATTTTTTCGGTATAAAAAGTAGTTTATGTGATATTGTAGGCTATAATCTATCTCCGTGCTAAATTTCATCCAGATCCGTTCAGCCGTTCTGGCGTGATTGGATAACAAACATACAAACATCCATCTAAACTTTTACATTTATAATATTAGTAAGATTGTGTTAAAATAACGTAATGTTAGTTTATTATGTGATAACGATATTATGCGATTGAAATATAAGTCGTTTTCGTGTCAGAATTAAAATGCAAAAAATTTACATCTTTTTGAAACTTAGTCAAAAACAAAATAACTTTTTGACAAAAAAAACAAAAGTTTTTCTCTATTGTGACTTAAATTTTAAAACAACTAATAAAATAAATAAGAAGTTTGTGAAGCCATTTATCATAATGTTGCATTGCATGCCGTACGAGAGAGACATTTCCGCCTAACGACCGCGGTAGCAGTTAAAATGTTCGGAAAATTCTAAACGGCGAAATAATCGGAATGCATTACTCCCAAGAGCATATGCCACAGATACTTATAAGATGGCGAGTTAACGACTTCAAGTTTCATTCTTAGTAGAACTAAATCACACCGAGTAATTCTATTAGATTTCAATGTAGTTTTAAATCATTTTATCAGGAAATTCATATGAAGTTCGACATTTTATCATATATTATGATAACATTAAATAAATATTATGCAAGAGAACTTCGAATAGACAAATTATTTATTAGAAGCAACGGATGCTGAACATTCATGCATGTGATCCGTGGAATTCTATTTGCCCTTAGGACTGGAAATCTGATGTTTTTATTTATTATAGTATAAACTAAAATAAAATTTTAAACTTACGTTTCAAAGCACAGTGAGGTATTTGTGATTGATTCGTATTAAAAATTCCATATTTGGTTTAGCAATGTAAAACAGCGGAATATTGCGCCCCGAAACAAAACAATATAGAGGTATGCTCAAAATTCAAAAATCTTTCTAAAACAAAGCTCTAGTTGATAAAGAGAGCTGTTGGAAGCCCAAGGCGAGAGACAAAGAGTTTACTTGTTGCTCGATTCGTTGGTATGCGACACACGACAGGACGTTGTTCTGTGCTATATTTTGACAGGAATCCCTCCGAAATGGTGTATATACGAATTTATCAAAACAGAATTTCATTCATTTTTGCTAAAAACTGAGCATGAAAATATATTTAATACTATCTTTTCGGATTATTTCACGGATTTATTTTGATTTTTAGTTCCCCGCGTTTCGAATGCTTTACAACAATCATGGTCACGGGAGAGACTAAGTTTTTAGACATTTCAAAGACGATATTATACTTGTTATAGTGTCTACCCACAATTTTACAAATTAAAAATATTAATTATTTATTTAAGCAATATTATTGTTTTATAAATAGTTTAAAAAATTAAATTATTAATTTAGATTGCTATTATTTTAAGTTAAAATATTAAGCAACACTATTGTTATCTTTACAGATAAAAAATATTTATCAATTTGAGTTTATTCACTTCTAAAAAAAAATCTAACAAACCCGTCTGTCTAGTCGTAAAAAAGTAACAAGCATTCACATTTATATTACTAGTGACTTATCAGAGTCAGTAGATATAGTAAGTTAATTATATCAAAGAGGTAGGATTCAGTCACATGTAGAAACTTACGAGTGCTTACCTCAAGAAGTACCTTGTGATTACGAAGTGCAGAGACAAGTCTTCAATGACAGGCCTCACTAATTTGTAGATAAGGCTCTTTGCCTTGCGGTTAGGTTGTAATGGGATCTAGTATTGTTGCTATTACGGCTACATTGTTCGAGTGCATCACTGACTTGTATAATGTTGTATTTAGTTTCACGTCTATATTTCAAATTGATTCGAACTGCGCTCTATATTGCATATGCTGTTATACTAATTGCAATAAATTCTACATACAAATTCGTACATAGTTAAACTTTAGGTATCGCTGGTTTAACGTATGAAAATCGTAACAGATTTTATGAATGCCAAATATACAATGATATTTCAAACTTGTTACTTTTTAAGAAAAATATATTATACTAGTGGCTCACCCTCGCTTCACTCGGGTTCGCTTCTAGGTAAACAAATAAAAAAACAAAACAAATCTATCCCTCGGGAACCGTATTTTTTCGGGATAAAACGTATTCTATGTGTTATTCCAGACTATAATCTATCTCAGTGTCAAATTTCATCCAGATCCGTTCAGCCGTTATATACGTTTGTGAAACTTTCACATTTATAATATTTATACAGATTATACAGATTTAGATAATTAATGTATTATTTGTTTTAAGCATACTAATTATATTATTTTAATTTTTATTTCAAACTAGTATTATTACGTGGCTTCGCTCGCTTGGTATATCAATAAAAAAATAACTTAAACGTAGGCTGCTACGTCATAATTTAGATTTCATTATTGGAAGGATTTTTATCGATTGGCTAGTTCCAGAGATTTTGTATGTAATATGTCCTAAATCTAAAAACAAATTATAAATTTTACACCTTTATACTAAGTAATGTAGAATAACAAAAACATTCTTCAACGAAAACAATAAAATGCCTCGATTGACAATCAGTGAATCTCGAATTTATATTCTTCATCTACTTTGAACTCGGCTTAGAAATACTTTAATTAATTATCGGGCTTCATCGGATCCTAACAACTATATAAATTAAATAGCATGATTCAAAACAAAGTAATGACTGTAACTCAAGTATACTTCTCAAACCTTAAGAGTTTTCTTGTCTACTCTCTCTCTCTCTCTCTTTTGCTGTAATGAAAACCCATTAAAATTTGTATTTATGTTTCGTAAATTATTTGAAAGGAATTCGGCTTTAAATCTCATAATTTAAATTAGATAGAAATGGAGAATGGTATCATATTAATAGACAAAGACAAAAGAGTTCGCTATCTTTTTTTTCTCTGTTTGTCAATCGATTTTCTGTTTGTTTAATAGCTATTAACGGTTTTTAGTGTTATCAATATAAAAAAATGTAAATAGTAGGATTTTTTTATATAGAAAGATAAAATTTATTTATATATGTTTTCCTCAATTTATAGATACACTAACAGTTTGTCTATTATTTTTTAAAAATGAAAAAAAAACGCAAGTGTCTACTCTAATAAAAGTAAAAATGACTGAAGTTATTTTTCTACATTGTTGCATAATTCGTACTCCTAAATACTCGTACCGTCTAGTCGCGTTCTCATTAAGTTGCATCACATACAATGTTGGGACTTACAAGGTATGAAACTTTTACAGCACATGTTCCATTTTAAAAGTTAAAATATATTTTTGCTAAAAAGTCCTGCATCTCTAAACAGTAAGTCAATTTGTGATATAGCATTACTAGCATTGCCCGCGGCTCCGCCCGCTTTCAGATGACCAAAAACCAAATTCTTAAATTTTACGTATTAGTATACTCTTATATTGCATTTTTTGTATTTTTTCTCAGAAATGAGACATTTTCCCGCGGTAAAAAGTATCCTATATGTTGACCCGGATAACCAGCTATCATCATACCAAATTTCACCAAAATCCCTCCAGTGGTTTTTCTGTAATGCGGTAACAGACAAACCGACAGATAGACAGACAGGCAGACAGTACTGACTGACAGACTGTATCGATAATAATATCTATTTCAATAAGATTTTCCAAAAAATATTTATTGCACAGATTCGGCTTAGTTACAATTTTAATATATGTATAGATAACGTAAATGTCGAATGAAATACTGAGAACAATTTTAAATAGGAAGCCGGTTTTGAAGCATCTAACCGTTACAGCCAGTAGACGAAACAACCAGCATGGAGGTATGACATGAAGACAGGCGACTTTTTAATATGACAATAAATTTGAAATAGTATGTGGATATTTTAACTTGGAAATGAAAAAGAATTATAAAGAAAACTATTTTATTATCTATAAGATTCGACTTTCCAAGTAATCGTTTGTTGTGCAGCGGTACCCAAAACTGCGCTGATAAACATAATTATTATTGGCCAATTCAAAAATTCAATTTCATGAAAATTTCGATTTCGTGATCAGAAGACAATTTTTACCTGACTGCGCGACCCAAAGGAGATTTCTTTATCAGACTATGTATGTATGTATGTATGTATGTGGGTTTGTACCTTTGTGGCACTATTTAGACCAAACGTGTGGGCCGATATTGATAAACGACATGTCGTTTGATTCGTCATAACGGCGCGAATGCTATAAAAAGCATAAAAATTTGGAAAAATCAAAATGGCCGATTTTGCACGCCATAGTGTGAAAAAGCAAAAAAATTAAAATTGACAAACTATGTCAAGTGGGGTATCGCTTAATAAGTATTTAAAAAACATTTTTAGGAATTTTTTATAATTTTTCATTTTTAATAACAGTTTAGAATATATATTGACTTAAAGTTGTTAAACAAACATTCTCGCAAATTTTCCTACTTCAAAAAAAACGCTGTAAATAAATAAATATATTTTACGCAGTCGGGATTTTTATTTTTATAATAAATTAATTTATTTATAGACCTTTTTTTTTTAAAATGTTGCCTATGTCGCTATGACGAAATCATATTGTTTTTCTAGTGACCCTCCATCCTAAGGGAACAGCTTTACTTATAAAGGTCAAAAATCTTTCCCAGACCCACTGATAACATTAAATAAGAATAATATAATAAAATTTTACAACTATATATTTGATTCGTAGAAAGGTGACGGAATCGTTATCAAAACACAAGCAAGTGGAACCTTTGATTGCAGATAGCAAATGTTTGGTGTAACTCACCGGAGAACCACATCAATTATTCAAATAGCAGAAATTGACTAGACGAGTGCTTCTGCGAGTATCGAAGAGATATGTATATAGTAAGCTGCTTACAAGTTTCGCCCCATATAACTTTGGGACACCCGAGAATAGCCTTCGAACAGTATATGTTAAGTATTGCAACTGTGAACTCGAGTTGCTAGTTGTTCTCTAAGTGGCGTTATTAATTTGATCAAAAGACCTATTGATCGATTCTATTAGTTCCTGAGTCTATTTGCTATGGAGTAATAAAGGGAAGCAAATATTGTAGTCCGATATACTTAGCTAGTGTAATTGGATCGCCGGTTTAAGCCCAACTTTGAAAGATTAGCGAATTTAAACACAGTTAATAATTTATTTCATAGTTATTAAATTTTGAACAAAGCTTACATTGAATATAATATTAGCGAACAATTCTATTGTTCTTTGAAAATTTACCTAATATTTGTTTATTTTGTTACCTTTGTTGTTCTGGTAAAATAATTTTCAAGTTAAAGGCAAATTATTCTAAAAACAATGAAAATTTTTCATCGTTACAATTTGGTAGTGAAAGCTACCAAAAAATCTATAATCTTAACAAAGTATGCTTTCGGTTCTGCCAGAAAGGGAGAAGGATTAAGGAGGTCACGAAGCTGACGTAGTAGGATTAGCTGAGCGGCACCGCGTCAGCCAATAAATGACGATTTACTTTCGATGAAAAATCTTTCACTAGAAGCGATGGTAAATTAAATTTTAATACCAGTTTTTCCCTGTGCCACAGTTCTTAAAATATATTTAATTTATCTAACCTTAAAATAATATTGCAACTTTATTTAAATATATTTTTTTAGATTTGACTGACTTCTAACATGTTATGTAAAATATTCATAAGTAATTGCCACGTGAGAGAATCAAACCTATAAGTATCGCCTAACTACTAACTTTCAGGGACTGCGTCATTATGACCTGCATTGTTATTAAGATTACTGGTTGGTTATCTTATTTCTTAGAATACTTTTGCCCATGGTTTTATCCGCGTGAAAGGATAGCTAACACAAAAATTTTCTTCGCATTTAAACACTCATATGTTCCAATTTTCATGATGATTTGTTGAATAAGGTTGTTAAATGCGTTGTAGCGCGACTATCTAATGACGAGAGTTTTATCAAAACATAGCATATAAATTTTTCATCTACGTGTCAAAATTTTATATATTAAAAAAAAGCAAAATTTTTTTAATTAGAAATTAGTGGTTTTGCACAAACGAACATTTGCATTTTTATCTATATGGAATGTTAGCTTTTTAAATAACCTTTCGCAGCAGGCCAATATTCCTTGGTAACAATCTACCGGGACTTTTCGGCCCATAGACACGATTCGAACGTGTACCGTTATTGCATGAATGGAGAAACTAACCAAGAGACAGCATTGCATATTTACTATAGTAGGGATATTTTTGTTGCAGTACAATCTCTTCTATATAATTGTATCATCTATACATAGGTATAATAAAATTGTAACTAAGTCGAATCTGTACATTAAACATTTTTTGGAAAATCTTATTGAAATAGACATTATTATCGATACAGAGTCCGAAGTTCGAGTTTTTAGAATTTTTGTCTGTCTGTCCGTCTGTTACCGCATCACGAGAAAACCACTGGACAGATTTTGGTGAAATTTGGTGTGATGATAACTGGTTATCCGGGTCAACATATAGGATACTTTTTTTAAATATCTCATTTTTGAGAAAAAATACAAAAACTGCATTGTAAGAGTATACTAATATGTAAAACCTAAGAATTTGGTTTTTGGTCTTCTGAACGCGGGCGGAGCTGCGGGCAATGCTAGTCCTATATAATATTATGTGAATAACACTTCCATCAAGAAATCTAGGTCTTCGTAAAAATAGGCTTAGTCGACCGTGAGCACGTCAATAATTCTGCCACTTGTCAACAGCAAACTGCTTACATTGTCGTATTTTTGGATTGTAAGGGATAAATTTTAAAACAAAATTGCTATTCATCACATTATAATTCATTCATTATTAAAATATGTTATATTGTAATATTTGAATATTTATTATAATTTCGTATTCATATTTATTTTACATACGATATTATTATCTTCAATATTTGGTATCTATATAATACTAGCGACTCACCCTCGCTCCGCTCGGGTTCGTCCCTAACGTGGGCCACCCATATCACTTAGGGGTATGGAAAATAGATAGTAGCCGATTCTCAGACCTACTGAATACGCATAAAAAATTTGGTAAAAATTGGTAAAGCCGTTTCGGAGGAGTACGGTAACTAACATTGTGACATGGAAATTTTATATATAAGATTTATATAGGTACATTTATATTGCTTTAATTTTTTTTATATGAAATAATAGATAGTTTCTGAATATATATATTTCAAAAGTTAAAGTCATGATACCCTTTTATTATTTTCCCTTGAACCTTTATATTAATAGAACAAGTGCTTCAGTTATTGAACAATTTCTTGTGAATTATAACTTTCTAAGTTAAAGTTTAAGGAATATCTATTAAATTATCATTTTATAGTGGGAAATAGTAGGTCTAATTTAATTATAACAACTATTTCTTTATATAAAACTAAATTAACACAGACGAAAAGTAATTTTTACCTTATTGCTAGCAAAAAAACTAAGTATCTATTGTATCGCTGTTCTTTCACTGTGGCAATAAACCAATGTAGCTTAAATATACCTAAGTAAAGAAGCTTTTAAGAGAATTTTGCTCATTACAAACCTATTATTGTACTATATTTATATACATTCATTGTTAATCGATTCATTAGTTAATGTAAGTAATATGTCGTTAAATACAATGTATATTGTTAATTTAGCTAAAGTACTCTTCAAAATACAAAACAACCCAACTAGTACTAGTATAAAATTTTTACTAAAACGAAATCTAGTATTATATTTAAAGTATCTGGCAAATTAATATCATTATACGCTTTGCTTTATTCAAGGCTCTTACGGTTGCGCTGATAATTCTGCTATTGATGGTATACCTACTTTGAGTCCTTAATTAATACCCTCGACGTTCGTTAATATTAGATCATTAAAGCCACAATGTTGGAACTTACCTGCTTTCGGAAACTGAAGTTATATAAACAAAGAGAACTTTATTGTTCTAAAGTTTGTGCCGTACTTGTGTCGGGTTTACAAGCTATGTTTCATATCAATTAAAAATTTAACAAAGCGTGTAATTTATAATGCGTAGGACGTTTACAAGTTATAAAGTTAATATAACAAAATATGTAATTTATATAAAAAAATATATCTTTAAAATATGCTGGCTATGCAATTCGTTTAATTCGTGTTATTAATATTATAAGCTCTTTATTTTTTTTTAAAAATAGGTGTATTTTTTTAAATAATTAGTCAATATATAGATGATAAACTTCGTTCAATCCTGAACGTGGTGTTCGCCATTTTCAATGTTTGACAGAACGTACTTCTAAGAGCAACTTTAAAACAATGAACTGATCCATTACTTCTAAAGCTAACATTCTCACTGGCTTTTAAATAAAAACTTTAATACTATTTTATTAAATAAATTATAAATGGAATACTATAAAATAATATGCAAATAAATAGATAAGATTCAACCACAAGCTGGCAAATTATTTATTACTTATATATAAACTTGAACTGGAAAGTAAAGCTGCTGTAGCGAAAAATTAAACATTATATGTATGAAACTATGAACGCATGTAAAAGGTTATTTTAAGTGCAGAAATCAAACAAAAGAATTCTCTGTGGCTAAAATTTTCAACCACAGGAACTGCAAATTGACTTTCGCAATGAATCTCGCCCGAGAAGTTATATAAAATTTCCATAAAACAAGGCCTTTTTATGCGAACGGAACATTAAATATTTCGCTGTTAACTCTTTCCGCTTCAAGCATGAATTGTAACATTTAAGAGATAGAAAATGTTTGTTTGCACAAAGTTAAAAAGTAAACCTTTCACCTGTAATGCTCGGATGTAAAGATACAAAATACAGACAAGATAGAGGCAAGCAAAATAGATCGACTATTCCGAATGTCTGTTACATTGGATTAAATAAACGATTTTGTCACAATAGTTAATTATTTATTGCTCTAATAGGAATATAGTGACTCGTTCTTACTTTGCTGACTGCTGACACCACATTCTTCAATAGTTTTTTTCAAAACCCTAATATCCCACAGGATCCACTTAATATATTGAGTTAAACTATCTCTTCATTACTTCTTTCCAAAGAACCACAAACAAACATCCTTCTTTTAGTATATATAATACTAGGAGAAAATTGTAAAAAAATCTGTAAAAAGTTAGTTTCATACAAACTTTCATCCCCAATTTTACCCTCTTATAGGAGGACTTTCGAAAAATGCTAAAACATGTATTTATTTCATTTTATTAAAAAGCAATAATACCAAGTTTCAAGTAATTCAGATCATAAATATTTTATTGAATTTTATTATACCTGATTTCTATGGGAATTAGATAATCTCCCGCGTTATGTCACTCTCCAGCCCTCCAAATATCTCCACACAAAAAATCACGCCAATCCGTTTCAACGTGAAAGAAGGACTAACAAACACACTTTCACATTTATAATATTAGTATGAATACAGTACTAATAAAAAAATATGTAAAATAAATATAGTATCATTTATTGTATGGCACTGTAGCTTTCTTCTATATCTCAGATTGCTGATTTGATTATCGGTTGAGGTAAATATTTGCAAAGCACATATTCCAGCTTCAAAGAGAATTTGCTTTAGATTTTTATAGACAAGTGAAGCGCGGTGTAGTAACAAGTGGCTATCTTGATTAAAGCTACGGTTTTAGCATTTTTTTGACTCCGTAAAGATACGCGTATGGCTGACTGACTACTGAGCTATAGCTAATAATACTATTACATGCTCAACACGTATTTCTGATAACGTTCCTAGTTGGAAAATGTTATGTGTAATTGTTTAATGCAATTAAAAAAGAAGTGGGCGTTAACAAAAGCCGATTATTTAAAAAAATAAATTAAAATTATAAATGACAAAAATCGTTTTGAATTGGAATCATACCCATATATAAGTATATCATTCGACAAAATATTATTGAATTTTGCATAACATCCCTAGATTTCTGGTAACCAAATCTGATGCTGAACCCCGTTTCATATTTTGTGGCGGAAAACAAATAAAGCAGATAAAACATGAAATCCAATTAGATCCGCGTTCGCCATGTTAGAATAAGTTATTATGCAAAATTGGCTCCGAGTGTTTTTCCGTAAACCCTGGAGCAGTTACAAAGAAAATTTTGTGATTAAACTCTATCAGTGTGTATACTCGGTATTGGTAGAAAAAACAAGTCATCTGTAATATTCCCAACACATTGATTGATGAGTTTTATACGGTGTTTCAATTTACGATTTTTATACAGCGAATTCTCATTACTTCTTTCCGGTTAAGTAAAAAAAAAACTCTTTTGCAATAACACTGTTGGACAAATTGCCAGGAAAAACAGATTTTTTTAATATAATATATACCTAATACTAGATTACGTTCCGCGTGGGTCGGTCGCTTGGTTGCAAGTTTTTTATTAACAAGAACTTATGTGTTTCTTGTTCTTTTTGAACCTATGTGTTCTTGACCACTAGCCTTGTTAGGGTGAATAACTCCTTTCAAACGTACATATACATATAAACTTCCGCATTTACAATAGTAATATTAATAAAGATTATTAAAGATAATGACAAAAATATAAGCTTATTAAAATATAGATGCAAAGTTGTTATTAAATTTTTGTATACGCTAATAGCGGAATTAAATCACCAGAAATTTCATTCCCCAATAAAGTAGGAGCTTAAAGCTCAAGCGACCTAAATTTGTCACCGCTAAAATTACGCGTTTTCACAGCAGAGTAATGTGGCCTCTAAAATAGCGCCCATCAATCGCCCTTCGGGTACATACAACTTTCTGCACCGACGACTTCAGCGATCCGTTTCTGTAAAAGTTAAATTAAGGATGAAACCAAAAGGATAGACAGTTTAAGACGAGAGATCATCCACGTTTGTCTTAGACGTTTAAATTAAGTGTCAATTTCCATTGATTAAAGCAACCGTTGCATATTATATGAGCTGGAAAACGTTTTATTAACGAAGTACATTTCTTGTGTGTCAACAATACGTATATTTATCTATACATATAATAAAACTGTAACTAAGTCGAATCTGTACATTAAATATTTTTTGGAAAATCTAATTGAAATAGACATTATTATCGATACAGAGTCCGAATCTATAGTTTTTAGAATTTTTGTCTGTCTGTCTGTTACCGCATCACAGAAAAACTACTGGAGGGATTTTGATGAAATTTGGTATGGTCATAGCTGGTAATCCGAGTCAACATATAGGATACTTTTTACCACAGGAAAATATCTCATTTCTGAGAAAAAATACAAAAACTGGTTAGAATAAAACCACGATAATACTATATATATTTTACCAAGGTAACTTACTAAATAAGGCAAAAACTATTAAAAATAGCTTATTTTGAAAAAAAAAATAACAATAGCGCTATTTTATTTGTTTTTGGTTATTTGAAAGCGGGTGGAGCCGCGGGCAATGCTAGTAAAATATATTACAGGTGGATTAACAATAAAAATCAATATAGATTTACCTAATGGACTTGAAAATGGCATATGCGCCATTGCTTTTACAACCAGAGCGCCCGCTTAATGTACTATAGTTACTATTAATATTTATATTTTAAGCTCTGAAATATAATTAATTTCAAACCTGCGTGATATAAAGATTTACTTTTTAAGAATTTTAGTTTTAAAAATGTTTATAATCATATTTTTTAAGTCATTTAAATATTTTTAAGTGTGAATTAAACGAGCTATTCACATTAGTGTTAATATACATATGAGTGTGGATGTACATATGTTTGTTATTCTATACCGCTGGAACAGCTGGAAGGATTTGGATGAAAAGAACACACGCAAACTATGATCTGATATAACACATAGGCTAACCTTCGATTCCTTTCGGAACGTAACGAAACCTTTCGGTTCGATCCCTAACATTCGTTTGAAACGAGAGTAAATCTCCAGTAGATTATACGTAAATATGGCGTTATATATCGAGGGTTGCTCACTTAGTGTACACGTTGAGAAGACAATTATAGTCTTCATAAATTACACTAAACAATGAAATTAATTCGAAGTATCAATTAATAGCTACTATAGTAATTAGGCTGAATTATCAAGAATATCAAATTTAAACAGTTTTTTTAGATGAAACCCATATAGTGTTTACTCTATGCAATATCTCCACTCATGTGGTTAAGCGTTAACCTATCCAGACCTTTCGATCCACAACACTCAACTAAAGCCTTATTTACTTATATCCTATAAAATGTCGATGAAACGAAAAACTGCCAGAAGAATTGTTTTTAATTAAATATATTTGCGTATTTTCCGTTCAGATATATTCCTCTTTAATTTGACTTCATTTACCACGCTCTAGATTTGTGTGATTGTCTAAATCCTAAAGGATTCAGCTTCATAATAGTTTGAATTCATTATGTTTCTATTATTTTAAATAAGATATAGGTAATATTTTTAATAATACATAGTGCGAAGCAATCACAATACATACCTATTAAACTCAGGATGACAGAATGCTTTGACTGCTATTAAAATAATTTTATTCTGACCAATAACCGCTGCGGCCAATCTAAATGAGGCTTATTAGGCTTGACTCCTACGAGGGCGATATTACAGTAGATCAGTATATGTGCAAGCACATCTCATATCATATCTAGTTTTCAATGGGGTTATATGACCAAGATCACAGAAAGATAAAGACGCTGGGCCTATAGAGAAATATGACATGGAACACCATCAACTGCCTACTCAGATCTTAACAGACATTTTTATAAATACCTTTTATCTCATTTATCATTCTCATCTATACAGATAAATAAAACTGAAGTGTCCGTTTGTAATGTCAAAATAACAGCTTTTTACTAAATGCATCTAAAAGTATATACGGTACTAATAAGAAAAAACAATTTTTAATATTTTGTCTGTCTATCAGTTTGTTCCGGCCAACTCCGAAACGGCTGGACCGACTTTGACGGGACTTTCACTGGCAGATAGCTGATGTTATAAGGAGTATCTTAAGCTACTTTTATTTTAGAATAAGAATCGGGGTTCCGCGCAAAAAATATAACCCATGAAATTGTGAACAAAATCCGCGTACCTAGGGACACATGATCATAGTTGATTATATTAATAGGTTAGATACACTACACGTATGTATGTAGTATGTACATTTGAATATTTTTTTTGTTTCTAAACAATTTTTGTTTCAATTGTTGTTTTTAAACGTCTCAATTATAAAAATATTTTTTTACATGATTAAGGAAAATTCGTAATGAGGGTGAAAAATACTAATTAGCTGGATTCAATATACAAAATAGCTGCTTGTAAAGCTATCCAAGCGACATAATGATACCACAAGTCATACAAATATTTACTAATGGCGTTATAAATTTTGAACTGGCCACTAGTCTATAATTCAAGCATAGTATATACATATGAAACGTTGTTTCAATCATAACAACTGCACGCCATTATATGCCTAAATATGTTAAATTCAAGTGCGAAATTTACATACACGATTTTCGTGTTGTATAGGTGCGATGTGGTCGACCATACATATTGAAACTAATAACCTGAGGGCTCTATAAAATTTGTCACATGAATGGCTATCTATCAAAGTGAAGCCAAGTGTTATGCGCCGCGCTAACTGGCCAATATAATTTGAACTTCTCGATGCAGTTACGGCTGTGTTTACGATCAAATTGTCGTAAGATTACTACAAAAGGATTTTTCTCATTACTTATTCTGTATTATTATTATTATTTTTTAATTAACGTAATTAATTTTTTTTTTACTGAGTGGTCACACTTCATCTTTACTTCAGTTTATTCTCACATATATGTATTTCTTTTTATATCTTTTACATTATCATGTTTTGATGATCTAGTAAGAAAATTATAAATTATACAGAATGTAGATATAAATAAGTAAGATAATTAAGTATGAATAAGATTTTAAATAAAACTATCTTATCGAATTATTTCGCGGATTTATTTTGATTTTTGACTTCCGACGTTTCGAATGCTTTACAGTAATCATGGTCACGGGAGAGACTAGGTTTTACACGTCTCAAAGGCGTTATGTATATACTTGTTACAGACAGTACTTTCCCACAATTTTACATAAATGATTTCAAAAATGGCACCAAAGTACCTAATAATATTTGTTGATTTAAAATAAAAATAAATCCGCGAAATAATCCGAAAAGACAGTTTTATTTACAATGTCAAGTATTCGCGTAAATCTAAGAAAGTATTATATGAATAAGATTGTGAATTGTTATATAAGGCTTGTTAGCATTAATTGCAGGATATATGTATATTATTTACATATATGTATGTATATGTTATATTTTCTACTAACTAATGCAAATAAATAATAACTTCCTATGTATATACATGTTCTAAGTAAGTTGATATGGTGTGATTTTTTATATATTTTTTTAAAAGTAGTGTTTTATTCTCAATAAAAGAAATAAAGCAGTATAATAATAGTTTGCCTCAACATTTTCTTTGATGCACTTAAAGTAATGAGTGAAAAGAAATAAAATAAATAAATTAAAAACATTATAATAACATAGCGGAGAGTTCCAAGTATTTCTTTAAGAACTTATAAATTAAATACTGAACTTCACAGAACACTTAAGGTTACTTGTATTTTACACAGTTGCGATGACTCTATTGTTTGAGAAAGCAAAGATAGATTGTAACTAAATAAGAGGATTCATTTACATATTGACATTGTTAGAATAAACTTATTAACATTATGGATATTTTGTATATGATTTTAATTCAGTTAATAGTCAAGATAAAGAAATAAAAGCTAACAAAAGAAATTAACACGCAAACGTTGGCTTTAGCTTTTTGTATAGAAAAGGAGAGAAATTCAATTTTTTTTTCCATAATTTTGGTTCACTAGTCCTCGATAATTAGAATTCGTTTATATACAACTAGCAGAACCCATGGTTTCGCCAGCGTTAAATCTACAAAAAAAAATCTTTGGTTTTTTGTTATACAGCAAATACCTATATATTTATATTTATACATATTATAATAAAATTCTAACTAAGACGAATCTGTACATTAAATATTTTTTGGAAAATCTTATTGAAATAGACATTATTATCGATACAGAGGCCAAATCTATCGTTTTTAGAATTTTTGTCTGTCTCTCTATCTGTCTGTTACCGCATCACGAAAAAACCACTGGAGGGATTTTGATGAAATTTGGTATGATAATAGCTAGTTATCCGGGTCAACATATAGGATACTTTTTATTGCGAGAAAATATCTCATTTCTGAGAAATCTATACTAAACGTTAAAATGTAAGTAGCTAGTAATATATATAATTTTACAATAATGTATGTAATTTTGTCAGATTTGTTGTTATTTATGATTACTGCTCCACTCCCTTGGGTGGTAGCATGATGATATATTATAGCCCATAGCCTGTTTCAATAATCGGCCTATCTGATGCAAAAATAATTTTTCAAATCGGATTAGTAGTTCCTGAGATTAGCGCGATCAAACAAACACACAAACTTTGCCTCTTTGTAATGTTAAGTAAATATAGATATGATCCATCATTGGGTCACCTACCCCTATGTGGTATATGTAGTCTATGTAGTATGTACGGTAATTTCAACTTATTACCCTACCAAATTCCAGGACAGATATTTATCTGTATGTAAAAGATATATATCTGATAGTTTAAACACGCGATGGCCCTTACAAGGATTCCGTTAGTTCGTCAAACACACAGACTACTAAAATGAAAAAAAAAAAAACAATATTCATACTATTAATACTTGTATTAGTAATACTAATAATATTTGCATGATTTAAATATTAACTTTAGCTAACATTTTCATTTAAATTTTAACTATATAATTTTCAAGAATCAATTAACTGCTAGATAACTCTAACTTTATACTTTGTACTGGGTTAATCTAAATACTGATGGTGCTGATAGCATTTTGTTTCTTGCAATATTCATATCTCGTTACCCTTATTAGTATTGGTGTACTTCCTGTACTGTTCGCCATAGTGTGCTCTTTGGTATAGATTAACTACAAAAATATACGTACAAACACGAGGTATTACGTACAAAAATAATATAAAACTTATGTACCATCCCGTTTATCGTTTGTTTACACATATTCAAATTTAATTAACTTTCAGGCGCCGTCTCCTTTGTGTGGGGTCCAAGAAAGGGAATGTTTGCCAGGCAAATGACTGCACCTAGACTTGCCCGGGGTTTTTCACCGCATATTAAAATCTTTTTACTCCATTTAAGGCAGACATATTCTGATTATTCTGCCTTGAATAGCTCTGTTAATTATAATTTAAATTAAACTTTTATGTTCAAACTAGTCTTTTTAGTTAGCCTATATAAGCCCAATATTTTTAATATTTGCTATGAAAACATAATCAAATCAAATTATAATTATATACTAGCTACTAACCCTTGCTTTACTCGGGTGCGTCTCTAGGTACGTTTTAAATATAAATAGTTATTTACAGTATAGGTCCCTTAGGAGATAGACATATACTTGATATTGCAGACTTTTCTGTAGACTTTTTTTTCTATTTATTTAAGAGCTTTGTCGACGACTATGTCGCTCTGTAATTTTGTATGTGCGCCTAACACATACAAAATTTATTAAAATTGACAAATTATACGGTTATTATAATTATTTTGAATTACTTTGTAGAGTTTCTTAACTACTACAGAATCAGACCTCGCAAGTATACTGTTACATTCTCCTATATTCAGGTAAAAAAGGTTGTTCGCGAGGACCTTCTTAAAATCTACAATTTTCTACTTCGTTGTTTTGATGTATGTCTTAAAGTCAAGCCAGCGTTTGCCATATAAAATTCTAAGGACGACTCGATTAAACCAGTTATTGTGTTTTCCCATGGGAATGAAAGATTTTTCTGTAGTAAAAGATATCCTAAATGTTGACCTGAGTAATATGTTATGACTACACAAAATTTAGTTAAAATCGGTTCAGTATTTTTAGTGCGAAACGTGCACGCACAAACAAACATCCAAGGAAACAGACAAAAAATTTAATAACTATTATTTTTGGGATCTATAATATTATTTACACAATACGTTGCAACCATTGTTTTTCAAAAATATTTCATGTACAGATTTCGCTCAGTTACTATTTCATTATATTTGTAGATTAGTGTATTTTATTACATGTATGTATTTACACATTTATATAATTATATATAAAGTGATAAGCTAAATAGCTTGTTGCTAATGCAAGTGCAGCATACTATGGAATGCTTAATGATTAAATAAAAAACCATTAAGTCGATAGATAATAAAGAAGCCAGAACATAATCACTAAGTAAAAACAAGGTCGGCTCTCGGACTACAAAGAGTCATTGAACAGCAATTACCTCGGAGGCTTCCAAAAAGGTCTTTAATTAAATCCTTCTCCGATGACATCATAATTATAGCGCAAATTGGATTGGGACACCCTTCTGTTTTGTTAATTGTAAGTAGAAAATTTTCTTATTTAATTAATCAGTTTTAACAAATCTAAGTTCAAAATAGCATTGAGTTTGTTCTAAGGTAACTTAAACACATCTTTAGTTGGCTGCAAAAGTTAATATTAAATAATATATTTTTTATAGTCATCCCGACATTTATAACATAATAATATACTAAATATGATTGAAATATAAATAATTTCTTACTAAATTAATCAAAAACGTATTAATTATGTTATTATAATTATTACTGCACTAAATAAATATTTATTTAGGTATGTACAATTCACTTATATAATGATGAAAAATATTAAAAATTTTACTTACAAGTTACAGTAAATATAATCTATACATATAATAAAATTGTAACTAAGCCGAATCTGTACATCAAATATTTTTTGGGAAATCTTATTGAAATAGACTTTATTATCGATACAGAGGCCTAATCTATACTTTTTAAAATTTTTGTCTGTCTGTCTGTTACCGCATCACGGAAAAACCACTAGAGGGATTTTGATGAAATTTGGTATGGTGATAGCTGGTTATCCGGGTCAACATATAGGATACTTTTTACCGCGGGAAAATATCTCATTTCTGAGAAAAAATACAAAAACTGCATTTTAAGAGTATACTAATATGTAAAACCTAAGAATTTGGTTTTTGGTCATCTGAACGCGGGCGGAGCCACGGACGATGCTAGTTGTGCTATAAATATTGAAATATCAGTTACGCATAGCATAAACGCTTATCTTTTCAAGTAAATTTAAAACTTTCTCACTTCTCGTTACTTACAGTTTGCCGCCGGCATTAAGGTTCAGCTTAGTTAAGCATTCCGCATTAACTTATATCCTATAAATACTCGTACATCCGGTTTTTCGATGCACCACTTAAAGTCACGCGGTCAGTAAAGAAGAAGAGTAAGTACTCGTGAGATTGAAGGATACACTTGCTTTAAGATTCAAAAAATCCGTTTGAATACTTGGCTAATAAATAATTTAATGTATTTTAGCTTGAATTTGAAATTGTACTTTAATATAACTTGTAACTAAAACCAGATAAACGTTCTAAAGATCGAAAACGATACGATGTATACCTGATGACGGTGATGTACCATTGTACAATCCTGTAAAATATACATATATATATTTTAATCATATAAATTTTCAATCTAACTGAAATTAATATTCCCTTTGAAACGTTTTAACCATTTTTTATGTTATTCCATATTTTATTTCCATTTTCGGGACATTTTATAAATATTTTATTTACAACTAGCTTTACCCATGATTTAGTTAGGGTGTAACACCTACGACAAATTAAATTAAAAAAAAATGGGAAGAAAAATAGCACAACACGTTTAATGTTCGTGTAAAATTACACAAAAACACAATGTTAAACTACTCAACAAATTTTCAACTTTTGATTTTATCTGAGGTCGCATTATGTGATTACTATTTCTTGTCACTAAAGTAATAAAAATATGCAAATATACACACACCATCACATCTCAATGTCCAGATAAACATCCATGTCCGAAATCACGAATTTTCCATAATTTTATTGTAATTTTAATTGAAATGGCGTAGTTTTTTTGGAGTGGCTGGCTTTTCTCTTGTACTCAGTAGCAGGGGTCTCTCTAATAAGGCTCCAACAGTAATCCGCGAGCATAGCAGGCTCCCATCTGCCTTGAAATCGCTTTTCAAATGCAACAACATCTTGGTGAAAGCGTTCGCCATGTTCGTCACTGACTGATCCCATATTTTCAGGGAAAAAGTCCAAATGCGAGTGAAGAAAATGCAACTTAAGTGACATATTGCATCCCATTTTATAGTAGCAGTCCAATAAAACTTTTATTTTTTCGCGAAAATCTTCAGATTTCTTGTTACCAAGGAAATTGTTAGTGACATCGACAAAAGCGTTCCATGCTTGTTTTTCAATATTATTGAGAGCAGATATAAAAGATGGATCTTGAATCAGCTTTTTTATGTCTGGACCTACGAAAACACCCTCTTTAATTTTCGCGTCACTAAGCTTGGGAAACTTTTGCTTGAGAAACTGGAAAGCCGCACCTTCTTTGCTTATTTTTTTCACAAATTTTTTTATGAGCCCCAGTTTGATGTGCAATGCCGGCAAAATAATTTTATCTTGCTCAACCAATGGTTTAAATTTTACGTTTTTCTGGCCCACTACTAGAGAGTGACGTAATGGCCAATCTTTTTTAATAAAATGTTGAGCTTGAGCTCGGCTATCCCACTCGCAAAGAAAACAACAATATTTTGTATAGCCCGACTGCAAGCCTGTTAACAAAGCAACCACTTTAAGATCTGCACAAACTGGCCATTTATGATCTCTGTATTTAATTTTTTCTAATAAAAGTTTCATAACATCATAAGTTTCTTTCAAATTAGCACTATAAGCGAGGGGCAAGGACGGTAACTCATTTCCATTATGCAACAATACTGCTTTCAAGCTACTTTTTGAGGAATCAATAAATAAACGCTATTCAGCAGCTACATGATTTTGCCCAAGCTGTGCCATTAATCCATTTACATCATTGCAAAAAACTAAGCCATCTTCTTTAGAATAGTACGGAACCAGTGAGCTATGTCGTTTACGATAAAAAGATACCTTCACATCTGATTCACATAGATTCCATTGCTGTAATCTGGATGTCAATAATTCTGCCTTATCAATGGGTAAATTTAATTCTCTTATTAAGTCATTAAGCCTAGTTTGATTCAATAAAAGTGGCTCAGATGCACATTTTGGGACATATTGGGGGTCCTCGCTATTTTCACTATCCGTCGAACTCGAGTCGATTTCAACTGTCTGAATTAAATTCACTGGGCACTCAGGAACAGGTAACTCGTCAGAATGTGGCTGAGGTTTTATTACCGATGGCACGTTGGCATACTTAATACTTCGTTTTGATTTTTCAGAAAACCCCTTTAATTGCGTTAAACAAAAATAACAATCGACGGCATGATTCGTTGGCTCCATCCACACCATTGGCGTACCAAATGGCATTTTTTTAGTTGTTCCCTTACACCAACCATTGAGATATGTATAACATCTTAAGCAGCACACTTTAGGAACCCATGACTTGTCTTGATTCCTTACGACACGGTTAAAATAAGCTTGATAGCACTGTTTAATTAAGTCAGAAAGTGGTTTTTTTTTCGATTTCGGCGTAAACTCGCCACAAATATAGCAAAATAAATCAGGACTGTTAACACACACTCGCGACATTTTAGAAGTCAGTTAATATACTAACAAATGCACTATGTTCCATTTGCAAAAGTAATAAGTTTCCGGACTACCCGCATTTTAACTTTTGTAGGTAGGTAAAAAAATAAAAAAATATTTATCCCTATAACCAGATGTGATATCGAAATAAAATGCATACAGTATTTTTATATTGGTCAAGCTTATTATGAAATAATATGAATTGGGTCAGATATTTTTTAAGTGTTGAGTTATAATTGGTTATAAAAGATAACCAAAAGGATCCGTCTTGTTGCTGACCTAAAAATTACAGCATATAAACTATTTTAGTTAAAATCATTTCAATTTTGTAGGACAATTATAATATGAGTTACAGCAAAACAATATAATATTCATGATACTTTTATTTCTAGTAGAAATCTTTGTGTTTACTGAGTTAAAACTCGCACTGGTATTTATTTTGAGTTTGACTTCACGGAATAAGGCTTAAAGTTACATGCTAGGACGAACGTATATTACATACCACCGGAAATCGTATAGAATAACTGACGTTTTTTAATATTTGTCTATTCTATAATTTTTATTTAGTGTGGTCCCACGCAAAAGTCGCCAGACGAAGGGTGGGCGATATCTAGACATTTTCATATAGAGTGTTACATACAAACAGACAAGCAAATATTTTTAATATTTAGTATTTGTATCTTAATAATAGCTATCTTAATTAATTTTTTTAATATAAATGTGCTATTGCTAACACAAAATAATTTAATGTTACTAATGTATGGCACGTATTTTTTACAAAAAATTCTCTGTAATACATTTAATATTTCTTATTTTGTAAGGCAGTGGTAGCCCAGTGGTGACGCGCTCGCTTGGGCAACTGAGTGAAGCGGGTTCAAATCCCGGGTCTCGCCCCTCTGATATTTTCATGTGCGAATTATTTTTAACATGATTACCACTTGCCTTACGGTGAAGGAAAACATCGTGAGAAAACTGCATGTCTGAAAAAATTTAGTTTTCGAAAGACATGTGAAGTCTGCCAACCCGCACTTGGCCAGCGTGGTGGACTATGGCCTGATCCCCCTCGTATTGAAGGGAGGCCCGTGTTCAGCAGTGGGACGCTAAGAAGGGCTGAATACAATATTATTTTAAGAGTAATATAAAATTTCTATATATATATATATTAACAAAACTGCAAAGTTTCCTATGCCAAAATATCTGGGTTACGCGAACATATTTCGACGCGACTCGCTCGCGGCTATTCTCTTTGCTATGACAGTACGGGTATTACTATCTCATTAACTAATGTGAGAGTATCATTCGTGCAGTCCCGCGTTTGTTATAAAAGCACAGCTTCGTATACGATGCCTTATTTAACGAAAAATCTGTTGTTATATTATAGTCAAGTTATAATGGAGTAAGCGCGATAATGAAAATTATTTTTAAGTTGATTTTCAACTACATATGTATGTACTTAATTAAGCAAGCTTTAAGTTTCACTGATTTTTTTTTTGTAACTTACTGACTTCAAAAGATACACCATTCGATTGTTCTTCCACATATTTTATGTTTTCTGATTTGCCCAACTTTAACATCCTAACGGATTCATGTAATTTTAATATAGATATAAGTATCTACATAATTTTTAATTTAATTTATGAATCAATATAAAATTCTATAATTATGTACATATAAGCACTAACATAGTGATAATGGCCAAATTGTTTACTAACAAATCTCGAAATAAAGGTTGTTATTATTATTATTATAAGAATTACTAAATAGCTTCAGAAATAATTATAAATTAAAAATTAAAAAAAAAACCCCTACGAAAATTAATTGTCGTTTAACGATTACACTGGCACGCGTGAAGCACTTAATCGAGTAATCATACGCCAAAATGCCTTACATCATTTTGGATAAGAACTGAAACTCTTACACTGCTAGACCAATATTAACCAAACATAGATAAGAACCACCGCAAGGAACTGCCTTTCAAATAAAAAAAACCACATCGAAATCGTTCCATCCGTTTGAGAGCTACGATGCCACAGACAGACACACATACAGACATCAACGTCAAACTTATAACACCTCTCTTATAGCATCGGGGGTTAAAAAGAGCAAGCAATGAGATTCACGTCACTAGGGATTCATGTATATTGGTTACATAAAATAAAGATGGGTCACTATCAAGTGAATTAATTTTTAACTTCGATTAATAACAATAAAATAATAAATACAATGAGGAGATTAATTAATTATCTGACATTATCTAATAACGCGGACACACCACATGTAAATATGCTGTTTCAATGCTTACGAATAATTTACCATATTTTGGCTAACTATCCGGGCGTAAGATTCACCAATCGAGTAGTATGGCCCAAGTTAATTAATGTATATTTTTTTAATATTTAATTTATTTATATGGTAAAAACACAGGTTTCATATTTATAAAAACTTTTTCAGTACTCCATAACAATAGAATTATTTAAAAAATAATAATTGGTATAAATTTATCTACTTTAGTACCAACGTGACCTACAGAGTATAAAAAAAAACAGTACAAAATTGAATATATTTTATATATACTTCACAATTTCAAAATTGCTGTTATTGTAAAGAAATTTACTAAAAGCTCATAGCTTATACTGAACCACATATTATCATTATAAATACATGCGCCAGTAAAAGAATTATAATAAATTAAAAACGTTGTTTCCCGAAAATATGAGGGAAATGAAGCATCATTTTGTTACGTATATTGAAATTCGGTTTACCTAAAATCAATCGAACCAACGTACAAATTGTAATATTTGCGGTGTAAATTAATAATGTATCCATAAAATAAGCCCATCGTTATTATCCATTCTGCTCCTACGATGTAAGCTTTATTTAGTGCCCAGTTTTATTTGAGTGGTGATTAAGTCTGTATCCCAATGGAAATACATAACAGATTTTATAAATCCGCAAATGTATACGCAATGAGTGTTTTGTTATTCATGTTACTTTACAACATAAAAATTACACGCAAAATCCTAACCGTTTTGAAATATCGATCGTTTCAATTTTTTTTTATATGTACCCTGTTAGCCGATAAGCTTGCTTAATCGTGATATCCGCTTTACAATAGAGCGCGTTTTACAGACTAAATCTTCTCTCCTAATAACTTTTTAATATTGTAAAAATTCTAAAGGAATAAATGTATATTACATTATTTAGAAAATTTATTCTGTTTTGAGCTTAATATACTTAGTACGAACCAATTAGAGGCCGAAATTTCTTTGTTTATTCTTCGATCAATCGTTTTATTTTGTGGTTGGTGTCTAATCCTATTCCTATTTAAACCTAATTTTAGTACTACGAGAGTAGAAATGTGCAATAGTAAATCTAAATAATAGCAGATTTGATATTTAGTCAAACCTAAGCAGCTAATTCTCTCACAGCTTGTTATTTAATAGACTGAAGTCGCTAACATTGCAGTATATACACATAAATTTGCGAACAACAAAATTTGCCAGTCAAATGAGTTTTCTAAAAAGCCGATTAAGCGGAAACTAAATCGGTTAATTATTTATCCAAAACTAGTGCATATATGGCATAGAATAATGCTAATGAACGATACAACAATTTGAATTAAGCATCATTTAATCCTACAGGCGTAACATTTGGTAATACAGTTTTAGATATTTACATTTTCACATGTTATATATAATGATTTATGTTCTATATTTATTATCTTTATATATATAATTCTTCTGTGAGTGACATACAGTCACTGAACTTCTCTCAAACGACTGGACCGATTTTGATGAAATTTTTTGTGTGTGTTCAAGGGGATCTGGGAATGGTTTAGATTCACAATTTGAATAATAATTTTCATCAAAATGGTCCAGAATATTTTAGCTTATTAAAAAAAGTTTGAAATTTTCAAATTAAAGACGTGTAGACAGGACAACGTCTGTCGGGTTCGCTAGTAAAAATATAAATTATAAAATATTTATTTATTTTTAAATAAAAAATTTATTTATTTATTTATAAATAAAAAATTACCTTTATAAAAAAACTGCTTACCTGAAAAGAAAAATAAAATATTAATATTATATCATAAGATTGAAATATCAGTTGAAATGCCCAAGAACATAAATGTGACTTTACGAATCATCAAGACAAGATAATTTATTTTCTCAAAAAATCTATGTTCTAATTTAAATTAGTAAACTCTGAATCTGGATGGATTTGAACTAAATTAATCATTTTAAACTAGTTTGGACTACACAGTCTATATTAAAAACTAGCGACCCACCTTTGCTTCGCTCGGGATCGTCCCTAGCTTGATTCCCCATACAAATTTTCATTCCCATTTTCACCCCCTTACGGGATGATTTCCGGGATAAAAAGCCTTCTTACCAACTGTGTTCTTACAAAATTTCATCTAAATCGGCTCAGTAGATCAAAAGATTACACACTACAACGTCACAAACTCACAAACTTTACCTCTTTATAATATGGGATGATTTCCGGGATAAAAACTATTCTATGTCCTTCTTGGGGTCTCAAACTATTCTCTTACCAAATTTCATCAAAATCGTCACAAACTCACAATTCACAAACTCACAAACTCATAAACTTTACCTCTTTATATTATAAGCATGGATAAAAAAATATATTTTATGAATATATTACAACGAATATTCATACGAGTATAATATATATTATCTTCGTTTTCTCAAACACAACCATGATTCAGTAATGGAACTCAATTAGAACCGAAATAAGATATTATACTGTAACATCAAATTCAAGCTTATAGCCATTAAAATTAAAAGTAAACAAAACCACACATACCCACATATACATTCATACAAATAGGAATTTTTAGTATTTGTAATGAAATTTTTGATTTTAAGTTTTAAATTTAACTTGTTAAGTTTAAAAATTACTTAAGTTTTAAAATTAACTTGTATTGTAAATATTTGAAGTTATCTTGCGTTTCATATTCAAATTAAAATTCAGCTCAGTTAGAATTTTATGTATATATCTATACATAAAATTCTAACTGAGCTGAATTTGTAAGTTAAATAGTTTTTGGAAAATCTTATTGAAATATTCATTATCAAAAAAGGGGCCACGATGGAACGTGACATCGGAAATAACGCGCATTTTCAATTTTTCTATCATGGTCACAAAAACGTAAATAATAATATAAAAGAGAAAACGAACGGCGGGCAATCATAAGGAAACAGGTTTAAAAAATGTCACCGTTATATTATAAACTAGCGACTCACTCTCGCTCTACTCGGTTTGGTTCTTAGTTACGTTTTAACGTTTAGTACAGATTTTTCAGAGATATTTTCCCGCAGTAAGAAGGATCATATCTGTTGATATGTTGACCCGGATAACCAGCTATCATCATACTGAATTTCATCAAAAACTGTCCAGTGGTATTTTCGTGATGCAGTCACAGACAGACAGACAAAAATTCTAAACACTATAGATCCGGCCTCTGTGTAGATAATAATGTTTATTTCAATAAGATTTTCCAAAAAATATTTAATGTACAGATTCGGCTTAGTTACAATTTTATTATATGTATAGATTTATTTTGTTTTCATGTTACGTTTCAAGAAACAAAACGCTTGGCAGTAAACATAAATAGTATTCTTAAGGTTGTTCTGAGTCAATTGTATTACATCTACAACACTTTGAATGCAAATAACAATTTTACGGCTCGCTTTTGTGAGTTTGATGTATATGTTATCAAATTTAACCAGAATTTTAAGCTCTGAATTTATAAGATTTCACAATAAATATAATAGCAGTGGTTTTTATTATAAACTATTTTTCGTTCGCGGCTTCACTCGGGTGTCACTACGATAAAAAATATCTTAATCCCTCCACGACCGCGGACACGCCGGCGTTACAGTTAACAATAGATTTCTTAGAAATTTTATTAATTTCTTAGAAATTTACCTGGAGGTGTTAGGACACTCGCAATTCATTTCAAACACTCATAATATACGTATATCATGACTTGCCAATGAGCGTCCCATTAATAGCCTTAGAAGATCCGTTCTTTTTCTACTATATCTATACATATCCTACTTGAACGGTTTTTTCTATCCTTGGATAAATATTCACTTATACCTCTCAAGTAACGCTCCTGAAAATTTCTTTTAATTTGTTTTTGCTGTTCAAGAGATTAGCAGATAGAATCAACATATCTATTTTTAAAATTACTATAAACATTTTAGATACATATAAGTAAAGTTATATATGAATTTTTCACTTTCTATAACAAACTTTATAGATACCTTTTATAGTAGATTATCGACTCACCCTTGCTCTGCTCGGGTTCGTCCCTAGTTACCTTTTAACGTTTAGTGTAGATTTCTCAGCGATGAGATAATTTCTCGCAGTAAAAAGTATCCTATATGTTAATCCGGATATCCAGCTATCATCATACTAAATTTAATCAAAATCTGTCCAGTGGCTTTCTTGTGATGCGTTCGCAGACAGATAGACAGACAAAAATTTAAAAAACTATAGATTCGGCCTCTGTATCGATAATAATGACTATTTCAATAAGATTTTCCAAAACATATTTTATGTACAGATTCGACTCGGTTAGAATTTCATTATATGTATTGATTTTATCACGATTAGCTATATTTGACAAGAAGTCAAAGTCGTAGCAGCATCATAAGATAATAAGGACTCAAATCTGAATTCTGTAGTACAAGATGCAGCCCTTTCGCGATAAAGCCACCAGATGTCGTTGATGTAATTGCGTCGCCTTTGTACCATTTCTAATGAAAGGTCGAAACTGATATAGCTATCTTTAATCAACGCGAAACTTGCGCATAGATGCGGGCTGTTGTTGCAGACAGGTTGGATTTTACGTCACAACGGTGCTCCTATAATGAAAAGCGTGATTGAAAGATAAGTTTAGTGTTCAAAATATTGAGTTACGATTTTCTTTTGAGATTGCTATGTTTATTTCTAGAAATATCGGTAGCCTTATTTTTAAAGAAAAAAATAAAATTAATTTAAACGGCGGATTTCTTTGAAAATTTGACTTATCATGTATGTATAATATGCCTTATTACTTACACAAACTTACATTGGGAAATTGGTCATAATGGATTAAGATAAGGATAAATATTTCTTTTTATTTACTTACGCGGGCGAAGCCGTGGGCGGTTAGGTAAAAGGTTTTTAAATATATTAACTCAAAAAAGAATATTGCTCTTTTTGTAGAATAATTAAAATTGTTTGAAAAGGTTAAAGTCCCGTAGACCTCCTAATCAAATTTTTTTTTCTATTGTGACGCATTTTTTTTTAATGTACCAACATTCATTTATTTATTATTTTATAAAAACCGTGAGGATTCCTGCATGTCTGAAAAAAATTAATATATTGTAAGTTTTCGAAAGACATGTGTTGTCCGCCAACCCGCACTTGGCCAGCGTGGTGGACTATGGCCTGATCCCCCTCGTATTGATGAGAGACCCGTGCCCAGCAGTGAGACGTTAAAAAGGGCTGAATACAATATTATATCTATATCATATGTCATTCTGGCCCTTTTTTTACTCAGGCCTTAGCTCCTCACCACCCTCTTACAGAATTTTGAAGCTGCTTAATGTATTAGGATAATTAAAGAAAGAAGGGAAATAAGTAACATTTTATATGAGTGTTTTCTTAACATCATTAAATAAAAAAAATAAAATAAATATGTTGGGACATTAACACACAGCACCATCTAGTTCCATGATAAGCTACGAGGCTTGTGTTATGGATACCAGATAATTGATACATTAAACATATATAACTTTAAATACTACATACATATTATAAATATAAACATTCATGACTGGAGTACAAACATTCGGGCTCATCACACAAACGAATGCCCCCAGCGGGACTTGAACCCGCGACCGCTGGCACAGCAAGTAGGGTCATTACAAACTGAGCCACACGTGTCGTAGTCACTATTATATTTGTGTATGGGAACGCGCATGGCAAACCCCATTCCGTTACGACGTACGAGCGACATGGGCGATCCGTATCCAATGACCAGTAGGTTTATAAAAAAACAGTGTGAAGATGTTAAGCATCTTTAGACTTTCTATTACCCAATAAGTAAAATGTAAACATACCGGAAATACTTGTTTATAACAAAGTATCATGAAAATGACAACAATCCCGGATATTGACGTTACCACCATTTTGTTCTGTCATAACCCTAAATTAATCCACATCATAGAATTGTAGGGAAATTAATCTCTTTGAGACAATACCGGCGTATCTTTGGTTTACGACGGCCGTCTTAACTGAATCTACAAATATTTGAACAATCGTCTCACTATGGCAACTATTGTCTAGGTCAAACTAATTTGGAATTCTCTAAAGCCGTAATTCAATTTTGCACAGAGATCATAAACTAAATTAATTTAGTAAAGCCTTTCTTAGTTAATATACATAAAGAAAAGTTGTGTAAACAAAACAGGTTGTTTAATTAGCTCCATTCTCTGAATTTACTTCAAGTAAAATAATGTTCTAAAAATAATTTTTATAATCTATACATATAATAAAATTGTAACTAAGCCAAATCTGTACATTAAATATTTCTTGGAAAATCTTATTGAAATAGATATTATTATCGATACACAGGCCGAATCTATAGTTTTTAGAATTTTTGTCGGTCTGTCTGTCTGTTACCGCATCACGGGAAAATCACTGGAGGGATTTAAATGAAATTTGGTATGATGATAGCTGGTTCCCCGGGGCAACATATAGGATACTTTTTATTGCGGGAAAAGATCTCATTTCTGAGAAAAAATATAAAAACTGCAATGTAAGAGTATACCAATATGTAAAACCTAAGAATTTGGTTTTTGGTCATCTGAACGCGGGCGGAGCCGCGGGCAATGCTAGTTTTCAATATGTTTTTAAGTGATTTAAATATTATATAGACTGGACTACAATAATCAATAATTAAAACGTCAAACTGAATATTATGAAATCAAAATAATTTGGCGTCATTACTTTGACATGCATAATATGACGTAGGTACAGGTAATATAAAAAAATAATAAAAAAAAACTATTTCCACACACTAAAACGTAAAAAATAACTAAACTGAGAACATTTAGAATAGATACCTAATCAAATATTTTCGTAGTTTAGGTAATTTGTAAGAAGAAAGTTTTTTAATAACATATTCGATTAAACAATTTATTTAAAAAAATATATTAATTGTTGATTTTTTTTAAATCGCTCGACCGATTTCGATAAATTTTATATGGGACCAACTGGGAAGAATACCCTTTCAAAACAAAAAAAAAATTCAAATCGGTTTAGGCGATATCGCGTAATCGGTGAACATACATAAAAAAAGAAAAAAAAAAGATTCCGACGAATTGAGAACCTCCTCCTTTTTGGAAGTCGGTTAATGACGTGTATAAAACTGACTGTAAAAAAAACCTGAAATCATAATTTATGTACCTTCATCAGTTAACACATGAAAAATTCGAATCTTTTATTGTTAAATGTAAATACTAAGTTATTTCTAATTAGTAACCGTTTATCGATTTTATTGATAAATACCGGAAGGCAGTTATAAGAAAGTTAACAACTTTTAACTAACGTATAAGGCTTCTTTCTTCGACAATACCGTTATATTGTCATAGTAACAAATTTTTTTATAAGAATTGATTTTAATTAATCCATTTCTCTAACATTCTATTATCAAATTGTTTCATAATAACACTTTCGCCAAAATCAAATGAAAACTAAATTCTGTATAACAAAAGGTAAATGCAACCTAAACTAACCTAAAACACTCCATTACAGCAAATGGTATTTAACTCATTATAACAATAACAACGAGCTAGGTAGACCTGGGCTTCCCGCGCAAGCGTTCCGCTTTAACGCATGAGGGTTCCTTTGCGCCCATTTATCACTTAGTCAACCAAAACCGCGCACGCGCTACACTAACTTGCAATAATTTTACACCCAGGGATTTCGTATGCTTATACAAGAATCTCTGGAACAGCTAAAACAATATCAAAGACATTATAAGTGAATATTTATCCTAAGATAGAAAAAACCGTTTTAGTAGGATTGTTAAATTTGAAGATAAGAATTTAATAAAAATAATTTAAATACGTGTTACGCGCCTATGAGATTCGAACACATTGCTCGCTATAATACCATGAACGGTTGCATGAATATACCATGAACGGTTAGAAAATTAAATTGTTTCATAGCATTCTGTACTAGGTTGTCTGTATGTTAGAAATCCGTGCAACACATATATACATCAAGTCTACGATTACAAATTAAATTTTTTGCCCAGATCAGGATTCGAACTTGTACCATTTGACGTATAGGCAAATAGGTTATCATTAAATATGTGGTATTTTCATTTTAAATAAAATAAGAATTCACTTAAATAATAAAGTAATGAAAATAAATTGTTTTTGGAAATAACCTACGTGTTGTTAGTAAACTATACCCACTAGCGTCCCTAATAACTTACACCCTACGGTTTATTACATCCCATGGAAATCATTTGACTTACCAGTTTAAAGCATTTTTGGTCCATAAACTTAAAACAAAAAGTCTCGTCAATCCACATACATAATAAATATTACAGTATGGATTATTATACAATGATTACTCAAACGAAATGTGAAACAAAAATATAGTACCTATATCTTTACAAAGGTTTCGTACTGTAATAACAAATTTAGATTGACATTTTTGAGAGACAAGGTAAATATTCTTGATCCACGCTTCAGGCAAAATGCAATGTTTGTCGTGTGGTGTCAAAGACCGATGTTTCTTCTTCTCTGTTTATTTAACTTTCTTGCATTTATATCAATTTAACTGTTAGTATAGAATAGACTATAATATACATGTACATATACAATACATATATAATAATACAAAAGTAGGTAAGTACTTTAAAAAGTAAAAAAAAATATATCAATTACTTGAGAAATGATTGATGATACCTGATGAACGAATGACTATACTCCACACAAACTTCCATTCTCTTATGTGATGGTTTCCGGGATACAATTCATTCTATGTTCTTCCCAGGATCCCAAATTATATCCATACTAAATTTCATCTAAATTGGTTGAGCGGATTAAGCGTAAAGGTAACAGACAGACAGACAGACCGAGTTACTTTCGCATTTATAATAGTGTTGAAGATAGTGGATGAAGGTATGATAGAAACTAAAGTTGAGTCACACTATTAAAAAATTTGTATGTATGTGTATATTATATTTGTAACTCTTTCACGCTGATATTGCTGAACGGGTTTGAATAAGTACACAAATAGACCAGACCTGGACTAAGATATGCTATCGTTACAAATGTGTACACCTATTCAGCCCTTTTTAACGTCCAACTGTTGAGCACGGGCCTCCTTTCAATACGATCAGGTGGATCAGGGAGATCAGGCTATAATCCACCATGCTGGCCAAGTGCGGGTTGGCGAACTTTACATGTCTTTCGAAAACTTGCTAGGGTTTCTCAGACATGCAGGTTTCCTGACGATGCTTCACCGTACTTCACCTTCACCGTAAGGCAAGTGGTAATCATGTTAGAAATGATTCACACATAAAATTATCAGAGCTCCGTTACTAATAAAATTTACCAAAAATGGGCCCTACCTGTACCTGTATATCGGACGGAAGTTTGTATCAGTGAGTGTTTATTCCTCCTTCACGCTAAAGGGGCTTGATGATTTTAGATGTAGTACAAAGATAGATTGATGATAGATAGATGACCTGGAGTAAGGCGAACGCTACCGTTAGATATTAAGGAAAGCAGCTAGTTAAATCGCTAGTAATATAATAAATACAAAACCACGCTAGTAAACTGTAGGTACAATATATACAGATAAATAAAATAAAAATGTCTGTTTGCAATGTCAACATAACAGCTTTTTAATATATTATGCATATGAAAGTATTTACGGTACTTATAAGAAAACAACTACATATTTTTAATATATTTGTTTGTCTGTCTGTTTTACGAGACTGTCACATGCAGATCGCTGATGTAGGTATAAGGAGTAACTTCGGCTACTTTTATTTTAGAATAAGAATCAGGGTTCCGTGCAAAAATATTAAAACTAATTGTGAACAAAATCCGCATACTAGAGACGCACTCAAACGAAGCAAGGATAAGCCGCTAATATAACATTATAAACAAAAATAAATTGAACTGAATTTATCCTTAAAGCATACGATAAAAAAAACTTAAAATCCGCATTGCAATGCGCATTTGACCTGTTGATTATGGAAATTAAACGCCTTTGATCAACACAGTGCCACATACTGATTCGTAATGGAATTCGAAAAATTTACATCATTTAAAGTCAATTGAATCTGCTTGTTTTCATTCTGGCGTCGACTGCGATAGCGATGTAATGATGACGATTGTAAGTCCATCCTGAATTAATTAATAGAAAATTAATTAAACTTGTTTGAATAAATTAAGCAATAGTACATATTTGGAGATACCAAATGAAAAAATATATTATTTAACAACGCTATATTAATTTGCATTATTAATGTCTTCTCTCATTTAGGTCTTCAATTCTTTTCATAACTTGTTGTAACAATAAAGATTTTTTATTATTCTATAAGAATTTTTTGTTTTTAGTAAAACAATATTAGGAAAATATTTTACATGTAAGTTTCACGTTTTTAAAACTTTGTTTTATAAACTGACTTCACGAAACTGTAAAGAGACTGACAACTAAACGAAGCTTTTCATTACAATAGGAACCTACCTTATCAAATATTTTTGGAATCGGCATCAGCCAAGGTAAGGCAAAGCATATCTATTTAGTTATGTATGAAAACACCACTATTATAACTTACTCTTAAATTGAAAATTAAAAAAAGGCCTGAACAAAATATATGTTTTAATAAGCCTAAAAACGAGATCTCTGCAGTCTTTTAGTAAAAAGTTGATAATTTGTAGAATCCAGGTGACGCAGAATCAGGCCATGGTTACCCATATCACTGCCATATTATTAAAGTTATTGGATACCAAGCTTCGAATCGGTTAGATCTGCACAAGCTGTTCGTATCCTATCTGAAAAGAGCTAAGAGTTTGCAGATGGCTGAAAGGATTGTATAGTTAAGAACACTCTCGATCAAGTCGCTTGCGTCGGGGGTTAAAAATATACCAAAATACCATATCGATATAAAATTGGTTTAATCAATTTCTGCGAGTAGAGAAATAGCATTTGAAATTTTGTGTAAGTCCAATCACTACTAATATTTGTTTTTGTCTGATTTACAACTTTTTAATATTGACATAAAAGTAAAATAAAGTTTTATAGGTGTTAAAGTATTTGTCTCTACATTTTCAAATATTATACACGTTGTTAAATACGACTAAGTGTATATAATTCATAAAATTTAAAATTACAACCCAGACTTTTAAGTTTGAAAGAGAAAATAATGTAGATTTAATATTATTATTAATTTCACAGAGAGTGTTGCCTTCTGTGAAAACATAAATCAGTATGAGTGCATTTATGAAATATAAATTACCATTTAACCTCAACCTCACCGCATTTTGAGAAATAAGCTCAGTTTCTATCTAAAACGTTGTAAATTGTGCAATTTAATATATAAATTAACAAACAAACAGCTAACAAATTAAACTAAATAATATTGTCAAAATTACCGATTTTAATTTAGGATTTTTGTTTGAAATGAGATTTGATCAAGTGTTTTAGCTATAAATCAAGAAATACCGTTCAGCCGTTTGAAAGCCTTTTTTCTATACGGAAAAAGGATATGAGCAACTTCCACAGATCTAAACTATTCGAAACTTGGTATTTCGTTATTTCAATGACATTGCAATGACATGATAACCTTGGACTGATGCTGCAGTGCCACCTGGAATCTGCAAGATTCTTAAGTCTTTACTAAAATACCGTAGAGATATTCACTTTAGGTTCATTGAAATGGCTTCAGTAGATTATTGTGTCGGAGTTTTATTTCATTTGGTGCTAAATATTACTATTAATATTTAACAGCGTTTAATAAACAATCTGTGATTACTTTAAGGCTTAAATGAATTTACAAATGTGTGTATTCAAAACTATAATAAGATAGTATGGAAAATAATTATGCAATTTATGAATTATAAAAATCTTAAAAGGAAATCAGAGCTTCAATAATAGATCAGTACATATTTAAAACCGCTTCCAGTGAAGCGAATCGATTAAATTTCATATGCTTCCACGATTCGGCAAATTAGATTGGCACTCCAAGCGGTCAGAAGTCGACACCGGGCCCTTCAACAGACATCACGCTATCCGTCCTCTTAGCAATCACGGGGAAATTTAAAAAATGCTGTTAAGATATTAACCTTGAAAGAATATGGGTTCCGTATTGTACAGGAGCTCATAGATATAACATACAACCATAATATAGAGTTTATTGACTACTAGCAATTTGGAATGGGACCCTGATTTTTTTTCCAAATTAAATTATCTTAAGTTATTGCTTATAACACCAGCTATATGCCAGTGAAAATTCCGTTAAAATCGGTCAAGCCGTTTCGGGGATTAGTCGGAACAAACAGACAGACAGACAGACAGACAAAAAAAAGAATATTGTTGTTTTCTTGTAAGTACCATATATTCTTTCATACGCATTTAGTAAAAAACTTTTATTTTAGTATTACAAACAGACATTTCAATTTTATTTTAATTTTATATTATCTGTAAAGTTTTTTTTAAAGTCTTCGAAGCTAACATTACATATATATTTCATATCCTAAATCTCTTACCTTTTTCTTCTTATTTTACAAAAAGTTCGTAGATTTCGACATTTTTATACGATAAAATAAGTCAGGTTGTGTGTTGTCACAAGAGGAGTTAACAAATAAAGAATTTTAATAGAATATTGTTTCAAAAAAAATAATTAAATTTAACATTTAAGACAATAAGACTTGTGACAATAAAAAAAACATTACACTATTATAAAGGGTTTGTTTGTTTGTTTGTTACATATAAACGAAATTCCTTATCCTGGAACAACTTGAGCTATTTTTATCTAATTTTTTATTTACACGAGCGAAACCGTTGGAAAAAATGCTAGTTAGTATCATAACTCGTGCTCGTTTTAAGAAAAGTTATATTTGCATATAAAGTAATTTAAAATATAAAACTTAATATATACTTAGTGAACGGAACCCAAGAAACGGAAAAGAAGATTATTCCCTTTTTCTCGCGGATCGGAAGCAGATCCTATTTCCTCCGACAACATCAAAGTGAGATAGCAATCAGTTTTTTATTCGAATCAGCAATATTTTGTACGACATCGACTAGTTAGCTTGCTCCGGATGAATTTGTTTGACATTAATTGCACTGGGAATGTTTTTAAGCCTATTTTGGTTAGTATTATTTAAAGCCGAACGATTCGTGTGGTTAATAGATTCACATATCCATTTAACGACTCTTCAATCAAAATATTTGGTGGCTAAATATTTTTGTTTCAAAGGAGTGTGGAATAAACTTACATTTAAATTGATTTGAAGAAATCGTTTTAATGATAGAATGATGTAGAAAAAAAGAGGCTAATTTATTTCAATGATTGCCTAGATATATCAGCCAGAGATACGGGTTCGAATCCATTAGAATTACAGTTTTACTATTCAAAAGTAACATTGTCATTGAATATTATATTCTAACTAGTGGTTTATCCTAATAGTTTAGGGGCGTCTAAAAGAAAAAATGATTAAAGAAAAATTATTTTTTTGAGCCAGGAACTTTGCAAACGTATACTGAATAACCAGAGTTTTATCATAATCGGATCAATGGTATAGGAACGCATAGAGGACAAACATACGAACAATCATTTTTATTGAATCATTCGAAAATGCCTCTTACCGCACTCCTTCAGAATTCGAGTCTAAGATTAAGGGCCATATACTATAACATTATAATTGTGAAAGTGTGTTGTTTGTTTGTTTGTTTGTTTGTTTGTTTGTTTGTTTGTTTGTCCTTTTTTCACGTCGAAACAGAGCGACGGATTGGCGTGATTTTTTGTGTGGCGATATTTGGTAGCTGGCATAGACTAGTTTTTACTGCCGGAGATTATCTAATTCCTCTAAAATTAGTCATACCTTATATATATATATATATATATATATATATATATATATATATATATATATATATATATATATATATACCTACCTACTACATATATATAATATATATTATTGTGTATCTAATCCTATACTAATGGTTGAAACGTAACTATGGACGAACTTAAGCCAAGCGAGGGTGAGTCGCTAGTTATAATATATGTACATAGATGTGTATCTACATGGTATAGCTACACAACTACACATGCGAGCGAGGTATAAACAAATAACTAGCATATAATATTTTATTAACAGATCCATATATTTGCTTTCAATTCGTGAAACGTAAATATATTATAAATTCTTAATTCAACAATTACTTATTTACTTTATGAATTATATAGTTTAATTGAAAATGGAATTATATTTTAGCCAGTTTTAATGAAAGATAGTAATTTTAACTTTTAAACTATGAATTAGTGATTAATTTTAATTATATATAAATAGTATGTAGTACATTACCATCAAACAAAGATCAAACGATATATATTATAATAGGTATGGGCAGCTAACAAAGCCGAGTTTGTGAAAATCCGTAGATGGGTATTATTCCCAAACAACCGTTTTCTTCGCTATTTCCTCAGCAGTCACAGGTGAAATTTATCTTCGGATAATTGGATAAAGAACGTACGCGAAAAGTGATACGGCGTGGAAGAAGTCGAAGAAAAGGTAAAGGGTGGTGAAATAATCCGTTTGTTGAGGCGAGCCATATGCCCAATAAAGAAATGCGACCACATAAATATTTTTGGATTAAAACAAAAGCCAAACAGTTCATGTTTACTTTTCAGCTACAAATTTAACAAAGTATTGTTATATTTATACACTGTTAGTTTTGGTATTTATTTAAATATTTGGACGCCATTCAATCAGCGTTTGATATTTTTCAGGCTTATATTTTTTCAATCTGTGCTAAAATGCTAAATAAATTTCTTTTCAAAAAAAATTATAATTATTCTCTTTATATTCTAGAATATATATTAAACATTTAATATAACATGAAAGATAATAAGTTTAAACCGGTTAAACAAGGTAATTTATTAAGTATCCAACCGCACACCGTTCTGTAATAAGCTATTTCTGTAGTAACGTAACGAGATACCATACCTAATATATTCCGCAAAATGTTAATTAAATATTTAAATTACAGATGTTCAATTGCATATTTTTCCAGTAATTTAAACCAACCACAAACAAAGAGTCAATATTCATGAAAATTATTTCCACGAAAAATCATTCGCTACAGGTTTCAATTCAATTTTATAATAGTGATATTTTAATGACAGCGGCATTGTGCTTGTTGTAGCCACTGTCATGTTCTCTTTGATATGCCTATATGAAATGTTGTTTTTAACATTACAGAAATATAAAATACTGTATGAAATATTTCAATGTTCTAACGAAATATAAGAATTTGAAATATACGAACGAGTATTATTAAGAAGATTTTTTGTTTATCTTACTTTAAAATTCGTTTGGTACATTTATGACTTTACTTGGAGTTAACTTTATAATTTTTTTTGTGTCAGCTTTCTTTCATTTAAAGGTACGTCTTATCTTCAAGGCCGATATTTCTTTTCTATAAAGATATTTACTAAATAAAAGATATGAAAGTCACACTATCGTTAATAAAAAAATCATTTAATTCATATTTACGTTATCTGTGCAAACAAAAGGCATGCCACCTTTTTTTACATTAACTTTAATAAAACTGGCCATTTTTACTTCCTCCCAACTCACGTTTTTCGTAAATTTATTGTACAAACTCAACCGCATTACTTGTATATATTATTACGAGTACAACTCATGTAACATATAATACTAAAATATTTGAAGTAAGTTTTTAATCTAGTACTGATTTTACGTATTAATAGGGATTAAATCACATCACCACAAAGAAAGATGTTATTTTCATTAATAAATAGGTAAAAACACGAACACATAAGTTAGTAAATAGTGTTAAGAATATTACAACAGCTTTAGGACACCACAAAATACTTTAATATCACTCATTCTCATTAAAAAACACACACATTTTGTGTTATAGTGCTTCACACTAGAAATGCTCACAAAACATAACGAGTGCTGAATACGAGACACACAAGATCGAGATAACTAATGTAAAGCCTAAAGGAGTGAGCGAGAAGTGCAACCAAGTTTCAATTTAAAATTCTAATCGAAAATTCAAACAGATGAAGTACATTTCGCAAACGAACTTAGCGAGTGGTGGATGAGTGATTTAGAAAATATATTTACAAAGTCAAGCCCACACAGGGAAGGGTTAGCGTGGTGTAATTCAAGAGCGGTGAATAATTCATATAGAATTTAGATTACCTTGACCATTTCACGTAATGCGACGGTCGGCCACTAGGTGCGGACGGCAAAGGCGTACTTAACGCCAAGTGATATTTAAGTCACTTATGCTTTAAAACACTGCGCTCAAAAGTCTATTTTATTGTCTTCAGCAATTTCAGGATAATAGCGGGCCCTGGAAATTAATTCAAATGTTAACTTCTGACTGGAGGAAAACAATCAACGGATTTAATGAACCAATCTATCATTGAGAATTGATCTAAAGTAACAACTTTAGATCAATTCTCTTAATAAATATTTTCCAAACATAATTTTGTTTTACCTATTTTGTACAAACATACGTATAACCTGGGTATTTATTGCACATCCCCCCCAACGTGCGTTCACCTTGTCGTGGTGGGGGGGGCTCAATAGTGCCCGACAATCCAGCCGGGCGCGAAGCCCAGAAACGCACAGGGAGGTGGCCCTCTTCGGAGGGCGGTGTACCATGCGGGTTGCTCCTGGTACTTCTCTGATAGCAGAGTGGACCTTGGAGCAACCTCATGGTTGTGGTGGTCTGCTTCGGCAGACCTGCCGTCGGGGCGTCGTAGTTAAATGCGTAAGCGATCCTGCGACGCCCCATTAAGACGGGGGAAGGCTTTGTTGGGTTTTAGTGGGTAGTACTGGCTTTGCCAGTGAGTCCCACATCTCGTGTGTAAATGTATTTCCCAACGTTAAAAATAAGGTATTTATTGCACATAACAATTAAATTAACCTAACCTTATTATAATATTTAGCAAACGCAAACAAAATTATTACATTAATCATTTAATGGCGCGGTCAAATCAATGAGAGAGCTCTTTACAGTTTAAGCTTTATTCAAAACATTGACATCAAACGCTATTCACAATGAAAACTACATATATTATATTTAAGTTGCTAGCATTTCCCGCTGCTCCGCCCGCGTTCAGATGACCAAAAACCAAGTTCTTAGGTTTTACATATTAGTATACTCTTACAATGCACTTATTGTATTTTTTCTCAGAAATGAGATATTTTCCCGCGGTAAAAAGTATCCTTTATATTGACCCGGATAACCAACTATCTTCGTACCAAATTTCATCAAAATCTGTCTAGTGGCTTTCTCGTGATGCGGTAACAGACTGACAGACAGACAAAAATTCTAAATACTATAGATTCGGCCTTTGTATCGATAATAATGTCTATTTTAATAAGATTTTCCAAAAAATATATAATATACAGATTCGGCTTAGTTAAAATTTTATTATATGTATAGATAATGTTTATTCTATATATATTGGTTACAGGTAGTTTACTTGCCCTAGTACCGTCAAGTTAAATCGACAGTGTAACAGGTAACCAATTTAGATGGCTCCAGTGTGGATATTCGCGATTTTTTTTCTCTTTTGGCGAGTTTGAAGTTGGCTCACAGAATTAGTTTACGCCGACGTTTGATCGGATATTCCTTTAAAGAAGTTAAACGACTCTACCGTAGCGGTAATTCGTGCAATATTATACAAACAGCCAGACGTTTCTGAGTTTTTGATAATCTACTTCATTAGTGATCTCTGATTGAAAGCATTCTGTTGACTTAGTAAAAGTTGTTGATTGAATTTGTTTCCAATAAATTATATTTGAGAAAAGTTTTGGAGGTTTGGAAAATATAATAAAATATCTACTCGTTCGCAGTTTTATTTCTTAGAGTATGTATGTGTCATAATATTTGGGGTACCTAAATAAAACTTATGATAACACAAAAATAACATTTCAATGATAAAAACCATTCGTTTTCTAAAATTATTATTTAAAATATTCATTAACACTTTAACAATTAATGTAAAAACAATAAAAGAATAATACCGCGAAGAGCGCAGAAAGAAAAACTGTTATTAAGGAAAATTTGTCACAAAAAGAAAGGTTGGGGAGAGATACCCATTTCGGCGCCCTAATTACGGAACTTTCGTACAATACGAGCATAGCTACCTGCAAAATTTTTGTACCTCGCGTAATAGATCATCTGTGAACTTAAGAATTACTTGCCCAACTTTCTTTTATTATAGGTATATATATTTATATAAAACTGGGTGAAAACTGTGTCGTAAAATGTATTAAATTGAAAGAAAACTTTTAAAGAGCACGAGGAAAACTTGAGTAATATATTAATATATTTAAATTAAAATTCATTCGAGAAACTAACAAAGAGCTTTTTTTGTAATTTGATTAAAATATGTGTTGTTTTTATCGTTTCAAGGTCCATTGAATTATAGATTTCAATTAACTAAGCCACACTTGCAATATCTATCGCGATAGGAAAAATATATTAATAGTATACGTTTAAATGAATTATATAAATTATTTAAGGGAAGAAAATAGAAGGTTTTAGTCTACTATTCTATTTCTCCCGCTTGTGGAAGAATTACACGTTAATTTATTTATTGGCATTGTATTAAATCCATATATAAAATGTCTCATTATACCAGCGCACACCGCAGTGTTACGCAGTTTACTCTGAGAGTTTCTACGGGCGAAGCTCACATTAAAAATTTAAGTCTAAGAAGATGTGGCGGTAACGTAAATATTGAAGATGGTAAGCTTAAAAAAACAATAAACCGACTAAAAATAAATACCTTATACGATAAAATAATACAGCCATTATTCTTATAAATAAATAAGTATCTGTAGTATTTAACATGGAAATGTAATCTTCTATGTTTTAAATTTGTTATTGTTTATACTTCAATTTCTGTACGGAAATTATAAGCTTAGAAATTTCAACTTTTAGTTTGTCATATCTTATTTCTAAGGGAACTAACTAATAGAAACTAATAGACCCTTGAGAGAAATAAGATCCGACTCCATAATATTTCACAAAAGTTCTTATTTGAAATTAGTATTGATTTCAATATTTAACTAGACATCAAAAGTTACAAAAGATATATTATTATCTGTCATAATATATCAACAAAAATGTTCGTGTTATTTGTTCGTTTGAATTCGTTAAGTCTTGAAAAAATTATTAACTATCTAAAACATAGTATAATTATTTGATAATATAAATTATTTACTGCAAGATAAATATAATTTATATATATATATATATATATATATATATATATATATAATTTGATAATAACATAGTAATAATTTAGTTCATACGTAATAATTTAATCATATTAATAAAGTGCGGTCCTAAACTAACAGAGTTAAATTAATATAACGCAAAACGTCTTATAACATGTGTATGAAAGTTATACGAATCTGCATCTTTCTAAAATGCAAAGGAAAAATGCTCTTTAGTTTAAATAAACTTTAAAGTATAGTTCAAAATCAGTTGAAGAGAACAAGGCGGTATTATTTTGTCCGCAAGCTTATTTATTCCCTTTGATATATTTTATTAGATGTTTTATACTAAAAGTAAGTACCTACTTCTAGTATAAAATATCACTTACTGCAGTATTATTGTAAAAAAGAACAATAAGTATAATAACGTATCAAGTTCGCTATATTTTACACACTTATATATATATATATATATATATAAAAAAGAAACAATAAGTAGAATTAAAATAATGCGCGCCGTCATATATATATATATATATATATATATATATATATATATATATATATAATATAGCATTAGCCTGCGACCCCCCGCTTGTACTTTATTTATGTATATTAGCTATAAAGTCCGCTCCTACGAATCGTAGTATGATCTTTAAATAGGATACGAAATTCAAAAAGAAAAAGAAGTTCCACAGAATAACAAGTTTAAAAAAAATATATACAATCTCTTCAGCTCTACAATATCTGTATATGTTAATATATCACACTTTTTCTACAAAAGTCGGGAAAATGAAAGTCAAGGAAGCGGAACTTAATCAGTTACGGATTAAACCAAACCCGGAAGTGTCCACTATCCAGGCGCCACGGACATCTTGTCTGATTGCTAAGACCTTCTTATATTTTTTATAAGTCGACTTTCTTTTTTGTTCTTCTTTCTATTAACAGGAGCTTATTTAGCTATGTATATAACTTCTTAAGTAACTTACTTGATTATGTAACTTTTAATTGTTATCTTATAATATTAAATAAAAAAATATATAGCTATATTTATATATTAATTTATTTTGAATATCTCGTAAATGGCTTTAACGATTTCAATCAAACTTTGTATTGAGATAAGGTTCTGTTGTTTATCTATATAGGTGTTTTTTTTTTGAAAAAAAAACCTCATAAACGATAATTGTAACCAAGTGAAGCCAGGTTCTCTTGATACTTTATATCTTAAACATTATTTGGATGTTACATACTAATATATGAGATCCAAATTACAATACAAAACAAATTATAATTTGATACAATCTAAGTGATATGAAAGTGGAGCAAGGAGGACTATGGATTTGATTAATTAAAATCATATAAACAAGATTCTTGCGTTATGAGAGGCGATATAGAGTGTATCTTTGAATCTTCTTCACAGATCAATATAAAATTTAACCATATTTGTAAATAAGAATAGCGCCTAATGGTGGGCAACAAAAAATATCTTAATAATAAATCCAGTTAAACTTAACTTAAACATTAGATGTAAAATATCGATCAGTTATGAGATTCATAATGTTATTGTATACTTTTATACAAGATTTAATTCAATTTTGGCGTCATATTTATGAAATATTGTTGTAGACTATAGAAAATACACAGTAATAATTAAAAACGATAAATTAGCTTACATTTCCATTAACATTACAAAATTTTCCGGATAATTTATTCAGTAATCATTTAAAACTACTTAATAGATTATGAACAATATAATGAAAGAAATAGGTTATATTGTGATCAAAATAAATAAAGGATATGAACGTTGTGGATAAAGCGCTTGTCCACACTGAGCACGCGAAAGTACAATAAACTCCATACTAGTATTAATTAAATATTAATTTAGAAGGTCTCTCTATTACGAAACATTCATAATTATTCATAATTATACTAAGGATATAAAATTAATTTGAAAGTTTTCATAATATTAAAAGTTGTAAAATTCAATCACACACAGAATTATTAAAAAATATATTCAAGTAAATCTTCTCGTAAAGATTTTTTAAATTATAATATGAGAAACATAGAAATTTCATCATCATAATATTATTAATTCTAATTAATGAATGATTTTGTCGAATTTAGGTGAATTTATCTTAACATTTACTTCGATTTTATTCCCATAGATTGATATTATATGGGCAACTCTCTTGAGTTTTAGGGACAATGAAAAACAAAACTTGTTTTACCAAGTCAGTTAAAAAGAGCTATCGCCATCAATTGTCACCTGTAGGCAATAAGCAAGAACAAAAACTTAGCCGTGGGATGGCCTTTATTACAAAACTTTTATCTACAATATAAGGGGTATGGAAAAATAAAGCTTCTGTACGTGGCACAAATAAAACATAACGACCGACAAACGTGGAAAGAAAATTAGAAAGCTTCAAATGAAATATTTTTAATGTTTTCATTAATTTTAGTTTTAACGACATCTGTGCTATTGTTTCTGGAATTCTATTTCAATTTGATATTAGATCAGTACTCGTATATGCACAATATTCTCAACAAAATGAAATATCGTATATTCAAAGCATATATTATATTGATAGGTATTACACCAAATGTTTTGTATAATAAAAGATGATTAAAAATAAGCTTACGATATATTTTACAAGGGGCCTCCTAAAGAAAACGCCGAATAATGCAAAATATAAAAGAACACAATATATTGTAATAGTAACGAAACGGAGATGATGGAAAGTACCCATTTGTAAGAGAGCATCATTTACTGCAAGATAAATTGATGTTTTATTTTTAAACGATATGTCTTAGTGTATTTTGAATATATTACTTTATATATATTTTTTTTAAATAAATAAATAAATATGTTGGGACATTCATACACAGCACCATCTAGTTCCATGGTAAGCTACGAGGCTTGTGATATGAATACCAGATAGTTGATACACTACACATATATAACTTTAAATACATACATATTATAAATATAAACACTCATGACTGGAGTACAAACATTCATGCTCATCACCCAAATGAATGACCCCAGCGGGACTCGAGCCCGCGACCGCTGGCACAGAAAGTAGGGTCACTACAAACTGAGCCAAACGTGTCGTCAATACAAAATAAGTGTTCGTTCTTCTGGCTTTTATCTCAAGTTATTTGAGATCAGCCCTTCTAATACTTCTGCGCCACACAGTACGGTTGTGGGTTATCTCTTTTGTTGTGTTGTTCCCTATCATGTCATTTTTTATTGTTTGTAGCCATGTGGTCGTCCACGGCCTCTTTTCTCGTCTTTTATATTCATGACACTTTTAGTCATTGGTTATCCCCTTGCCTCATCACATGTCCGTACCAATATCAAGTAAGCAAAATCTATACATATAATAAAATTGTAACTGAGTCGAATCTGTACAGTAATTATTTTTTGGGAAATCTTGTTGAAATAGACATTACTATCGATACAGAGTCCGAATCTATAGTTTTTAGAATTTTTGTCTGTCTGTCTGTCTGTTACCGCATCACGAGAAAACCACTGGACAGATTTTGATGAAATTTGGTATGATGATAGCTGGTTACCCGGGTCAACATATAGGATACTTTTTACCGCGGGGAAATATCTCATTTCTGAGAAAAAATACAAAAATACAAAAACTGCATTGTAAGAGTATACTAATATGTAAAACCTAAGAATTTGGTTTTTGGTCATCTGAACGCGGGCGGAGCCGCGTGCTATGCTAGTAAAATTATATAACTAGAAAGTGACACTGCAAAATCCTGAATCATAAATAATATTTAAAGGTATATATATACTCTTAGATTTCGTTTGTGAAAGCTATATTTTTAAATTTTACTATAATATTTTTCACGGTACTAAAATTTTTAATATAAAAAAGAAACCGTAACAGAATAAAAGGTAAAGAGAATATGACTGACGCGTTGTCAAATTTATGTGCGGGTATACGTAGTTGTTCTATCTTTTATGCCTTTATTTTAAATTCTTATATTATTTTAATCTATTTACCTGAATCATGTCAGTTTTTAGAGAAAATAAAAATAAAATTAAATTTATATAATACTAACGTCTTACCCTCACTTTGCTCGGGTACATCCCAAGAAATTAATGGTTTTCAAACTCATAGAGTACAGACATACAAAGTATATAATGTATATATACAAATATTCATTTTTATATTATAATCCTTCAATTTTTTATATAAAATATTTATAATAATAAAACAAATAAATATCTTGAAATAAAAGAGGAATTGAAATAATTTTAAATTTATCTTCCTATACTCATCCTTAAATAATTATTGTTCAAGGTAATGTTACATAATATTACAATATATGTACTTATGTATGTATAGAATATTTATGTAATAAAAAAAATCGATTCTAAAGGAATCATATCGATATTGTCGCAACCTTACTATGCGAATATTACGGATGGGTTATTATTAACCTTTAAGTGGCGTTAGTGCAGGGAGGTACCGAATGCAACGCTTTCATTTTATGATATTATAAGATATTATGACTATAAAAATCACCTCAATCTATTACTGTGTTTTCGCATAAAATAAAACAAACCAACATGTGTATTGTGTGTATTCAGCCCTTTTTATCGTCCCACTGCTGGGCACGGGCCTCCCTTCAGTACGAGGGGAATCAGGCCATAGTCCACCACGCTGGCCAAGTGCGGGTTGGCGGACTTCACATGTCTTTAGAAAACTTGCTAAGTTCTCTCAGACATGCAGGTTTCCTCACGATGTTTTCCTTCACCGTAAGGCAAGTGGTAATCATGTTAGAAATGATTCGCACATGAAAATATCAGAGGTGCGAGACCCGGGATTTGAACCCGCTTCACTCGGTTTCTCAAGCGAGCGCGTTACCACTGGGCTACCACTGCCTCAAACCAACATACATACCTTTAAATTTACAATATAAGACAGGATTTTATTTATGAAATAGTATTAAAATATTATAAATTTACTTTTGAGTACGTATGATTTGATAGATTACGAGGTATACAACGATTATTATCGATAAACCTCGAGTATACAACGATTTTATTATCGATAAACCTACGACTACGTAGCCTTACTACGTAAACCTTGCTACGTAAAGATGACGGACGGGTCGTCATTAACCAACGAGCGGCGTTATTGCGAGCAGGTTGCGACGTTTATATTGTAAGAGATAATGCCTGTTATTTAACGCACCGCACTAATATTTGGCCGTTTTTGTCCGCCACATCGCTTCTTGTTAGCGATATCTACCTTATGTTTACGCAGCTATTTTTCGACATAACAATAATGTTGCCTTTTAATGAATTTCGTCACTTTAAGCGGGATATTATTCGTAGATTTTTTTTAATATAATAATAAGCCTGGTTAATTAATATAGTAAATCAGATAATGGTTTCTATGGTAACCCATTTTTTTAAGTAACAATATAGTAGAAGTAAGATATATTGAAATAAAATTATATTGAATAAAAATATTTTTCTGATATTTTTATAACAAAACGTTTAAGCTCTGCACCATAATACGTAAACGTAAGTCCAAAGTAAGTTTTGTAATATAGTTGTCTTCTTGGTTTCAGGGCATTTGCACCGATTTTGATTCAATTTAGAACACCTTAAACCCATATAATTTAATCAAAAAAAATGACATAATTTTTAATTTAAAAAAGGAGCCAAGCAAACATGAGGTATATTAAATGTATTGGGATATAGCAAACATAATAAATACGTTTGTCATAAAACTGTAGAAGCCGCGATTGCTACATGGCCTCGTAGCAGCGTAGCGCTGTAGAAGGCTACTAATGAGACTACGATATTGTGCCGCCCAGCCGGGCAACCCTAGCGGCCTCTATAAATTGCTTTCATGCATATTTATTTATTCAAATATTATGTATGAATTGAAATCTCGTCCGCGACTACTGAAATATGGCCTTCTGCTGAAAATTGAATCAACCAGGCAAATTAGGTTGACACACGGTCTAATGGTAAAAAGTCGGCTTCAAATAAGAAGTATAACTTCGGAAAACTGCTCTCGAGGCATTATTCGAGTGTACTTCATAAAGTTGGTCTTTCGTGCGAGCGAACTTGCAACAACAAATTTTTCATATTTTGCTCTCTTGACGTTTGAGGAAATTGGCCTTTAATGAGTAAACTTATGCATCGGCGTGCACTCATCTTGTTTTTGTAATAAAACCACGTTTTTAAACGACTGCCATTATAGTTTTAATTTAATAAATATTTGATAGCTCCGAGGGGTTAAGGAAAGTAAACGAATAAGATAGTATATTGTGAAATTTAAAAAAAAAAACGATTACTACATCATAAGAGATTAGTTTCTTTTAATAAATATTTATTTATGAAGTCGCAATATTTGAAAGTTAGAGAATAAATAAATAACAGATGGTAATTATCGAGATTCAAACAATTTGAACAATTACAGGTATCTCCATAATTTCGAATTGAAAACAAAGGTGAAACGATCCGAGAGCTGTTCACAAATAATGAAATAAATGAAGCGATCGTTTCAAAGCTGAAAACTAATTAAACTCGGTTGAATCGATATCTACTTATAAATTAAGACGGTTTAGCTCTCAAAGGTAATTTGACAAAAGTTTATCTCAAATTTTGATAGCACTACGACGTTCTTCCAGCGGAACACTTCAATCAGTAACATTTTTGTGCCGTAACGGTTCCAGTAAGTTAAACTAATAATTCTGCGCAAAGTATTCTTATAATTTAAATGTTTATTTTTATATATGTATATATATATATATATATATATATATATATATATATATATATATATATATATGTATATATATATATATATATATATATATATATGATAGTGCCTTAAAATTTTCAAATAAAATAAAATGAATTAATAATCTTCTCATTTACTTAACTAAAAAAATATTCTAGTTGCATATTCTTGTTATAATATGAGTTACATTTCCACTATTACATACTTGACTCGTATACATGCCTAATGTATACAAAAATTTGCTTCCAAGTTTACCTGAACAAATACACAGTTATTATATTCTTCGCTTACTTTAAATTATTTAGCTTGGATACATTCGCAATTTAAGTTGTCTAAAACTCGTCGAGGAGGCGGCCAGATTAAATTATATTTTTTTCTCATTTCTGTGAAAGGGACTTTAGGCTATAAACAGATGATAAGTTTTCTATTTTCAGGATAATATACTTTTGATTAGAGTTATACAATATAATAAGGGCAAAATTTTTGTATAGAAAATTACATATTATACAATAATAATATAATATATAATTTATTCTATTGTATACCAAAATTTTTAATATACAAATTACAAACTAGTTTACCTTTATTCCAATGTGGATGGGGAAATCGGAAGCCAAAGCAGGCTGCGGATGAAGGGCCGGCAGTAGCGGCAGAGGCAAGGGACAGGACATCATAGTTGCGCCAACCTGAAATAAAATTAGTTTTTCTTTATTACCATCGTGCTTTCTCTATTCTTAGAAAACGATTTTTCTTTGTTACGTCATCACGTCAAAACTACTGAACTTATGGGACTTTCATCAATCAACGTAGGACTGTCTGTATGGTTTTAGGCAAAAAAAATTTAATTCCATACTGTCCTCATATTTTTTGTTGAATTTACTTACTATCATAAAAAATCCTGAAAATCTTAAATATACATTAAGGTCTCTGAAGACCAACAGAAACATTTACGTACGCCCAGCAAAGTGGAAGTAACCGCTAGTGTTAAATAAAACGAAAGACAACGTCTCTTCTGATTTTATGCTGTTCTTTGGTTTTCAAACGTATTAGGGCAAAACGTATTTACCATCTTACTCTGTATACATAGATATGTACATATGTGTATACTAAGGCAGAACTATTAATATAATATGTATAAGCATATTGTGGCTAAATCCGAAACAGATTTGTAGATTATGTATAGTCAGCTATATAGTCACTAAAATATAAAACATGTTACAGCTCTTATGCCCGATTTCACCAACAACCCATAAGCTACCACCTACGTATGGGATCCCTAGCTGAAAATTCCCCTAAAGTAGCCCCTAAATTAAATTTCGTTTTATCATCGTCTTTAAGCCCATATTTCGAGCACCTAAACTTAGGGGGCCTTTTACCATTTAGGTGACCCCTAACTGTCGGTGAAACAGAAACTGTCCCCTAGCAGCCCCCTAACCATGCTTAGGGGATCCCTTAAACTTAGGTGACGTTGGTGAAATCGGGCATTAGTGGCACTACTAATACTTTTGTATCTATACACGATTAGTTTAAAATATATAAGATAAAAAGAAGTTCTTAAAAAATAATTTTCTAGAAAGTAAAGTTCTGAAACATAACCTATAACTGACAGTATCGTAATAATATATGAATCTGTAGGATTCAATTTCAGTTAGAAATTTTCTTTTGCTAATACTTTGAAATAAGTTAAACTTAACGATCTAAACGTTGTATCTATCACAGCATAAGCAATAGAATAATAAAAGTTTGATAAATCTAAACATAACAGACAGGCGATGTAGTAAGTTCTTACTGTGTGGATCAAAATGACAGCATTTCAGATTAATATTTTTCATTTTTCATTTGTAAAAGTATATAGTAATAGTGTTGCTTAGTAATTTGTCTTTTTAAATAGCAAACTAAATTAAAATTATTATCTTTAATTAATTTTAACTTTTTAAATTACACATAGAACAATTATATGGCTTAAATATTTAATATTATATTTTATATTATTTCTTTACGGTTATAAATATAATAATGGCAACACTAAATATAGATTACCAATTAATATTTTTAAAGTTGTAATAATTATAATAATAACAGCAAAAATTAAATAAATAATATTCCATATTCAATTATAATTAAAATTGTAAAAATGTTTAAAGTTAAAAAATATTGTAAGGTAAGGTGGGTAGGCTGTCTGTAACAACTATACCTTCGAGACAACTAACACAGTCCCGTGACCATGATTGCTGTAAAGAAACGTCGGGAACCAAAAATCAAAATAAATCCGCGAAAAAATCCGAAAAGATAGTTTTATTTAAAATGTCAAATATTCGCGTAAATCTAAGAAAGTATTAAGTTATTATTTTTCAACAACGTAGTAAAAGAAGAAGATATTCATATCTTTAGGTCAGAGCATATTTTGATTGTAAAGGAAAATAGCCTTATTTTACTTTGTATACTTATAAATCAATAAAATATTTCTTAGATTCCTTTTAAATAAGTTGATTATTTTATTTTATATCTATACTGTTAGTAATGAATTTTAAATAAGGCTACAGAGATTCAGCAATTCCTCTTTACTTCGATCACTTAACAGGAATCCTTACAAAATGGTAACTACAACTATTTATACATCATTTCCCCACCGTTGGGTGTAAGGTGGCGGCATCTGTCTTCTACGTATAACATTTCCCAACGGTGGATGACAATACTCTTAAAACATTAATATTACAAATACAACTAACCGATATCATTATTAATATTATAAAATTGTAAATAATACATTATAAATAATCAATATCAAATTAATATAATAAAATATAAAATTATAACTAACAAATTATGAAGAATCAATTTGATCCTTAAATAATAAACAATAATAGTCAATTGAGCAACTATAACTAACACTACAGATAAATAAAATACAAGTGTCTGTACTATGTAATGTCAAAATCACAGCTTCTTACTAAATGCATATGAAATTATATGGGCTATTTATAACAAAAACACATTTTTTGAAATTTAGTCTGTCTGTTTGTTCCGGCTAATCGTCTAAACGGCGGGACTGATTTTAACGGAAATTTCCCTGGTAGATAGCTGATGTTGTAAAGAGAGGCTACTTTTATTGTAGAATTAAGGCTCAGTTTAAAAAAAATCAAACCTAGGGACCCCACTCGAGCGAAGCGAGGGTATCTAGTTTATATAAGATTATGATTAATTAATAATTTTTTGATTGAATCACAATTAAATGATTTAGGTACATATGTATATATATATATATATATATATATATATATATATATATATATATATGTATATATAATGTTTATTCGAGTTAGTTTTATTACTTATTATTATAATTTATAGATGATACCTTCTATACCTAATACTTTTCTTATTTAAATAAATAGGCTGGCTTGGCCGGCCTCGCTGGCTCTCTATCTTAAAACAACAATGGCTATTTTAACCAAGACTTTTTTGCCTTCTAAATTATTTTTGAATAATGATTATCTTCAACACTACATGAATATATTGCCAAAATTCAATCGAAATAAATGTTTATAGTTAGTATTTATATCACAATATGTCATCCTTGCAGTTTTCTGTATTTAATGGGTGACTAGAAGAGGTCTCTTATTCATTTCATGATACGAAAAACTATTAAAAAATAATAATTCAATAGAACAAAATAACCTATTTCTTCGTAGATAACCGAAAAGTCGATACCAAATTATTTAGCGATGAATTTGAAAAGCGACGATAAAGTCGGTAGATGTGCTCTAATATTCTGTATGGGCCGGTGCTCCCGTTGAAAACGTTATGAATAATATATACTCGTAGGCATGGATGAAGCTCGCGAGAGACCAGGCATTACCGGAGCCGTGACAAATATGAGCGTCGAACAACCGGACAGGCTGATACCGTGATGTTTTATTCCTTGCCTTTTGTTTATGTTTGTTTTTAATTGCTTGTAAACAAGATAAGTTTGTACTCACAAAGTCCTCCCTACATTATAAGATATATTTTTTTGGACATTTACACAGCACCATTAAGTTTCATGGTTACGAAGCTTGTGTTATGGATACCAGATAGTTGATACATTACACATATATAACTTTAAATACATACATGTTATAAATATAAATGGTCATGACTGGAGAACAAACATTCGTGCTCATCACACAAATGAATTCCCCAGCGGGACTCGAACCCGCGACTGCCGGCACAGCAAATAGGGCACTACAAACTGAGCCAAACGTGTCGTCGAAAGCTCTAAAATAATTTGAGTAGGCATATTATCAAAGAATAGTTCTGTAAGAAAGTGGAGTTTGAAAACTTATTTCGACTGGATTATCTTTCATGTAATAATAACTCGTTAAATGTAATTCAATCATTTTGGAGATTATCAGGTGCATACAAACGGATAAATAAACTGACAGCCAAAAATATCATATATATATATATATATCAATAATTGTAGGGCTTTGTTATCTTGAAAATAATTGAGCTCAATATTGGATAGCTATTTAAAAATCACAGAGAGACATTTTAATTTTATTCTAAAATATTGGCACAAATTCAGAATTGGGGACTTGGCCCCTAGCGGAGTGGGTGGTATTTCTGGATAAGGGACGTGATAGGGAGTCGAAATGTTAAATAAATTTTTTAATACAACAAAAGATTCAAAAGTTATTGAGACTTAAAGTTACAACATTTCCATACATTTTCATATATTTCTTTACCACCATTCGGAGTGGGTGGTATTTTTAGATAGGGGAGGTGACAGAGAGTCAAAATATATTAAAAATATTTGGAGGAAACGTACGACTAAAAAGTTATAAAGTTATAACATATCTAACACATTTCCATACATTTCTTTACCTAAATAAGTGATTACAACAGATAAACATACCTTTAACGAATAGTACGCATCCTTTTTTATGTACATTACACATTTTCACAACAATTAATGCTTTATTGTATTTAATATTTTAATAATTTCACAACACAAACAAAATGATCTTACATTTTGACAAAAGCAAAACTGACACTTTGTTTTATATTACCGCTTAAATGACAACAGATTATATTTGATTATTTTTGCTTTTTCTGTTGGTAAAATATTAATATTAATAAATAAATAAATAAAAAGAAAAATATTATTTTCACTTTATAAATACATTTATAACTTTTTATTTGATTTATGTAAAATATATTGTTTTACAATTGTACATTTAGTAAAAAAAATCATTTTTTTATCTGTGAATATTTTTAATTATTTATTTATTATTCGTCATATCTGGGTTAGGTTAGGTTAGAACATTTAAGATTATTTATTTATTATTCCTCATATCTGGGTTAGGTTAGGTTAGAACATTTAAGATTATTTATTAATTATTCGTCATATCTTGGTTAGGTTAGGTTAGAACAGTTGCCACAACGCACGAGCCGAGCGAGCGAAGCGAGCGTGCCGCGGTAGCGGCCGGCGAGTGCCATAAATGACTAGAAAACTAGAAAATTCGAATTTCACGCAAAGTACAAATAAAGACAATCATCTGGAGATCATTTTGACAATTGAAAGTGACGTTTTGACTCCAAGTGTCTAAATGGTAGTAATGTCAAAATAATGTATGGAAATGTTATAACTTTAAGTCTCAATAACTTTTGACTCTTTTGTTGTATTAAAAAAATTATTTAACATTTCGACTCCCTATCACGTCCCTTATCCAGAAATACCACCCACTCCGCTAGGGGCCAAGTCCCCAATTCTAAACAGCCGCCAAAATATTGATCAATCGTTTTTCGAATTAAAATAAATATTTTCTCATTTAATTTTTAGTTTCAAGCAGCGCGCAAAGCAAGCGATTTACTTGTGGATTCGAGTAAATAAATTAACAAGCTTCCGACTCGATTTGTAAGTGCTATTTATCGATGCAAACCAATCTAATCGGCCGCGTAACACTCTTTCGGTGCTGATACTGAATTGATTCCAGAGCATATTCTTAGCGAATAGCATTTCCGTTCCGTAAACATATTTTCGCATTTATAAAGAATTGTGTTTTCCTTAAAATATATACAGAAACCAGTTTTAAAGAAATCGAAGGTTTTATTTATTAATATAATATAAAACGATAAGATATAGAAGTTGATCATAAAATTATAATATTAATGTAAATTATATATACTAAAATTCTACAATTTTAAACGAAACGTTTATTAATACTGGATTATTATTTTTATAGTATCTCCTTTTCAAATGAAAGTGAAAATGTTACTTACCAGCTTATTTTATTTGTTATTTTAAGTTTCAATAAAAAGTATTCAATAGTAAGGTAAATAACTGGGGCGAAAAAACACACAAGTAAAATAAAAGAGTAAAATTACAACACTATTGGTATCTTTATTTTAATTGTTCTTAGCTTACTAATAAGATAAATAAATTCGTGTATTTTAAGTTATTTTAGTTTTAGTTTAATTTTCTTCCAACCTCGTATCATATTATCTTTATATAGAGATATCTGGAGAGTGACAATCTGTTTTTTTTTTTTTAATTCCAGTAGAATTGAAATCCACTACATAAAATCTATTAGCAAAGTTTGATAATCTAGTAAATAATTTATATTTAACTTGTATTTATTTTGTATATATTATATATTTGTACTGCTTTTGTTCAACTGCCTCGGTGGTGTAGTGGCTAGCATGTACGGCTGCACACCCGGAGGTCCTGGGTTCGAGTCCCGGGTCGGGCCAAGTTTAGTTATTGAGTCTTTCTGTATAGTAAGTCTCAGTAACAACCCGGAGTTGGGAAGTTGGCGGTGTTTCACCCCCGTGCCTCGGAGAGCACGTAAAGCCGTCGGTCCTGCGCCTTAACTCTCACCGGTCGTGTCGAGTGGTCGTCCCACCGAAGTATGAGAGTGATAGGAATAGATAGTGCACTTGTGTTTGCGGGTACACTTGAGCACTATAATATCTCCTGCGCAGTTGGCTAATCTCAATGAGATTGGCCGCCGAGGCCGGAATCGGCTAGGAGAACATCATCATCATCATATTTGTACGATACGTATATGTATAAATATATAATCTTTCTACTGTCTCTTTATTTGTTATTCGCACCACTTCTATCTTAGTACTATTTCCTACACTTAAAGGTTACCTGGTCACCTCTTGTACCTTCTTCTATATTATATTCTATTTTTTTCTTTTTCTCTTTTTGGGTGTACAATAAAGAGTAATTCATTCATTAAAAAAGAAAATATACGCAATATCCTTCGAACTCTAAATACCATATATTATAGACGACGTTATTTACCAACTTGTATGTGTTCGTATACACATATCTAACAAGTGTAAGTATTCCCTAGTAAACATGAGACGTTACCTCGTAGCGGTCGGGGTGAAATAGTTAAACGACACGATAGATTATAATTCATTAAATTAATTAATGGAGTTTAGTAAGTGACATAATGATACAACTTTCTCAGCGCACGCATAGTTAGAAGGGTTTTCTCTGGGGACAGTGTCGCGGTCAGTTGTTATAGGGAAATCAGGATAAACTGTAATATTACAAGTGGTAAGCTTCATATGTAAATATTATATCTAAAGCAATATTTCTTGCATTTAACAAGGTTGCGCATGCGGTTACGCGCGTGTTTCGTAGTTCGTTGTATTTAGAAAATTGAATAATCTACTTATTTAGTGTGTTGTTGTTATATGAGAAGTTCAAAGCATATATTTTATTTGTTAAGATGGATTCAGCGTTTTAAAAAAAACGTGTGTGTGTACTTATGTACGTAAGTAAGAAGTTATACTTCTTTGGCGTTACAGAACAAAAATATCTAAAGATTTCATCCCGTATCAAAACTCTCTGTTTGTAAAATGAATGCAGCTAACTTCATCATGTCGCTTTTTGGCTGTCGGTGTGCGCGCGCATCATAAAAATTTTACTCTCATAAATTTTTCCAAACGTCCCAAAACAAGTATAACTTCAAAACTCATTTCATTAGTATTTAATTAAATAATTTTCTTACAATTGTTTAATAATTGATAACTGGAAAAAAGGATATCATCGCGAGTAAACACGTAAAACTACTGTTCAAAAACAATTCACTTATATTTCAAGTAAAAAAAAAAATAAACAAAATATTTGTAATTCATCCACTCTGTCATGTATAAAGTCGTTTGTGATTCGATAACTGAACCGACCAAATCATATCTTACTTCTGTAAAATGAATTTTCATTCACGTACAAAAATTTATTCATACATGAATGCAGTCTGATCGAATTTTCATGGAAAAATCATCCACTTTTTCACTTTATAGAGGTAGTGATTTAAAAAATCCTTTATAAATTCGTGTTTGAAAATATGGAATTCATCAAACATAAATAAAATGCTTTTTAATAAATTATTCTTCGCATTATTAATTAACCAAGAAACGATTGGCTATCTACAATTTGGACGTTTTCAATTATTTTAACGTTCTTCCCAGCGTCGAATAGAGCTGGTATTAATTAATCAACTATATATTTAATTAAATCATCCAAACTTCGCAACATTTATTTGACTTTTTCGTATTGAATTCAGATTTTCGTTTAATAACTACATTTCTATATGCCATTGGGAGACCTAACACCGAGTCTAAATTTAATATTGTAAGACATTATGATGTGATATATACATATTTTTTGTATAGTATGTCGTGTTAGTTTCTTCTTCCAAGTAAAATATCGCTAACATTTTTCATTTTTTGCATATAATTTGCTTTCAGGTCGGTACATGACATAGTCATAGGCTACTTCAACTTTTATTTCCACTGATTCTCATGGGATATTAGTCAGTTGCAAAGTATACTTAGGAACGCCGTAAGTGAAGATAAGGCAGAATGTGTAAGATTTTACTTCTGTTACATAATTCAATAAGAAAGCATTAAAACACTTTCTTAATGCAAACATAAAAAATTGCTCATTAAACTAAGTTGATAAAGTTAAAACTAAGAAGCTGAGTTTCCCAACAGAGATATATTTTCCTCTATCTGAACTGCTATTAGTTTGCAGAATTTCTTAAGAATCAAACTTGTTCTAAGCAAGTTAGCGATTAAGTTGCAATCAGTGCAGTTGCATGGCAAGTTGCGTGGTAACTTGCAACTTAGTGTAAACAGTCGGACGGTAAGTCCTATTGTAAGTCAACTCAAGCTCAACTCCCGTTTATTGTCGTAATAACTTTCCGTAATTACTAAGTGTAATATGTGTTTACTTAATTATCGTGATAGGGAAAACTGAATGCACTCCAGAATAGTGTGACTCGCGTTTAGTATTCCTCGCTCCAAGCTATGTTAGAAAACTCGGATCTACCAAATATAAACTTGTACAAAAAGATTTAGTGTTTACGTAAATTATTTTATTTGATTTGAGATTGGCTCCCCATACAAACTTTCATCCCCATTTTTGCCCCCTTAAGGGATGATTTCCAGGATAAAAAGTATCCTGTGTCCTTCCCAGGGTCCCAAACTATCTTCTTACCAAATTTTGTCTAAACCTGTTTAATAGATCCAGAGATTACCCCCTACAACGTCACAAACTCACAATTCACAAACTTTACCTCTTTATTATATTATTATAAATAATATGTAAAAATGATATGTGAGAAGCATTATTATTTATTATTTCTTATATTTTTTATAATTTTGGAAGAATTATGAAAAATTGTCGGTAAGAATTTCTAGCTAAATTATGTATTCTGATATCACACTTTGTAAATTATAATTACCACATTAAAGGCGTTGATAAGTTAAGATAGTATTCAAACACTTTATTTACACGTAGTACCTACTAAGAACGTGATTCAAAATATTTGAAACGTATTTATTATAATAATATTAAAAAAACCTTACGTTTTATATTAGAATATCTGTGATACAGTGAGTTATAAGCACGTTAAAATTTCATTGGCAGTTATTAATTTTTAACAACCTAAGAAGGTCACAATAATTATGATCTCTGTGACGTATAACATATTATAAATATAAACACCCATGACTGGAGTACAAGCAATCGTGCTCATCACACAAATGAATATCCTCAGCGGGACTCAAACCCGCGAAGCTGCCACAGCAAGTAGTGTCACTACAAACTGTGCCAAACACGGTAGTCGGGGGTTTTCTGGCAAATGTACCAAAAATACAGTCATACTCAAAATACAATCATACAATATAAACAAACTTACGACGTCTTTCACAATCCCAGGCGTCGCGTCGATGCATTTATTCTGTGTTAAAGCAAAACTCACAAAATACGTGCGCAAAAAAATTATATATTGTAAACTTTAGGTTAAAATGTCGCACTCTATAGCGTACTTTTATTTTATTTTGAGACATACATACATATTGAATGATGATCCGTAACGCGTGTGAATATTTCGTTATAGCAAAAACAGTTAAAAATGCAAAAAAGATTATAACAAATATTTTTGTTATACTAAAGCTCAAAATACAATTTTATTATTGGCATAATATTTTAATTTTGGTTCAGTCTCACCGGTCGTGTCGAACAGTCGTCCCACCGGAGTATGAGAGTGACAGGAATAGAGAGTGCACGTTGTGTCTGCGCGTACACTTGTGCACTATAATATCTCCTGCGCAGTTGGCTAATCTCAATGAGATTAACCGCCGTGGCCGAATCGGTCAGTAGGCCATTATTATTATTAAATCGGTAATAATACTTGTTCTTGTAAAACACACATATAAAGTTGCAACTCGAAGTAGCGATTGAATAAAATTACGATTATTACAAACGTATTTCCTATTGTTATGAAACTTTTTATATCTCAAATCTTTCTGTAACTTTTTTCATAAAATATAATACTGAATCAACGTGTATTTTTCTTTATAATAATAACCCAATTTACGGTTTCTCTGGGAGTGTTTTCGTCATGGATTAATTTAAAAAGTTATATTGCGGCCTCGAAGAGATCTTTAATAGAATGAGATTCTTAAATTATAAAATATATATAAAAAAAAACTCTGTATGATGTTTTAATTTCATCGTCAACAATACAAAGAATTAAAACATAATAAAGCATTTTAACTTTTGAATGTAAACCGACTTAAACATGCTAGTAGGAATAGCTGAACACGGTTTTTTATTTACAATACCTATAGTCAAAGTAAATCTTTTTGGATTTGTCACATCACAGATTTGAATTATGATATCCATACCACAGATCATATAATACTATACTAGCTAGTAATATTATAAATGTGAAAGTGTGTTTGTTTGTCCTTCTTTCACGTCGAAACAGAACGACGGATTGGTGTGATTTTTTGTGTGGAGATAGTTGGAGGACTGGAGAGTGACATAGGCTACTTTTTACCGCGAGAGCCCATGGGAAAAGACGCTATAATACAACCCAAAAAAAAATTATAATTAGAATTATTAATTGAAACTTGGTATTAATGCTCTTCAATACCAATAAATAAATACGTATTTTAGCATTTTTCGAAATTCATCCCTTAAAGGGGTAAAATAGGGGATGTAATTTTGTATGAAACCTACCTTTATAGAGTTTTATTTGTAGTTTTAGCGCGAGTGAAGCCGCGGGTTCTACTAGTCTGACTATAATTTATTTATATATTTATTTATGTACCAGAAAAAAAAACATAGAAGTGAAAACAGATACCATGTGTACAAAGGATGACTTATCTCTTTAAGAGATCTCTACCAGAAACCCTCAAGCGTGAGAAAATAATAATAATAATAAATAATAAATGTTGGGACATTAACACACAGCGCCATCTAGTACCATGGTAAGCTACGAGGCTTGTGTTATGGATACCAGATAGTTGATACACTACACATATATAACTTTAAATACATACATATTATATATATTAACACCCATGACTGGAGTACAAACATTCGTGCTCATCACACAAATGAATGCCCCAAGCGGGACTCGAACCCGCGACCGCTGGCACAGCAAGTAGGGTCACTACCAACTGAGCCAAACGTGTCGTCAAAATATAAAAATAATAATGAGGTGCGGTGTAGGTACAATCTACAAACTACAAAAATCAATTTTAATATAAATATACCTACACATATACAAACATAAATACATACGTATAATATTATATTGGTAGAGATGATTCTTTTCAATAAGCTCATCCGGTTTATCAGATTATACTATAAAGCTTATTGCAACACGCATTAAAATTTCAAATACATTGAAATAATTTATTCTAGATAATGCTAACGCTAGCACATTTCGTTTAATATATTTTAACAAATCATTTTAATAAAAAAGGTACACTACCTTAAACCAAAATAATTAGAGGAAAAAAATTCATCCGTAAGGCATTCACAGGACATCGTGTGTTACATACGAAATCATATAATGAAATTGAGTATTTATCCTCCAGCTCCTTTTTTAAAGTTGGTAAAGAATAAGGACAGCAACGCACTGTATACTCGTACGTAGCTATGCAAATAAATTTATGTACACTTGTAGTTGAAGACAAACTGAGAACTAGCGTTGTTCACTCGGATTATGACGACATTGTGTTTGGATACAACGTTTAACCTCGGGGCAAGTATGCTCGCAAACTAAATACTCAGTTTAGCACAAGTGATAAAGGTAAGTTTATACTAAAAATTTAGATTATACACAATTTTGAATGTAGTTTATTGCTTCCTGTATGTAGAAATGTAACTTAAATGGTACAGTGAGATTATAAGATGGAATAGACACAAAAAAGAAGTTCTTTTAATAAGGTTTGCTAGTGTTTATTACATATTTCACAAGAAATTATCTAAGTTAAATAATACTTTCTTAGATTTACGCGAATGTCTGACATTATTAAATAAAACTATCTTTTCGGATTATTTCGCGGATTTATTTTGATTTTTAAAATTGAAATTTAAGTTAAATAATTAAAATACAGCACAATTATCAAGTAAACCAAACTTGCACATCCTTGTGTTCGTTTTAACAGTTATGAAGATTTTAAAAACATAGTAATTAATATTCTAGATTAATCAATAGCTTAAATAAATTAATTGAAAAATGTAGCAACAACACAATTTACAAATGATAATCTATACATATAATAAAATTGTAACTAAGCCGAATCTGTACATTAAATATTTTTTGGAAAATTTTATTGAAATAGACATTATTTTCGAGACAATTTGGTATGATGATAGCTGGTTATCCGGATCAACATATAGGATACTTTTTACTGCGGGAAAATACCTCATTTCTGAGAAAAAATACAAAAACTGCAATGTAAGACTATACTACTATGTAAAAACAAAGAATTTGAGATGCTAGTTAATTTCATAAATATCCATAATTTACAATGTATATAAATTATTACAATCAAGGTAATGGTTATTAAAATCTTGGCTTGTATTTACATGCGTGTATTATGTGAAAAAGAGAAGAAAGAAAGTTATTGTACCGTAATGTGTCGTACCAATAAATGTAATATTCTATCGTCTTAAACCAGGCGGAAAATAGATAAAGAAAGCTGAGCTGTATCTTTACATCCATCTCACTTTCCTATTACATGTACGGTTATGAAACTACTTTCTTAAAGTAGTTACTTAGTATCTGCTTATAAAATTATCTTACTACCCAATACAATTGCGATTTCTTCCGAAAGCTTAAGGCGTTTAAGGAATATTAGTCGGTAAGGTGTTCTCAAAGTTCATTTAGTCAAGGCTAGTACATTACCTGTCTCGACTCACGTTATTCGATATTTCCTAGTCTCTTGAGAATATCTGGCAAAGTCCTTAGAGAGAGTTAAATATACGTACGGTTCTTGGATACGGTAAATCGTAATTGGGCTTCCAAACTGGAAACGTAAAAATATATAAAAGAAAAAAATTCAAACTACAATCACGATTGTAGTTCTAATATTTTGAACGATGTCGATGTTCAACCCTTATTATTTTGTAAAAGACAAAATAACATGACAAAATAACATAACAAAAATAGCATAATTCTTTTTGAAGTTCTTTTATCTTTTGACATCGCATAAATATTTTGTTGGGTCATAATATAAAATAAATAAGATTGTAAGATTCTTAAGCTGTACAAACATTATTGTTATTATCTATACATATAATAAAAATGTAACTAAGCCGAATCTTTACATTAAATAGTTTTTGGAAAATCTTATTGAAATAAACATTGTTATCGATACAGAGGCCGAATCTATAGTTTTTAGAATTTTTGTCTCTCTGTCTGTCTGTTACCGCATCACAGAAAAATCACTGGAGGGATTTTGATGAAATTTGATATGGTGATAGCTGGTTATCCGGGTCAACATATAGGATACTTTTTACCCCGGGAAAATATTGTTAATGAGAAAAAAAGCAAAAACTGCAATGTAAGAGTATACTAATCTGTAAAACCTAAGAATTTGGATTTTGGTTATCTGAATGCGGGTGGAGTCGCTGGCAATGCTAGTCATTTTATAAGCCTATAGGTAGTTATTTACAAAATAGGAACTTACTCCAATCAACATTGCGAGCTTTTGTCAAAACGTAAATGATGTATCGGTCTACTAATAGTGGATAAAAATGAATGAAGAATCCTGAGAGCGTAGAGTATGACAGTTTTGGAGCATTTTAAAAAACACCTGCAAAGTCAGAGTAAAACAATAGTTAAGGAGCTATTTCATATTGTGAAATAATTATTAATACTAAAGTTTATACTATTCAATTTTTTTCATATACTATTCAAATCTTAGTTTCATCTTTAATAATAAAAGTAAAATATTGGTAGTTACTTTATGAAAAGTACACTACCTATTAATTGGAAGAAATATTAATAACTAGGCTATGGCTGGCTAAAGTTTTAGTAATTCATAACTAAGGCTTATTACTTTTAGACTGTAAAATTCAAATAAAGCAAATAATCTTGCAAGATAATTTGGACCGTTACATTATATAAACTGTACGTACCTACATACGTTGTACTACGTATCATTGTAGAAACTGGTAATTAATTGGATTTTTTCTTCTCAAATAAATCTTCTAAATAACTAGCATTTTCACGAGATTTGTAAATAGTTATAAAAAATAAAGATATGAAAATTCTAGGGAAATAAAATTTAATATAAAAGATATTTGAAGAAGTTTTATCGTTCTTAGGAAGTATGTTAGCAAGGGTATCGGCATGCACGTAGTATGAACTATAAACTGATTTCTATCAACGGTTATGTCCGATTAATTATTGAAGCATTCTCCGCGCAGCTTGGGGGTTCGGCATGTCAATGAAAGCAATTACTCCCATTCTGTATGTATGTACATAGCCATCTGGATCGGCCATTACTCCTCTCACGGCTCAATATCATCAGAATCTATTCAAATTGATACACTTGCCAATAGACAGGCTTGCTTTGGCAATATAGTCGAACACGATGCTTCGTGCGACCATATCGTATATCTTTGTAACTTACTTCCATAAATGATGGATTGCTTACGAATAGGTGGATGGCAGTTTGAAACATAGGTGTATAGAGGAACAAAAATGCGGTTTATAGAAGACAGATACTCCCAAGGCTTAAGGTCCAAGTTCCTTTGCATGATCTATAGCAATTTCTTCTACAAAGATGTAAACGCCAATCGATGTGTCAGTGGCTGATGGGGAAACTTTTCATTTTGGCGATGTATCGGGCCGATGTTGAGCGGAAAAACAATTTTGTTGCTATTCGGGAGCTCATTTTTAACGTTATTGAGTGGGAACTTTCTAGAGCTTAGGTTTATTTAGATATTCTCTGGTAATGTTTTTAGAGACTGTCGGTATGATGGATGGGCTTATAAGTCTTTTATTTTACAAGTTCTTGTTATGAATAAAACATCAAGTATATTGTGTATATGTACTCATACGAAGGGTCTCATCGAGAGGTTAGTTAGTTCAAATAAATGTCAATAGATGATGTCATATGTACAGATTTGTTGCTTAAGTGTATGTAAAATAACAGAAAAAATAGGTCCTTAAAAAGATATACGTATGGGAAAAGTTTAAAGATAAAATAATTGGTTCTTAGATCTAGTTTCCACAATTTTACCGACGAATTATTATATTTGCTTACTATTTGCATTTTGTGTAGTTTATTCCAGTTACAAATAGTAGTTATAACCCACTATTTGTTTGCCAAATTTAACAAATTTTAGAATTATTTTTATAACATAAAAGAAATTATTTTGAAAACGGCAGCTTTGCAGTAAGCGCCATCATCTGTTCAGGCGAAACAAAATGGACTGAAAAATAGCTAAACTAGAACAGTTCTTATCAATTTTTTTGTGGAATACTTGTACAGAATTTATATGTGGGCCTGTGTTACCCAGCGGCAACATTTAATAAATATGTTCGTCCATAATATTTAAAATATAAAGCATTATGTTATTTGAAACATGTCAAAGAAAGGGATCAACGAAATATTCTAAAAATATACACGGTATAAGATGGTAAAATGAAGAGCTTATGCAAACCCAATTTAATGTTAAAAACTTTGCTTCTTTTATATTTCGTTTCGAGATAGAAAATGGAAAGTTTTGGATTCACTATCCACTAACGCTTTATCTTGTATTTTGAACCACACATCAGCGCTCGAGGGCGCGTACTGTTTATATAGACTGTGGCCTACTCTCCAATACCTTTTATGTATCTTTTAAGCATTTTATTGATATAAAAATATAAAATTCAAATGTAACTTAGAACTTGTTTTCTTACGTAGAACTTTTTTACAAGTTAATCTAATTATAATGTAAGGCTCATTGGTACAATACTGTAATGTAAGTTTGTATGTTTGTTTCTCCTACAAATTTAGATTATAACCTGGAACAATATATAGGGTACTTGTGAGGTATCTACGGAGCAAGGCTAAGTCACTTATTTAAGTATAAAAGGAAAAAGAAAAATATTTAAAAACTTATGCTGCTTTGCGCTTATTTTTAAAATAATTGTATAATAAATAAATCCAGCTAAACTATAAATAGTATGTAAATGTATTGTGTTCCTATCAGAAATCTAAATACGATTTATGGCCTGTAGGCAGATCTCGTTCATCCATCGTAGAATATAATTTCTGACGGTTTGGTACTATGCCTCGTTTGCAGTGAAAATCGAACATCGATAGGGTTGTTCATCTATATATGTATATAAATCTTTTATGACATTGTAGTAAATATTTGTATTCAATTTCATGTTTGCATGGTTTAGCCAGTCGTCCAGATTGATATTTTATATACAAATAACTATTTTATAGTAAAATATGAAGTCCAGGTTTTTTTTAGTGTACATATGAAAGACAAATTTTGATGAAATATACATTATATATTTCGACAGCTAGAAAATATCCTAAGTATACTGTAGTGGGACATTAAAAAGGGCTGTACACATACATTATTTTAGCAATATGCTTAAAAAACTATGACTAGGTTAAAATCACTAGCAATAAACAACAAAGGAATAAAATAAATATTGACTTTATCGAACAGCATTTATTAAACCATTTTCATAACGACTGAGAAACATTGAATAGCAATATAGCAACGTAATAACTTTACATTGCACCCAGAATGGGAACTCAAAAAACACCTGTACAAACAGAAATAGAAAAGGTCTGTATATGAAAACGTATCGTTCGGCTTTGATCACCCCTTTCCAATAATAGAACGAAACTGGCAGTACCTTTGTACAGGTTTTGCCGCAGGCATTTCACTGTACCAACTCTAATGTGTCCATTTAATTCATCCACACAAAATATAATCCTTTTCCACTATTGTTCATTCCGAAGGCTCTAATTTCAGTAATGTAATGTGGCTAATTTCATGGCACAAACATCACGTTTTGATTTCACCGTTGTTTCCGGTAAGCTTGTTTTTGACGTTTATGTAGCAAGTTTCATTTCAGTTTTCAATTTTCGTTTTTAATGGACTCTACGAGGAACATTTATATTAATTAAATGTAACTTAGTGTATTGTTAACATTATATGTTTTTGTTTCGTTATTTTTACTTCGAAATATTTTGTGCCTTTTTAAAAGGGGGGAGGGGAGGGGGGGAGGAGGGCGGGTTAAAATTAAAAACCACCACATGATAAGCAAAGGATCAAGCTGCAGGTAAATTTCAGCGCTAGTCCTAATTATTACGGCATTTGTTGATCCTTAATTATTGGAATTTTGTTGATCTACTGTTGATCGAACAATATAAAACTTTAAGTTTTTTTTTTAATTTTAAATACATAGAATAACAATTGGAACAATCAGACAAAAGTAATTAAAATATATTTACCAAAACAATTTTTCTTAGAACGCTTGTTTAATTTTTACTGTCTTAATTTTTTGCAAACAATTGTACCCATAACTTAGCTCAAATTATGGAGCTAATGCTTACTACTACTTCTTACTTTTTGACAAAAATGCATTTAGGCCTACCACCTGAATACATACAGATGGTTATGTGGGACTCGCCGGCAAAGTCAGTGCTACCACTGAACCCCAACGGAATCTCCTTCGTTTTAGTAGGGCGTCGCAGGATCATTTACACAGTCAACTACAACGCCCCGATGGCAGACCACAACAACCAAGGGAATGCTCCAACAGTCCACTCCACTACCAAAGAAATACTAGGAGCAATCTGCAAGATTCACCACCTACCGAGGTGGACCACCTCTCAGTTTGTTGGTTTCGCGCCCGGCTGGATTGCCGGACACTAATAAGCTCCCTACCACGATAAGGTGTACCGGACGTTTTGGCACGAGAAGCAAATACCCTATGTAAGCTAATAGCAGCAGTCGTTGGCTTATACTCGTAAAGTCTTTTTTAAATATCTATTACATTTCTTAAGCCATCGCTATTTATAATTTTTTGTAATTTGACCACAACATTGTTCAGTAGTTCACTTGAAACATCTTTCCGCATTTTAGTTACGTAGTACAATAATTTTGCAGTAAAATAGCAATGACATACGGATATTCATTTCTACTCATACACTTTGTACAACAATATAACACGAAACAAGATATGATAGAGTTAAATAAATGGAAATATAAATCCTATACCAATAAAATTAAATTATCGATAACTTAAAATATTTGATATTGAGAGAACTTTTTAAATAGCTTATAAAAAAATTAACAACATGATAAATATATTAAGAACAACAGACATGAATCAGATATATTAATTAAAATGTAGTGTTAATAAAATTATAAACTTAAACAAACGAAATGGAGGGCGCTTGTGGTGGCGGCATGCGGGTCAGTAAACATCATGCCCGCTCTTTTTCCGCCTTTGTCCCTACCAATTATACATAATATATGCAATACAAGCGAAAATGATAGATAATTTGGAAATGGAAATAAAACAAAATGGATTTTTTTTTAAAGATCTTATTTAAAACTAGTGACTAACTCCCGCTTCGCTACGTTTTAAGTAGATATAATTAGTTATTAGCCTTCGTCGCTTTTTTTCGTAAATTTTTCCGATGTTTTAATAGTTGTATGTTGTATACTACATCATACTTTTAATAAATACGCATCTGAGGCTGATGATAAAATTTCGTTAAATTCTCGATTGAGGGTTGCATAAAACAATAAAATAAGTTTATAGGCGCGATTTGATTATTTTTTGTGATGTAACTGCAATTTACGGTTTTTGGATGTTTCACTTACTTATATACTTATTTTACTTACTTACTTCTAGCCAAATTTATTGATTCTAGTTCAACGGGAAGTACCCTTAAGATTTTGATTCCAAGTGTCAAAATATGCGGACTTAGAAGTTCGATTTTTTGACAGCTCGACGGGATTGCAAACCTGAGTGTTTGATATTAATTTCAACTTGAAACCTCTGCGCGTTTTTAAGAAAAAGGGTCTCGACAGAAAGACAGACGGACAACGAAGTGATTATTTAAGGGTTACTTTTTTCCTTTGATATACGAAACCCTAAAAATGAGCATTTGCACTCAAAGTAATTAAAACTTACCCCTAATTACAGTAATATTTCATAGCAAATCGATAATTTTTATTCTATCTAAATCTATATTCTAATCATCATCATCATATCTATGTACACCACTATATAATTATTTTTTATTATACAAATTGATGAATACCTATTTATATATGGAACTATTACCATAGATTAGAAAAAAATGAGACCGCCAAATATTTAGTCCATTTTTGACAGATTTATGTTATTGAAATGTAATATTTATAATTTGGGAATCATTTAAAACAAAGTGATGCAATGTCAAGAGCTCGAAAGTAGCGGTGTTTAAATATTTAAAAAAAATAAGGTTTCACCTCTTTTTTAACCGACTTCCAAAAACGATGAGGTTCTCAATTCGTCGGGAACTTTTTTTATGTATGTTCACCGCCGATAATATTTCAAGATATGAATATCTAATAGGTAAATATATATTTTACGTATCGAAATATATATGATTTACTTTGTATCGGCTGGCACCGACTTCGAAAATATGTAATTATCTATTCTAAATGAAAACCCCAGTTTAATTATTTTTTACATTTTAGTGCCTGGAAGTCACTTTTTTTTAGTTTTTATTTGCTAACAAATACTATGATGTGAATAATGATATAAAAATATAAAAATACCCATGTATTTTCCATAAATACATTTTTATTATTTTATTATAATATACATGATATACAGGAATTGTGTCATGGTGCACGACGACATATTTATTTGAATAATTCTATTGTAATATCAAGATTCGTATACTTTTACATCCCAAACCTAAAAAAGGATCATACGCATATTTCTGTCTAAAAATACTTATTTTATTTCAAAAACTTTAAATGTTTCTCCCTTATGTGCGGGATTTTAAAATGAAACTTCGCATCTCTTTGGATTTTGTTGCGGTTTTATTTTATATTTTGGTTCTCAACGTTTCGAAGGCTTTACTATGGAGAGTAACTGAAGATTACTACCAGACTATCAACTTTATGCTACTAACGAGTCCAAAGTTATTTTGGTCACATTGCTCGGAGACAATCAGAACAAACTGGTTTTGTTAGAGAAGATTGAAGGCAAAAGATCACGCGGTCGAACACCTACCCGCTGGTTCGACCAGATTCAAAATATAACGGGACTCAATATTCCGACTGCCCTGAGACAAGCCGAGGACAGAGTGCTGTGGAGGAAGCTAGTCGACACATCGGTGAAAGCATTTCAGGACAAGCACGACCTTCAGTAATGAAGTACACGAAGAAGAAGAAGACTATAAAGAGATTTTCCCTGGCCATGTTTGCTGTAAAATCAAAAAAAAATTTTTTAAATGTCAAATATTCGTGTAAATCTTAGAAAATATTATGTAAATCCACCTTATTGAATTCGGTCCAAACTCTGAATACGAACGAAGGATTTATAATTTTAAAGTTATAATTACTTAAATAACGTTTTCTTTACTTAGATCAAATAACAAACAAACTTCATAACTTTCTCATTATAATTATACCTATACCTATTGAGTTTCTTATTATATCCATATCCTTCATTTAAATGCCTCGGTGGTGTAGTGGCTAGCCGTAGCAGTCGGTCCTGCGCCTTAACTCTCACTGGTCGTGTCAAGTAGTCGTCCCACCGGAGTATGAGAGTGACAGGAATAGAGAGTGCACTTGTGTCTGCGCGTACACTTGTGCACTATAATATCTCCTGCGCAGTTATCTAGTCTCAATGAGATTGACCGCCGTAGCCGGAATCAGTCGGGAGGACATTTTTGTTATTATATAATATATACTTTATAAGATTTTCTATTTCCATACATTTAAAACTAAGAATATTACAGTTGTTTTAGAACGAGTTACTCGTAGACCAACGTTTCCTTTATTCACATACATTCGATCTCTTAACATCGATACAAAAAGGAAAACACAAATAGACTTACCCTAAATCCCTAAAAGCTCTTTATAATATGAAGAAATCCTCAAGATAAAGATGTAGCTCGCTATTGCCGTACATTTGCATGTGATCCATCAAAGGCATTACGTATTAGCTTTAGCTGACCGAACAAAGGATTTTAATTCAGTTATCGCACGTTTTGTTACAATATGATTCTTAAATTTATCTCTTTTTCATGCGGTTTTCATACAATTTGCTTTGACAAAAACCTTTACCTGTGTTTGCGAATCCTAATTAAGGACCATACGTTAAGGATTTAGGTTGTTCTCATTACATGATAAAAGATTTATGAAAATATAATTATTCTTCGTCAATTCATTTGAAAGTCCAAAGAGGTTTATCTTTTCAAATAAATTAATGTAAAATGATGATCTTTTTACCATTGTTTTATTTTACTGATATTTATCACATTTCATCTATATAAAGACTTAATTTATTGAATTAAAATTATTCTTATCAATGTATATTTTAGCAGATATACTTGTTTTTATGTTTGAAATATTTTTTTTTTCTTTTTAAGTAATGCTTAGATGGTTATATTTTTCTTATTATATCCCTATTTAAAGTTCACCAGCTCAGCTCATTAAAAAGCTCTTTATAGAATGTCACTTACAGTTGTACGCAGGCAAAAGCTATACAATTGTAAGTGCTGAGCTTTCTGAAAGTTACATAGAGTCGTTACTATCATATGTACATTGGAAAAATTACTCGATATTTACTCTATGGATTAAAAGGGTCATTACTTTAAAGTTAGGATAGAAGGACAGACAAATAAAGTTGACTTTTAATAGATCTCTCGTCAGGTCGTCGTCTAACATCGATACTGTGAATAAAATATTTAGCTATGCGTATTGACTTATGAGTAATATACAAGATTTCCTACTGCATAATCGCAGGCAATTTATTCGGATAATAAATCAAATACATACTGTTAAATTTGGTTTTAATTAAAAATGTGTAAAAGTTTTCCATCACGAGTTAAATTTTCTATTTGCTTCGTAAATTTATAACTTTTAATTAGCTGTAAATTATTATATTCTTTATATTTTAACTTTTCAAACTATACATATTATATGAAAGCGTATTTACTGTAATTACAAAAAATTTTTAAATACAAAAATCCAATATTTTTAAGCAAAATCTTTAAATGAATTGTGAAATAAGAAGTAAAAATATTAAAGCGATGATTTTAAGCTGATATTTTATTAATGAAGGTTGTAGATATTAATACTAAAGGCTGTTTGTTTGAAACGAGGATGAATTCGACATTGTAAAATAAATACCTATTACTTTTTCATACCTGAAAAAACTTTATTTATTTAGATTTATATAACAAAAATTTTAAACTGCTACTCAAAAGCAAATTGAAAGTGGAAAATCGTGTAATTGTAGATTAAATAAAACTGTATAAATGTTAAGTTTAGGTTTGTTATTGAAATTTTCTTAAAAACTTTGACATATTGACATTTATAAATAATCGGCCTCTAAGGATTATCAGTATGACTAATGATAGTAAAATAAAAGCCGAACAGTTGGTTTTTTATTCATTTTGTTCGATTTGAAAAATTGTTTAGGTATCTATAGACAATTTATTGAAGAAAGTTTAGTATAACAGCTAAGACCATGCTATGATCCTTAGAAGTGAAGCAATTATATAATATTGTGTACAATAAAACTGGTGACTAGTGTGGTAGTTTGTATGGGAAATATTAATATTTGGGCGTCATATTAAAAAGCCAGGTAAAGACGCGGAAATTGCTAGCTAAATAGTAAAAACACTCAACATCTATAACTAAATTCGGTAATATGACTAAAACTTTTATATTGAACGAAACCCAAACCCACCACCGATATCTTTGTATTTAAACTTAATAACACTTAAGATAACTCCATGAGACAGCTGTGTTAAATTTTTAATACAATTATTATTTATAAAATAAGCTTAGAATATTATTCTTGCACATAAAATGAGTGATCTCCAAAGTATCTATTGTCATTGAAAATACATTGTATGGTTAAATAAGCGCCGCCATTTTTATACACCCTTTCAGTGAAGTTTAAATTAAACCTCGTTTGTGTCTGTAATTCGGCAGCGTTATAAAGATAGGCCAAGACGCGAACAACCCGCCTGAAGGCACCCTACTGTGCAGATTTAATTAACAAGATATGGGTCTCTTTTATACTAACTCTAAGGATATCTACTTTTCGGGACATTGACGATTTAGCCTCAAAACGTATTTACTTAGCCCTTAATTAACTGTTTAAATCGAGTGAATAATATTTTATGCGCTCTCATACTGCATAGTTAAGTCACATTCATCGTTCCAACGAGATTGCATTTGTAACTTTGTACTTAATCGATTAAATTTCTGATGTTGAAATTGTATTGTTTTCATTATCCATTTTGTTCGGGACATTGTTTCCGCTCACGAACCTCGTAAATTATGAACTGTATGTTTTCCTGCAAGCCCTCGGGCCAAGCTTTAGCTGTGTTAAAACGAATTGAAAACCGGTAATCGAATGCGCGCAATGGGAGCTATGTCAATATTTTAAATTTAAATATCAAATGGAAATACCAGTTAATATTTATTTTACTGTATTCCATGTAACATCCATCTCTGTGTCGATTTTAAATAACCCAACTTGTTTTAAAACAAGAATATATTTTATTTACATCTCACCAACTCTGTCCATGTACTATCTGTATGCACAATGTACGGCTTCATGCAAATTATTATGAGCACATGCTGTTTAATTCCTCACATAAATGTGCTTTCGAATGTCCAGAAATATGTTATAGCTAGCTTATATCACAACAGAATGTGAAAAAATCCTGCGGCAGCTGCTGTTTATATTATAATTTAGTTGTTTACATCAGTTATTGAAAAATATTCATAAAATTAGCGCTTAAATTATCCTTTATGGTGGAATATCAAAAAAAATTAGCAGAAGATAAAGTACGTCGTAAGTTTGTTGTTGTAAAGGCTCTAACATCTTTTGCGTCATCTGACGACGCAGTTTGACGTTGAAATTAAAAAAGCGAAACAGCTGCTCACCTTAATTAGAATTTTCCGAATTATACAAAGTGGAATATCGCCGGGCGCAACTTTCATTTTAGGTTAAATCTTACCGTTTTAATGAGAAAATTAAATGTGTTGTATACTATAAACAGTATATTTTATATATAATTAAATATAAACTCTGAAGAAATTTATTTGCGGTCACCTTTCGGATTTTTCAAACTGAAACAGATTAATTAGCCCTATACTTGCAGTAATTTATTAGTAATTTTCAAACAAATACAAGAACTCGTTTAGATGCTTAACAATTCGCAACAATTAAAAGAAACAATCTTATACCTATTTCTTATGACACGAGTACATAATTTAAATGCCAAAAATGTTCCTTATGACACTCCAAGCTGATATAAGTTCGCAGGCCATATAAAGTTTCCACATATGATTGCATGGGCCAACAGGTGGCGTTGGCGGGTAGCCAGGCTTGCTAAGCTGGGCAATTTAAAGCATTAGGTTGTACGTATTAAATTCGATCGCGTCTAATAGAGCTATCTGTGAGAAATACGATATTTTGATAGCATTACTCTGTGATATTACAGATAAATCTAAGATTACTAAACGGATTCTGTGTTAACATATAATTATAGGTCTCGTTATGTATCTAAGTATGCGTCAAATTACATAGCGTTTTATTCGATCCTTGCCAAAATTCCACGCGGGCATGACTTGTATAGTCATAGTAATTAAATATACATTTGTTTTTGTATATATCTTATCTCTAATATATAAAATTCTCGTGTCACAGTATTTTTAACAAAACTCTTCCGAAACGGCTTGTCCGATTCTTATGAAATTTTGTGTGTTTATTCAGTAGTTCTGAGCATACGACGTAAACTCTTTTTCATACCCCTAAGTGATAAATAAGGGTGGCCCACCCTAGGGACGAACCCGAGGGGAGCAAGGGTGAGTCCTTAGTAATTAAGTATATTTGTAATTTATTGTAAATAAATATATAACATCAATTGTTTTCAGTAAAGTTTTAGTAGAAATTAGTATTTTAAGTATGAACGTTGCCAGATTGATAATATGGAAATAAAAATTATATGGAAGTAATGACCTGAACTGATAATTTATTTTTTATTTTATAATATGATCATCATTATCATATCATTTAATAAATATTCCAAGAAATGAGCGTATAGAAATCGTTGGTTATAATGGCCAAAAACTGTAAATGATAAGTTTAAAATTTAATTCAATAAAGACTCATAACAAATTAAGAAAAATATGGATCCATTTCATAAAGTTAAAAGATACGTGTGATAATTATTTCATTATAATATTAACGTTTTACGTATAAGGATATTGTCATTTTTAGACTACATCTAGCAGTATATAATTGATCAATAAAAACCAAAAAGATATTGGAAAAATTCAGGGGCTAATGAAAATTAACAAAAAAATATGACTTACTTTTTACTACACTTGATTTTTTTCTGTACAATAAAACTTTTTAAATTTATATGTATTTAGAAATAGTTTCTCAGTATTGAAGATATAATATATCACTGACGAACTTGTTATTGGGAGACCAACAATGTGTGTCATATTAACAGTCAGTATGGAATAGATTAACTACATATTATAAATAATACTATATATGTACATAGGTACAAAATAAAGAGTTCTAAACTTTTCGATTTTGCAGCTGTTTTTTTTTGGGTTTTGCCTATTTTTTATACTGAAACCATCCCTGATACACCCCCAACAAAACAAAAAAAGAATTATTTAAATAGGCTCAGCCATTTTTGAGTTTTAGCGAGACTAACGAACGGCAATTGATTTTAATATACACATATAGATATAATACTCTTTTTTTTAAATATTAATAATACCTTTCTTCCAGATGAAACACAGATAAAATATATATTATTAAAGTTTACAATTGCAAGCAATTTCGTTTTATGTCTTTTATCAGGTAAAATGATGTAATTTATGTTTCACGTATTTATTGTTACGAACATACTCTATCTGTCATTCAGAACAAACGTAATTAAAACTTCATAAATACATTATGATTAATAATTATAATACTAAACATAAACAAATATCGTTCAAATAATATTAGCTTAGCTAACTAAATTAATTATAACTGATAAATCATTGAATGAATGCTTAAAGCATAATGATCCGTTCATTCATTTCCCAGTTCATTTTCAGATAATCGGTCTCCTATTACTCGTATATACCATTCGGATTAATACTCATCATTTTTAGCAATTCACTTATTAATATTTTTACTGTTTTGTCTTGTGTCCCGCACTTACCTATCTGGAATATTGTATAGTAGCAGCTCACCCTCGCTTCGCTCGGGTTCACCTCTAGGGAAACAAAAACAAATCTATCCCATGGGAACCATACATTTTTCCTGGATAAAAGGCTTATATGTTATTCCAGACTATAACCTATCTTCGTGCCAAATTTCATCCAGATCCGTTCAGCCGTTCTGGCGTGAAAGAGTAACAAATACATACAAACATACATACAAACAAATACATACATACTCACAAACAACTACATTTATAATATTAGTAATACGGACTAGCGACCTACCATCGCTTTGCTCTTGTGGTACGTGCCTAATAGCCTAATTTGCATGTAAGACAAAGTCTACTTGTGTTCTAATTTAAATCCGACCACCGTGAAACACACATTCAAACATAAGAACAAGCGTACCCACACACAGATACACACACACCCTCACATATACAAACTTTTTCATTTATAATAGGAGTCTAAAATAATATTAGAAAATTACTATATGTAATATGGCCACTTCTTTACATTCTAAAACATTCAACAGTTGGTTTGCAAGCGCTGAGACGTTACGTTGACAATCGTTATGGCGCGCCGCCAAGTACTTACACGACGGCCTACGAAGCTTTGTCGTTAGCTTTTTACTTTGAAGCTCTATCAAAACTTTTGCATGCTAGAACTTGAAGATTTATTTATGAAAGGATCATAACTTTTAACTTAAGCTTTTACATAAAAATATCTATTCTATGAGACAAAGGTAAACTTTTCCTAGCAGTGAATGCAACAGTTGGCTTACAAGCGTCGAGACGTTAACAACGTTTCCTGGCGTACTGCCAAGTTCTTACATGCTACAGCCTACGTGTCATTATTGCTAACGTGTTACTTTTCAGATAAGCTAATCAACGCTTTAAACTGTAACCAATGTTAAGCGTTTTTTTATTATATAATTGATCAATACATAGCTATACATATAATTCACCATCACTAAATAATTTAACCTTAACTGCCTGGGTGGTACTGTAGATAACATGTACGGCTGTCAATCTGGAGGCCCTGGGTTCAAGTCTACGGTCAGGCCAAGTCTAGTTATTGAGTATTTTTGTCAGGAAATTCTCAGTAACAGCTCGAAGTTGGGAAGTTGGTTTTGTTTACACCCCCGTGACCCGGAAAGCACGTAAAGCTGACGGTCCTACGTCTGATCTCTATCGCCTGCGCAGTTGGCTATTCTCAGTGAGATTGGCCGCCGTGGCCAAATACAAACAGGAAGGAATAATCATATTTCATTTTGAATTTCGATGAATCTTTCATAGAAATAAGCCTATCTGACTGCCGTAGGTAACTGACATTTTAGACTGTAAGAATGTTTTTTTCCTTTGGCACACTCAGTCACCATAATAGTATAGTGGAAAGAACTTACTTAGTAATAAAACCTAGACTTAACTGGTCAGTGTCGTACGGACGCTAATTACCTGTAAAAAAACAAGTTATACATTAATGCACATTAAAGATACACATCAAGAAACACAACAAGTATATTTTACAGAGAATAAATACAGATGTGAATGTAAAAGACTGAATAGAAGAGAAATAGCTGATATTTTGGATATAAACGTTCGCTATTTTATTAACATCCCTTCCACGTGAAAGGCACCGCAGTTAAAAATTAGTATTCAGCCCCTATTTAAGGTCCCACTGCTGGGCACGGGCCTCCTTTCAATACGAGGGGGGATCGGGGCATAGTCCACCACGCTGGCCAAGTGCGGGTTGGCGGATTTGTCTCGTAGCGGTTACCTATGCAATTATAGGAATACGCTGTCAAAATTGAGCACTCTAAGTCCAGTGCTTTGGTTTGGTTGTTAATAAATCAGGACTATTATAGACGTCATTCATATATATTGACGTCAACCATTTAAATATGTTTTATGTAAAATAATAAAATACCATTAACAATAAATAGGAGCGAAACATAAATATATAAAATAGAACATGCAACAAAAATTAGTTAAGAATCAAGTACAAAAATAATCAAGAGAAAACACCAACCTTACATCTACAAAATGTGTTAAAGTAAACCTTTTATATTACGTACGTACTATCAAAGCAGCGTTAGGGTTAAGCGAGCGTGTCATTTCACAGTTACAAATTTTATTACCATCCTCCCTTAAGACTAAGAGATGGGTTGCTATGATTCAGGGAAATTCATTTTGGCACGTATTATTCGTAAATTTGTAGAACCTTTCACATTTTGTTAATAATTTATTTAATTATGTTTTCAAGATCGCTTATATATAGATTTGAGAAGTCAATGGTGACATTATTGTTCAATGCTAGGACTAAAATGTACCAAATATGTTATTTTTACAAGCTTTTATTTAATTAGCAATTTTTGATTGTTCGGGTCAAATCTTGCAACTGAATTTTGAAGCAGTTATCCTCAACCGATTGAGCTGAAATTTTGCATACACGTTAAGTTTGGATGACAATGCATGGTTCGCTAAGTGACGTCATTCTAAATCCAATGTGGTGGACTCCCAAAGATGGCGGACTATGTTTCTCTTGTGCACTCCCAAGATATGGATATTATCAAATGAACAAACTTAACAAACCCTTTGGCTAAGTAATTAAAGCCTACCTATTAAATACATACCTAATCAAATATTTTCGAAATCGGTGACAGCCCATACAAAGCAAAGCACACCGACTTCGAAAATATTTGATTAGGTATGTATAGTAAATAAAAACTACCAATCAGTTATTTTCTACTTTTTAGTGCTTTTGTTTGAAGTCGGTTTTTATTTTTTTGTTAAAAAGTTTTTTATGATCTTTGCTTTAATAGATTTGTCTGCGTCCCGAATAGCAGAATAACCATGAAAACATCGGGAATTTTTCCAATGTTTTCACGAAAAAAAATTAAGCTTACTTACATAGCTAACGCTAGCTAATAACTATTTATATCATTTTAAAACGTACCTAGAGACGCACCCGAGCGAAACGAGTGTAAGTCGGTAGTCTATACTAATATTATAAAGAGGTAAAGTTAGTGAGTTTGAGGGGTAATCTCTGAATCTACTGAACCGATTTAGATGTTTGGTAAGAAGATAGTTTGAGACCCTGGAAAGGTCTTATACACTAACCTCATTTGGGTGGACTCTTGAAGTCCACCCGATTCCATAGCTTTGTTCAGCTTTCCTTTTTTTATTTGTTTGCAAAATCTTTTGATTCTAAAATTATACACGCACGAATCCATCTCAAATAAAATAAAAATAACAACAAAATATAAAAATGCTCAAAAAAGGCACGGACGTATGTCTGTGGGTTTTAGACTTACTCAAATAAAAATAAAAAAATATACCCTGGGAAGGACATAGGATACTTTATATCCCGGAAATCATCCCTTAAGGGTGTAAAAATTGGAATGAAAGCTCATATTGGGAAGCAATCTAGGGACGAACCCGAGCGAAGCGAGGGTGAGTCGCTAGTTTGATATAAAAATGTAACCATGCCTCAAATAACTAACTCAATTTATGCTGGCTTGAGTTCCTTAAAACACGCACAGCATTCATAGCAAAATTTGCAGAATAAACTTAGCAAAATATATACTTACAGGCAAAATCTAGTTAACATCCTATACATGAATATTGAATATTCATGTGTTCATATATAAGAACACTAAATGTACACGCTATAAATACGAATTCAAAGAAAACCACCGTTGTTACTGAAACAAAATACAAATAAGTACAGGCTGAAAGTTATTCCAGTCGGTCGTTTTATCGGGAATCTTCGGAAAGTTTTTAAGGTTTGATTTGTAACAAATCTTTGGTAAACTTACGCTTTACTAGATGAGCCAATAGTATTATATATATAAAAAAAAATATGTTTCGTTAAAAAAAGCTTTTTTCTAGATATTTAAAATATAAAAATATATAACATTTAATATGTCTGAATATTCATAATAATATTTACAACCTAGTATTCTGTCGACGATTTCAATTATTTTGCACTATCAACCTACCCTCTTTTCGCTCAAGTCGTAGCCCAACAATGTATCAAACATCCAAATTCATTCAGCCTGAATTCTAGCGTTAAGGAGTAACAAACGCACACAGATACAAAATTTTGTTTCTATAAAAGTAGTCAGATTATTACTTTTAACATCAAATCCTATTTTTTTTCAAGTAATTTCTCTTTTGTATTCTATATATCCGTAATTCGGTTACAGCTTCACGCTCCCGCAGCCTGGAGTCTACGCTCCGCTTCGTTTGAACCCCTTAGCTATGTAGATATTTGGGAATGTTTAAAGAGTTCGACGATTACGAAATGCTATTGCGATTTAATGCTAGTAGGTTTGCGTAACAGTTCGTTGGGAAAGTTAAAAGTAAGTCTGTTTATTTAATTTACCCTTTTAATGTTTAAACTGGTTATACTGTTATTGGTTAAATTGTGGTTGCTAAATATATAAAATTTATAAGAATTTTAGACTGACTTTGCTGGCGTAGTATTGAATTGTGTAATATTGGGCATTAAACAAGATGTCTTTCTATGATTATTGAATAATAGATATTTAAGAAATATTTTATGACATAACTATTAAATCTATACATATAATAAAATTCTAACTAAGCCGAATCTGTACATTAAAGACTTTTTGGAAAATCTTATTGAAATAGACATTATTATCGATAAAGAGGCCGAATTTATAGTTTTTAGAATTTTTGTCTGTTTGTCTGTCTGTTACCGCATCACAGAAAAACCACTTGAGGGATTTTGATGAAATTTGGTATGATGATAGCTGGTTATCCGGGTCAACATATAGGATACTTTTGACCACGGCAAAATATCTCATTTCTGAGAAAAAATGCAAAAGCTGCAATGTAAGGGAATACTAATCTTAAAAACCTAAAAATTTGGTTTTTGGTCACTTGAACGCGGGCGGAGCCACGGGCAATGTTAGTTATACATATATATTTAATATTTTTCCAAATGCAAAAACCGCATACAAAAAATATATAGTAACAAACATTATCTTAGATTTGTAAACGCCAATGAATTGTTTAATTTGTTAAAATTCAAGTTCAACTCAATTTATAAAAGAGCTAAGTACCAGACGTTTTTTTTTTCTGTTTTGCACTTAGATCAAAATGAGAGAGACGAGAATCAGTTCAAACAGTAAAAGGCACTCCAATCCGAATAAGTATTAAATGTATCTGGAAAAATTAAGAGGACAAACAAAAAAAATTGTAGGAACATCCTTACAGTGGAGAGAGAAACAAAGGTTCCGTAGCCGGGGTATTTTATTAAAGAATTAAATCCTAGCTCAAAAGCATGAAAAGGGTTCGACAAAGCGTTTTTTTAAGGAGAAACTCTGTCCTTCTTTAGTGGAAAAGTAATCATCTCTCATTACTATTATAAATGCCAAAACTGTATGTATGTATGTTTACTTTTTCACGCTGAAACGGCTAGACGGATTTGGATAAAACTTAGTGTACAGATAGGTTAAAACCTGGAGTTATATATAGGCTATTATTAGGTTCCTAGGCACGCGAAGTAAGGTAACTCGCTAGTACTTAATAATATTGCTTATCCATTATCCGTAGGTCGGTTGGGTTTTAATATCATTAAGATACAATACCGGCCGGGACCTGAAATGATCCGTGACGAAAACTCAGCGGCATCAATTTAAAATATTTACCCTCGGTTAATCCTTTAAGAGAGAGACAAGCGTGACGTGTTGGCTTAAACAAATACAGCGAAGTAATTAGTGTATTCGCTATTTTGTACTGAAGTTACTTGATCGAGTGTACTCAAATATGTACATGATAATGTCTCTACTGAAACACACATTTGCCAATTTAATTTTTGCTTACATTTGTTTTAAAATTTTATTTTCAAACTGGAGTAACAAACATGTTGGCTTAAAATATTTTTAAAAGAACATTACGTAATTAGTGAAAGCTCGGTCTATTTTGCATTATATCAAAGGTTTCCATTATGAAAATTTGCTTAGAGTTTTCAAATAGTATGTTATTTTTAATGCATTTGTATTGTTTATGTTTAAAAATACTTTTTCAATGTTTTAAGTTAGTATGGAATATATTACTGAGCGTTCCACGTCAGATAGTATTATTTGATCTAAAACTATATCCATCTTAGGAGATAGAATAACGTGTTCAAAAAATCTATATGTTAATTTTCAATCGTTATTCGTATAACTTAATAAAATGCTTTGTGTGTAACAATTTTTTTTCCAAATATCGTGTGTGTATGTATGTGTACAATTGTCACGTAAATTTTATATCTCCTACGTAAATATCGTAATCCATTTCATAAGAGCTATAAACGTGGTGTAGTGATACCAGTCATTGCTATTACCGGTGCCATTGTACAGCGAGCATTGTGTGAGAGGATTGCTTTCTCAAGAAAGCGCAGGAATTGATTTTAAATTTTCTTTCAAGAACCTATGAGATGTACGCAACAATAGCCCAATACCTGGATCGAACGAACATGTGGTATCTGTAATAATTACCTGTTGAGCCGCTTTAAGAAAAGTATAATAAGATTCTTATAATATTATCGATATTGCTCGATCATTGTGGTTATATAATACTAGCATTGCCCGCGGCTCCGCCCGCGTTCAGATGACCAAAAAGCAAATTCTTAGGTTTTACATATTAGTATACTCTTATAATGCAGTTTTTGTATTATTTTCTCAGAAATGAGATATTTTCCCGCGGTAAAAAGTACCCTATATGTTGACCTGGATAACCAGCTATCATCATACCAAATTTCATCAAAATCTGTCTAGTGGTTTTTTCGTGATGCGGTAACAGACAGACAGACAGACAAAAATTCTAAAAACTATAGATTCGGCCTCTATATCGATAATAATGTCTATTTCAATAAGATTTTCCAAAAGATATCTAATGTACAGAATCGACTTAGTCACAATTTTATTATATGTACCTATAGATTATAATTTTTCAACTTCTGATAATAGGTAGGTACATTTTTTAAGCATTATAGAATAAAATTTTACGATTAGAGATAAAACAGCTGAGCTTCGTTAAAAATTCATTGAAATATTTGATATTCCTAAAACACTTTTATTATTTGGTTAAAATTGAAAAAAAATATTTTAACTTAACAAAGGATGAGGTAACGAGCGTTACAATTAAATTTCACGTTTTTGCCCTTTTTTTAACTCTTGTCGTGTTTGTGTTTGAGTACATTGTGCTGTAGTTCCAATGTAGTGTAGAGTCAATACTGCTTCGTTACCAGAAATATTGTTGCTAATATCTATCTAATCTATATAAATAAAAATGAATGTTCGTAAGTTTGTACCCCATGTGTCCCTAAACCATTGAGTCGATTGTAATGAAACTCTGATAGGTTTTTCTGTATAAGCCACGCCTGTGAAGGTTCCTCACGTAATAATTTTTTTTAGATACGTTTTTCTTTCATGCGTTCCTAAACCATTCAAGCTTAGAAACGCAAGTAATTCGCTAGTAAGTATATAATACAAAACTTGCATTTTTTAATTAAATATTTCTAATACGATTGAACTAGTATAACACTCAAAATGTATCATTAAAAATAAATCAACAATGTTCTATGTAAATAACCGCCGCTATCCCCACTGCATATACAGAGTAACGAGAGAGAATACTAAAGTTTAGTGTTAAGATAACGTAAACTCCATTGTAATACCGCGCCATATCCACATTTTCATATTCATTGACCGTAAAAATATTTTCTATTTTGCGAGATTGAATTTCGCTAACATTGTTTGTAGGCGCGCCTCAGGTAAAGGTCCACGAATTTTATTTTATGGGAATACAACACTCGCTCATCTCTGTTATAGTTTTTGTCGGTACTTACGGGGGCTGTCAAATTGTGTCCGTCATGTTACCTTATAGCTATTGGAAAATTATTTCATTTTTGTTTGTTTACATGAAGGAGGGCGGGCGTTTTTGGGTGTTTTGTTTAGATCACCGGAAAATGTGCGTGGAGTAAAGAAATATATCTCAATAATATCGTAAAATTGAGAACTAAAAGTAGTTCTAAGATAAACATGTTGATAATTTGTTGTAATGAAATATATTCTATCTTTGTATTTCAACACTAACATTAACTGAGTTTACTATCATAAAGGCTCAATTTGAAACAACTTGATGTTCTCGTTATTTTACTTACGATGTATTAGATTTGCATATAGACCGTCGGGAAAGCTGTGTTTGCATACACATTTCTATTATCTAATAATCCTAACACATTTTAGCTATTCAGAAAGGTCCATAACAACCTTAAGATATATATTTGCTTTAGAGCTTTGAATTCGTATTTCAATATGAGAGGACTCTTGTATTATGCATAAAACAATAGAAAAGGTGTTTTAAAATTAACACTCATATACATACATTTTACTTAACTTTTAGTACTAAGCGACTTTTGTTTATCATTAAATTATTATTTTAAACTTCATTTGTACTAAACATCATAATGTTAGCGTAATAATTACTTTGAAAGATAAAAGAGCAATAATTTTTTTACGCTAGAAAATGTATTTACGGAAATAACCTTTTCCCACCCGTGTGTTTGCTCGTATGGGAGTTAGGTGTGATGGGTCAGAAGAACCAGTAATATTCAATAAAACCCAGCGGCCAGCGGTGCCCTTATCATTACAGTGGAACACAATGGTATACATCACATACCACGACACCTTGTATCTAACGATATACATATAAACACGTGTTAAATAAAATTTTGACAAGCTATGTTCATTCGTACACTTGATAATATTGAGGTAATTAAAAAAAAATGTTTATTATTATTTAGCCTATGTGTAACCTAGTCATCGGTATTATAAATTTCATCAAAATCTGTCCAGCCATTTCACATATTACTGTATTTATGTAGTACTACCGTAATAGATTTACGCGAATATTTGATATCCACACATATATTACAATTCTATCTGAGTCGAATCTGTACATTAAATATTTTTTGGAAAATCTTATTGAAATAGTCATTATTATCGATACAGAGTCCGAATCTATAGTTTTTAAATTTTTTGGGTCTGTCTGTCTTTCTATCTGTAACCGCATCATGAGAAAACCACTGGACAGATTTTGATAAAATTTGGTATGATGATAGTTGATTAACCGGGTCAACATTTTTACTGCGGGATAATAGCTCATCTCTAAGAAATCTGTACTAAAACATTAAAACGTAAATTTTGAAATAAAACTATCTTTTCGGATTATTTCGCATATAGTATCGAATATATATGTATAATTGTATATAGTAATGTTATTTAAAAATATAATATAAAACTTTATTAGACTCATGAATTAAGTAACAAAACTGTGGAGTGAAAATGCATTATTATAAACAAGTTTGTATACAGTTACCGGTGACGTTTGACCGAGGCTTACAAAGCTAATCAGCGCACTTAATTATGCTATAAGGTAATTGAAACTAGATACAGACAGCTAACAGAAACAAAACCACAATAAGCTATTAGGAAGGTTAGATGGAGCAATTCGCCCTAATTACGTTGTATACTAATCATTCGTGGATTAGATCAAAGGAACGTAAAATAATTAAATTATTTTGAATAAACTGTGTAAATAAAATGCTGGGACTTACACAAGATGAATGCCTGTTGATGAATAGAAATTTAAAAAAAAAATTCTAGTGACTATAATCTAAAAGATTTTGATATAGCAAAATCACATAATATTGTACATATAAAATATATATCCATACTTCCATACTTAATATTATAAATGTAAAAGTCTGTTTGTTTGTTTGTTTATTTGTTTGTCTGTCCTTCTTTCACGTTGAAATAGTGAGTGTGTGATAGTGGAGATAGTTGAAGGGCTGGAGAGTGACATAGGCTACTTTTTACCGCAGAAGATTATTTCTTTCCCACGGGAAAAAACGTTATAATACAACCCAAAAAAAAATATTTATAATCAGAATTACTTGAAACTTATTATTAATGCTCTTCAATATATACGTATTTAAATAAATACGTGTTTTAGCAGTTTTTGTATATTTTTGATTAGAAGTGTGTTTTTAAACTTTAATACTATTTTTTTTTAATAATACAAATGGTTGACATGAAAAAATATATATAATGAATAATGTTTGACGTTTTTAAAATAAGAGCTTTTTAATTTGACTCTATATTTTTTGTGTGTATGTCACGCACAACTTTCACCATTTGTGAACTGATTTTTAACATCTATACAGATATACAAAATTGAAGTGTCTGTCGAAAATAACAGCTTTTAACTAAATGCATATGAAAGTATATACGGTACTTATAAGAAAAAAACTATTTTTTAAAATGTTTGTCTGTATGTCTGTTTGTTCCAGCTAATCTCCGAAAAAGCTTTTCCGGTTTTGACGGAACTTTCACTGGCAGATTGCTAATGATATAAAGAGTAACTTAGGCTACTTTTGTAGAAAAAGAATTAGGGTTCCGCGCAAAATAAATTGAAACCCATGAAATTGTAGACAAAACGAGATGAAAAGCCAGATTCAACTCCAGCAAGCTAAAAAAAGCTTTAAAATTATAAAAATCATTCACTGCATTTGTAATTAACATGGACGATCATATTTCGCTCAATATTTTAATCCACATACTCAATATCTACTGATGTTGTACTAGAAGTCTGATCGTTTACCGCTAATTATACCCTATAAAATTTTAACCATGGGTTATACAATTATAATATTGTTCTCAATTACTACGATTTACCAGGATTGTATTACGAAACGATACTATATGTTGAAATATAAGGCTATTTACTTATATATGATTTTTAAATATATATTCCTCATACAAACTTTCATCACCATTTGCACCCTTTTAAGGCATGATTTCCGGGATGAAAAGTATCCTATATCCTTCCCAAGGTTTCAATCTATTTTTTTACCAAATTTCATCAAAATCGATTTAGTACTTTCGGAGCTTATTTGGCACAAACAAACCAAGAAATCTTTCCTTTTTATAACATTAGTATAAATAAGAGAAGACTATGTGACTAAGAGAATACATACATATATATATCAATAATTACTATAGAACCTATAACAAAACAGATGATCATAAAATAACAAACCTTATATAACGATACAATAGCAAGATCTCGACACATATTTCATAACGTATAACCAGCACTTGCCCAGATTTCTCAATTCCGTTACCACTGAACCTATATTAAGATTCATTCGTCTTGTGTGGACGTTCTTGATTCTATAATAGAGAAGCGCAACATTCGTGATGTCATTGTCTTCCTACATTGTCTGTGCACCTGCAATAGCTATTGTCCATCCGATTGATTACAATCCCCATTCACCGAGTATGTACTAATGGCGCATGTACGAGTATCCATATGTACGGCTATTATGTAATTTAATACATAGTTTTAAGCCGATTAATATCGCTTATAGCGTTTAATGGCCTATGATGTTATAAGCTTGCATCCACGCACATAAATGAACTATTTTTGATTTTAATTTTGCCATTGGTTGTTTGAGTGGAAGCCTGATTGTAAAACTAATTGAATGTAAAATTGCATATTAATTAATACTAATTGTAAAGTATTTATAGTTTGTTTTTGAAACAGAAATGTTAGCGTTTTTTATTTTAGTTTTTTATAGCTTTAATTCCGGTTTTACTTAATATTTAATTATTATTTATAATTTGACCAATAAAGTTTATAAATTGTTAGCCGACTTCCAAAAAGGAGGAGGTTCTCAATTCGTCAGTTTTTTTTTATGTATGTTCACCGATTACTCGAAGACGCCTGAACTGATGCCCTTCAAAGGGCATACTTTCCAGGTGGTCAAATATAAATTTTATCAAAGTCGGTCAAACGTTTTTAAAAAAAATCAACAATAAATTATTTTTTTAAATAAATTGTTTAATCGAATATGTTATTAATAAACTTTCCTCTTACAAATTATCTGCTTATTACGTCTACACTAAAAATGGAAAAATAAAAACTTAAAAAAACCGACTTCCAGGCACTAAAATGTACAAAGTAACTAAACGGAGGTTTTAACTTAGAATAGATACCTAATCAGATATTTTCGAAGTCGGTGCCAACCGAAATTTTAAGATATGAATAGCTAATAGGTAAATTTGTATTTTACGTATCGAAATATATTAGATTTGCTTTGCATCGGCTGGCATCGACTTCGAAAATATCTGATTAGGTATCTATTCTAAATGAAAACCCCCGTTTAGTTATTTTTTTCATTTTAGTGCCTTCCAGGCAGGTCTTTTTTTTTAATTTTACGAGGGCTGCCCTATTACAAAGTTAATATTTTGTTGAGTGAAATCAATATCTATTTACTAAACATATTTTTGTATTAGTATTGAAGATTTTGGTAGTCTTATTATTATGATAAACAATGAAATGTAAATTCGTCTTTGAAGATCTAAGTTGAGAACTCGTAGAGGAATGGGGGAAGACTAAATTACCCTTATTTTTCATGAAACACGAATAGCGCTAACTTGTTGTGAAGAGTTAGAACCAAACTCAAAGGATACATAAGATATATATTAACATCAAATATCCTTTATGTATTAAGCACATATTTATATTTCTTAATTATAATATAGAAACTATAACTCATTAGCAATCCTTGACAGTAAATTGTTAAAATAAATGACTTAATAATTTGAATTTCTTCCGCCAATTCTTTCAGGACGGGAGATTTATTTCCGAACTGATGGTAGACTCATGATCATTTGTTGAGACGGTAGTTGTGTAACGTGTAGTCTGTATATATATATATATATATATATATATATATATATATATATATATAATTTTATTTATGAGCATCTACACTAAAATAGTAACCTAAAGTAGTTTATTATGTACACCATTACTGAGATATCGTATAATCCATTAAAAGTCTAATAAAGAATCAATGAGGTGACAAATTTCCGTCTTAACTAACAATCATCTTCCATCAACTTCATAACTCATCTTTTCAATTCCTTAAAAAATCGTAGCATGACATTTTTTCCATTAGTTCCACCCTCGGGATAAATCGGCGACCTGTTGCGAGTCGAACGTGTGCCGAGGTCTCATCTCGCGATTTAGTGGAGACCAAGGAAATTGTTCTTTTGTTTACTTTCCTACTTCAGGAGTGTGTTTATGTGTTTGTGTGCGATTTTTTGTGATGGAAAATTGGCAGCTTTAGACTGCGAACATTTTGTTTGGAAGCAAATTGAATACAAAAGGTTCTATATTTTTATATGGGTTAATATACGTGATTGAATATATACATACATCTTTTTTTATTAAGCGACAATGTTGATTACAAAATTTATTATTATTACTATTAAATAAATTAATTAATGACTGCATGTCGGTTTATCCGTCCGTCCATACCTTTGGAATCGTGCAAACGTGCGTGTTTTATTACGTAAACAATAACAGATAATAAAGAAAAAAAAACGGTAATTTCCATACAAGAAAATACTTTTTTTTAATAATAGAAAGTTATTCTAATAAATTAAAAAGTCATATTTTATTAAATTAAAAAGTCACAGAATTCCTATAAAATGAAAAAAAAACAATGATGAATGATCTGACGAATTGCGTTAATTAATTCAACTATTTTTCAATACAGCATCGTATGTTAAATACGTTTATACTAATATTATACTCGTAAAGAGGTAAAGTTTGTCAGTTTGTGACGTTGTAGGGGGTAATCTCTGGATCTACTGAATCGATTTAGATGAAATTTAGTAAGAAGATAATTTGAGACACTGGAAAGGACATAGGATACTTTTCGTCCCAGAAGTCATCCCTTAAAAGGGTGAAAATGGGGATGAAAATTTGTATGGGGAATCAAACTAGTAGGTTATATATTGGATGATAGAACGGTCGGGTGCCTGAAATCTACCTACACTCGACCATTTTTGTTTCTCTTCACTTTTATTATCACATATTATAATTTAACATACACCTAAAGCTAAGATTATATACTTACAGAACTATTAAATATTTACTTATTGGCATTAAAACGTTAGAAACGAAATAATACTTAATTCTTAACTTTACAAAACTCCTTCATTTCGTATACCTGTCATTAACAAGGACACAAGGCGAAACAAAGACTTGTCCGGCATCGGAGAACTTTTCTGACATGAAAGAGACTAAGAGCTATCGAAAACGTCGAATAAAGCTTTTACGGAATACCAATTACGATAGATTTAATTCTGTGTATTACACGATATTATAAATGATCTATACATCTGTAATATGGTACTTTGGGTTTCAAATTTCTATTATATTTTATAACTTAAACTTATTTATTCACATTTAAATATATGTCTACAAAACACAGGCTATATTATTTAAACCGTAATTATTTTTGCTAGATTTTTTGTAATATTTTGTCTTGGAATATATTCTTCAACATACTTATATAAACAAGGCAAATAAGTTTTTGTATGATAAGGAATACTTATTATACGAAATTTTATCAAGGAATTATTCCTACAAATATAAGCTTTCAAATAGGTACTAAAGAAAATGAAAATCGGACAAGTGCGAGTTTGACTAGCACACCGAGGTTCCCGTATCCTGAAACATTAAACATAAAAATAAGTTTATAAGGTGAACAAAGTAGGGTTTTTGGATCTTTTCTTTGTTTTGATTCCTTTTGCGAGTGTCAAAATATCCGACATAAATGACCGTATATTGCGTTGACTTAGAAGTTTGATTTTTTCACAGCTTCAAGCGATTACAGGCCTGAGTAATTGATAATAATTTCTATTAGATACCTGAGAAAAAGGTTCTGACAGATAGACAGACGAACGGACCACGAAGTGGTCCTATAAGGGATTTTTCTTTTGAGGTACGGGACCCTAAAAAGATAAATTTACAGAATTAGTGTAAGCAACCCTGAAGATAGCGGTAAGTTCAATTTTCGTATATTAAATTAACCATGTAATAAGTAGCTTACTAATAGCATTACAATTAGATGCTAGCGGCGACATCCGGATGCGGCGGCTTAACATACAGTGGAAATGTCCTTGTGAATATTTGATATCATTATACTTGGCTAACCAATCTGATAACATGATGCAATTTTTAAACTAATAATTTTCGAAAGCCAAAGATCCCGTATTGAAGAGTAACGAAATTTTATATATAAAATTTAAATTATATTATAGATATAATTATAGCACAAATATAAATCTTGGATATATGTAAATACTAGCAGAACCCGTGACTTTGCTCGCGCTTAAACTACAAAAAAGCTCTAAAATGGTAGGTTTCATACAAACTTTCATCCGCTATTTTATTCCCTTATGCAAAAAAAATCGAAAAAGGCTAAAACACGTACTTAATTAATTGTATTGAAGAGCATTAATATCAAGTTTCAAGTTATTCTGATCATAAATATTTTTTTAGATTGTATTACGAGTATAGCGTGTTTTCCAATGGGAAAGAGATAATCTCCCGAGGTAAAAAGTAGCCTATGTCACTCTCCAGCCCTCCAACTACCTCCACATAAAAATCACGCCAATCCGCCAAGCCGTTTTGACGTGAAAGAAAGCCAAACAAACAAACACACTTTCACATTTATAATATTAAGTATAGATGTACTTATACAGCGTGTATGATTACTAAAACGACAACATGACTGATGAATTAAGCTAGCAGGGGAATCGAGGACCTCAATACCTATATATCGATTTAACCACCCCATGTATGTAAGCCTGAAAATTAGGAGTAAATTAATAGCTATAAAATAGCTAAGAGCACACTTTTTCATGAACACGGATATCCATATCCTATTAGAACGAAGTTTTAATAACATCTCCAGGTAAATTTCTAAGAAATTAATTAAATTTCTAAGAAATCTATTGTTAACTGTAACGCCGGCGTGTCTGCGGTCGTTGAGGGAATATATCTTTATCTAGATTACCTAGTAATTATTTTAGCGCTTAACTTATTTGAATGCGTTAGTATATATATTATAGTATAGTCAAATGAAGCTTTATTTAGCCTAAAGTCTAATTCATCAGTCACGTCAAACACTGTATAGGTATATCTATAAACAGCGGCAGTCTTACTAATAGCATGCTACTTATCTTTCAATGACATATGGTATTTTTTAAAATCTCGGCTTATCAAGAAATCATTTAGGTAAAACAATAGTTTTTTTTTTCGCGAGAAGTTAAAGCAAAGCAGTGATTATTTGAATTTAAGTAATTTATCATATATATTTAACACAAATTAGGCAAAATTCTTGAATATAAATAGGTATCTATCTAATTTTTACCGGATAGATTGAGAAGGTATTAAAAAAAATACTTAAGAACTTTTATGTCCAAGGCTTTATAAAAAGAATGTTTTATATAAAACATCTTGGAACCACGTAAAAACCTCCAGGCAATTTTAATGTTACATAAAAGTTGTTCAGTAATACTATACGTAGAAAAAAATCAGGTCCTACTGAGTACATCATATATTTTCTTTAAACCGATTTTATAATAAAAGCATATAGAGTTCATACGTGCTACACAAATAATTCTAAGTATTGTAAAGCACAAAATCCAATGTGTAATTGAACGATATTTTAAATTCAATGCAAGAAAATCTACACCTGCTTTTTTGTTACTACTTTATAACAAATGGGTTCCACAATCCAATTAAGCATATATCGTGGAATCTTTTCATCTAGGTGTTATAATGGGAATCAGGCTACTTAGTAACCTATTCTCGTTTTATTTACATTCACATCTGAAGCGCCTTAATGGAGAGCACCTGCGATCATTTATGATATACGAATACTGTTACAGCAATATAAATTATTATTTTATTCCTTTCATTCATGCTTTTGTACACCGATTGTTCGATTCTAGATTTCAGCAGGTTGTGATGAATTGAAATAGGTTTGTATTTTTTTGTTGGAAAAAATGGAGAAAAATTTCTTTTATATTTTTTAAGCTTTTCCGAGAAAATGTTTCTGCGACATATATTGATACTATTATGTTATATTAAACAATTGAGTTAAGCGAATGACAACTGAGGTTTTAAACGCAGATCATATAAATATTAACATAAGATTTGAAACGCAGATTATATAATAAAATTGTAACTAAGCCGAATCTGTACATTAAATATTTTTTGGAAAATCTAATTGAAATAAACATTATTATCGATACAGAGGCCGAATCTATAGTTTTTAGAATTTTTGTCTGTCTGTCTGTCTGTCTGTCTGTCTGTTACCGCATCACAGAAAAACCACTGGAGGGATTTTGATGAAATTTGGTATGGTGATAGCTGGTTATCCGGGTCAACATATAGGATACTTTTTACCGCGGGAAAATATCTCATTTCTGAGAAAAAATACAAAAACTGCATTGTAAGAGTATACTAATATTATGTTAAACTTAAGTATTTGCTTTTTGGTCATCTGAACGCGGGCGGAGCCGCGGGCAATGCTAGTTCATAATATAAAAATAAAAATTCCAACTTAACTTCATATTAATTTGAAAATTATTTCTTCAATGTATTAATAGTATATCATTAGGAATTAATAAAAAAATAAGGAACACCAAGATCGACGTCGAAGATCAACGAAAGCATTATCAACGAAAATCATCAACACAAGACATTCTAGAACTTCATACAAATATCTGTTAAATGAAACATATCTCAGAACCACTTGTGATATTAGCCATTCTTTTTAACTTACGTACAGTCTGACAAATGATTATTTAGCGGGAGCAGGTGTCTTTACAAGTCGTGGTCGCTTAGAGATATGAATCAAGACGTATAAAGCAAAGGATTCAAAGCGTGTGTATATTGTTTATTTCTACAATATGATAAATGTCTACTTCTTAATTTATTCATACTACGTCTCAGGACTAATATGATGTATCTTATGCTATTATTATAAAGAATTAAAATTTGTTTATTTGTTTGTATGTGTATGATATCCTATATTACTATACTTCACCCGAGTTATAGTCTAGACGAACTTTCGTCGCTAGAGTCAAAAGTCCCATTTTCTTATAAAATATTCTAACCGAGATTTTCATCTGTGCTTACCTTTTTAAAATGAAACAATTTAAAAGCAATATTATTATGAAAACTTTAAATTAAAATCTTGCGGAAAGTGCATCATGTACATATCATATGTATGTACGAGTATATGTAATTGTACATATATGACTTGTTAACCAGTCGTTCCTAACAGATTAGTAAAACTCAACAAATATACACCTAAATAAATTTTACATCGTTTTAATTTTTATTTTGTCTTCTGTTGAAAAAAAACCAATGATCTCGAATCGACTCAACCAAAACAAGTGACATGATTTAAGTAAATAATAAAGTCTTCATAAATCTGAGTTGTATTAATATTTTAGCATCTTTTAAAGTTTTGTTATATATATATATATTATATAATAGATTAAAAACAATAGTTATTTCTATATCTAGCTCTAAGATAATCTGTACATGTAATAAAATTGTAACTAAGCAGAATATGTACATTAAATATTTTTGGGAAAATCTTATTGAAGTAGACATTATTATCGATACAGAGGCTGAATCTATAGTTTTTAGAATTTTTGTCTGTCTGTCTGTCTGTTTCACGGAAAATCCACTGGAGGGATTTTGATGAAATTTGGTATGGTGATAGCTGGTGGTTACCTGGGTCAATATATAGGATAATTTTTACCGCAGGCAAATGTCTTATTTCTGAGAAAAAATACAAAAACTGCAATGTAAGAGTATACTAATATGTAAAACCTAAAAATTTGGTTTTTGGTTATCTAAACGCGGGCGGAGCCACAGGCAATGCTAGTATGAAAAATAAATCAGTCTCAATAGAGTCAAGTGAATACAATAGAGATTTTGTTACTCACTTAAAGAAAATGTGTCTAATAGAAAAAGCTTTGATTGCCTAATCTTAAGCTTACATACGTGTCTAAAAGCATAAACAAATGTAAGTATAAAACGAACCTAAGTAAACTGATCTCAAGCAAGCAGGTAGCAAAGCGTAGGACAAACCACTAAAAGAACACGTTATTTTCCGGACACATCAAGACGGATAGTGTTGTAAAAATTACTTAACGATATATTAATACGTAACAATAATGTTATTATTACGTAGATTTTATAATTATAAGTATATTTAAGCAGTAGATAAAAAAAAATTGAAAAAATATTTTATACATTAAAAAAATATTAAACTTATTAAACTTAAAATATTAAACTTAAAAAATATTATACTATATAATAATAGACATGCAGAAAGTTAAACCTACTAGTGGTAATAGTAGTATTGGATAGTGGTTTTGCTATAAAAACGGAACCCTAAAATAAAAAAAAATATTAACTATATTTTGTCACTTTCTCAGAAATTATTCAATAAACTCAAGCTCCTTACTCCTCACTTAACTTAGTAGTTATTTAATTATTAAATAAAAAAATAGTTTAATTTTTCAGTAAATTAAACTATTTTTATTCTCATATTAGAAATTATAGTAAAATAAATATAAACTATATCTCTATCGCTTTCTTTTTTAGACTAAAGGCATATAATAATTATTTATCTCCTTTTTAGTCTCCTCTTATCATTTTGAATAGTAAAAACATTCTTTATTTGCAAAATCGAACCCACGACCTATCGCAGTCACATAAAACTCTTCAGCTATAGTCATATAAAGATCATATTTTGGAAAAATTATACCGATTCAATATTACAATCCAAAACTATTTAATTTTAGGAAAATGTGTTATCGATGTAACAAGTCTCCTCCCTACTAGGAGGGCGGGTAACGGGCGGACGATTAGCCGTGGTGTTTCTCTGGCCGCCCTGGAAATAGAAAATAAAGGCCGTGTGACATGAGCGGTTGTGCATTCTTTACTTGGGTGAGAGTAACTTATTTATTTTACTATAAACTTTTCACACTTTCGATACATTTTGAATTTTGAATGAACATTTTGAATTAAATATTCGTTTTGCATATAAAAAATCAGGCATATCTTAATTTATTAAATAACCAAAGGTTTTAAAAGGACGTGTCGACGAATTGTTTCTTTTAAATAAATTTATAACCTATTAATTACAGAAAGGAAACATACAGTACAATAACGATCGAAAAGTAAATGTAACCGGAACAATAAAAATAAATATAATTTGCTTTAGTGAGCTAATGACGTTATGTTGGTGGGCGTTACAGCGATAAACGACCGCCGCCTATTGACGCGCCGCCCACTGCAAACATCGAAAAAGCTGATTAATTGTTCTGATTGACGTTAACAATACTAACAGTTCGTATGGCAACTAGAGAATGGAATTAAAAAAATACACGGCTGAAGAATTTGATAAGTAATTTACACGTAGCAATCTAAAAATAGAGACAAAAGAAGGTAATAATATAATAAAACCACTCACATTTTTTTGTATTTTTCCAATAATATTTTATCATGGAGCTTAACAAGTTTGTGGCAAAAGTTAGTTAAAACACGTAAGCGTTCTATAATTGTCTTAAAATCTTAACCTTTTAGTATTGATAATATAGCCGAGTACTTGCTCCATTTAACTCGACCGTTAAAACAATTCGAGTCAAACGACGCAAGTAAAACGCGCGTTCGAACGTGACCGCTTTATTTATGCAGATGTCCCCTGTCCCCTCACACGACAGTCTGAGAAGAATTCAACTAGCGTCTCCTAACGCTCTTATTGAACACAAACAGAAAGCCCAGGGCTTAGCAAATATTTGGTATACATATCACGCTACCGCTTAATAAAGATTACGAGATTATGTTACATATCGCCTTGACCTAGCTTCTAAACAAATGAAATCGATGAAATTTGTAGAAACGTGATAACTAATTTTGATAGTTCATTAATAAAATAATATATTACTATATAAAATTGATCAAAACAATATGTGCACGTATTCGTAGGTATATATTATAGTAACTGAACTCTTTGCATATTTTCTAATATTAAATATATACAAAAATAATTTTATCTCTCAAACAGTCTTATTTATAAATGCAACTACAGAATCAGATTTAGGGTTTTTTTGTATACATTTTTTTTAAGTAACATAAGTTATTTCTTTTGACATAAATAAAATATTATATAAGTTATTCAAAAGTCTAATTGAATAAAGTTTATTTTATTTTATTTATTTTGACATATATAGAAAGTAGATGGTAAAATCAGTAAATGAGCAAAAATTATAATATGCGTTCAGTGTCGTCTGCACTACAATCACCAAACATAACACTTACTTTGAATGAGGGTGCGTAGAATATGGAACTTTGGCTGTAAATTTGGATTTATTCAGCCGTAGGCACTTTGTGTTTCCTACTATTTTCTTGAATGCTGCGCATATGAATAGACACTTGACTGAGAAAGAAAAGTTTTATAATATTCCTGCGTTTTAACGGTAACTATAGAATAGACTATATACATATATGTACAATGTACATATATATGTATAGAAAAGTAGATAAGATTATAAAAAATAAAAAAATAAATGTCCCTTACTTTAGAAATGATTGATTTTCCATTCAGTCTTCCACCCCCGTTTCCACTCTCTTATATGTTTTAGGTTTTCCGGGATGAAAACTATTCTATGTTGTTCCCAGGGTCTCATAATATTTCTATACTAAATTTAAAGCGTGAAAAAGTGACGGACGGACAGACAGACAGACAGACAGACAGACGGAGTTACTTTCGCATTTAATATTGGTATGGATATATAAAGCTGATTTTTTAGTGGTGCTGGTCTATCATCATCGGCTTGTGATGAAAGTTGAAAAGTCAATCAGTGAATCGCGACATTGCCTTTAATAATATATAATAAAAATAGTTATAGCGAGTGTACCTTAGAAGATAGACATATACTATTGCGGACGTTTCTGTAGACTTTTTTAAGTTATTTTGTATTCCCGTGGGAAAGAAAGATTTTCCTGAAGTAAAAAGTATCTTAAATGTTGACCGAAGTAATAACTTATCACTTCACCAAATTTCGTTGACATCGGTTCATTAATTTTTGCGTGAAACGCGCACACACAAACAGGCATACACACCAACAGACATTTTTTTTAATAACTATTGTTATTGTTTTGGGATCTATATTGTATACATAATACTTTGCAGACATTGTTTTTTAAAAATATTTCATGTACAGATTTTGCTAAATTACTGCTTTATTATAGTATAGATAGATTACTTTAAATGTATTATTATATACTAACAATATTTACCAATACATAGGCTATAACCGGCTTTTTTTATCCAGTCATCAAGACATTAATTTTCAAATATTTGTTTCTTTACAGATACCAAATAGCATAAATATGTATAAATTTTAAATTTGACTACAAAAATATGATTTTCACTCCTGTAAGATTTGAATTTCAAGGAATCCAACGGTTATCATGACATAGAAACTTAGGCTATCAAACTTTAGACTAAGGTCATTAGGTATAGGTTTTTTATTTTTTTATTATTATATATATTTGTTAATCGACCAATTTTATTTATAAAACTACCTTTTTATTGGAGTGAAAACTTCTTTAGCCGTGAGCGATTTTTGGTAAGGGCAAAACTTATGGGTTCACTTCACCGACATGCCACGTGTGACACGTGACGTCTCGACGCAATCTGGCGCAGACTGGCGACGCGCAGCGTTATTATTATGTTTCGATTAGTAAATAAACTATATCAAAATGTAAATAATTATTACTCGGAGTGCCAATGGATGTGAAAACCAGTTACAATTAATAAAATTATGAAATAATACAATCAATTTAAAAATTACAACAAAACAGTTATACCAAAGTCATAAGTTTTAACAAACTTATAACTTTGAAACTGAGAACTTATCTCTGTATCTCATCTTATGTCTAGTGTCTATTTTTTTGTCATTTGATATTTATATATAGGTAGGTAAATATAAGCCAGATAACTTGGTATTACTATAATTATTTACTTGTTTAGAAAAAAAATAATTAATATTAATTAAATGTTTATTAATGAAAAATGGGGTTTGTAATATATTAATATTATCGTCTGCACACTTGTATCATTATCCATTATACGAAACAGGCACACAAACCTACATTTGGTTTAATAAACCACAATTTATGAGCGCGGCGTAGTCGGACGTCTGTCTCGGGCACTTAACTGCCATAATATTCATAGAGAAAAATCATAGTTTATGACTAACAATCTTTTCACAGAAAGCTTCTTACGCCGGTCCCGAGAGAACTGCAACGCATTTATATTACTTACACTATAAATAAGTTTTATTTCATTATATTGAATTAGTACATCCCCGTTATAAATTCTAGGAAATGGCGCAGATATAAACTGAGACAAGTTTTTATTTCTATAATATTTTTCGACTATACTTAGAAAAACACTAATAAAATTATTATTTATATAAATAGCTTATACATAACGAGCCGATTATATGGAACCTTCTTAGATATGTGTTATTGCACTTAGCCCTTTTCTTACATCTCACTGCTGAGCACGGGCCACCCTTCATATTTATATGAGGAGGATCAGTCATTAGGCCATAGTCCACCAACCAGTGTGGATTAGTCTTTCGAAAACTTGTTATTTTGACCCAACCCGGGATTTCAACCTAGTACCTTACAACAGATTGTTGTATAGAGGCTGCAGATAGCCATACATGCTATCCTCTAGATCAAAGCCTAGTTTAAAAAATATAAACATACGTTGGTATTCTTTCTTCCTGAAAATCTTACCTTACTTTGTTAAAATGAAAAATTATGAAGACCATAATCGAAACCGGTCATAAGTTTTCTCTACTAGCCCAGTCGGGTTGTCAAAAAAAAAGGCCTAACCCCGAAAAAATTCTAAGCCAAAATTTTAGTTCACCAGCCTTTGAAGGGAGAGGTAGAGGTTCAGGTTTAGAGGAGAGGTAGGAGTGAAAATTTAAAATCATGACCAAATTGGAGCGATGCATTAGCCGTCTTTTAAGGGTGAATCGTTTTTCTCAATGTCTCAGCAATTTTCAACTTTTGGAGAAAAATCATAAGGTCTAACTAATGTTGTTCATTATTCAATTCTCTACATTTTATTTAATTTTCATTTTTTCCTATGATCGATATTTTCCGAGTCAACGGGAAAAAACTAGGATAAATATAATAATTATAATATATAAATAATAATAGGATAATATAATTTATTATTATTTTTGAATTACATATATGATTTATTATATTTGACTTTATGGCCCAAATGTACAGGAATAATTTTTGTGTGGAATTAAAATTCCTACAATTTTGATCTCTACCATTTTTTTCGTAGACACAATATTTAAGGTCCGATTTCTTGAGAAATAAACCTTGCTATGGAGTACGTTTTGGACTATACTCAGGAAAACGCTAATAAAGTTATTATTTATATTATATAAATAGCTTATACATAACAAACCGATTATATGGAATCTTTTTGCGGATAATATTTAATTGCCCATAACAGCAAATATTCCCTAAAGGTTATATGTACATACATAATTTCTCATAATTTATTTATATATAATCTCTTTATAGGTTATATATATATATATATATATATATATATATATATATATATATATATATATATATATATATATATATATATATATATATATATATATATATATATATATATATACTACAAAATTCATTAAATATTGAGGGATAACACCATAATTGTTTAAAGCAAAATACGCTTCGGTCACAAGTATTATAAATTCATCATTACTATAACGTGCTTCAATAATACGATATCAGATTTTTAATCGATTTTTAAAAATAAACCAATTAGTTTTAGTTGGTAATTACATGAGCCATAAAAATAGTTCTATAATAGGCATTAGTAGCTATTCCACATAACTTTTTTTTTTTTGATATCTAATCATCATAGTGATGATTAGATCAATGTAGGATTATTATAATTTAATATACACTAGCAAGTGCACCCGGAATTGCCTTTATAAAAAATATTACCTACGGTAGATCCCAGACATGACCTATAATATGTATGTATGTTCCATACAAACCTATTATCCGATTGGCTTATGAAGAAATTACACACATACATACTGACAAACTTATGCATTAATATCATAATTAACTGTAATAACACAAAAAACATACAAAGCTGTACGCAAAATATAAATAATACAAACTTGACTATTATCTTTAACGTCCATTTAGATACAAAAACAAAGGTTCTAAAATTAATCATCAACTTATATCTCTATTAGCCCTCACAACATACATATAAAGGTCTCTGCGGAGTAAATCCACAAACACATTAGACAGGTGCCCGCGTCACATCATTTTGAAAAGGGAAAAGCTTAGCTATAAAGATTAGAAGGCTTTAGAGTTAGTAAATCAAATAGTTGGAATAAAATCACTTGTTGGCTCAACCAAAAATCAAGTGAGAATAAATCTATCATTCAATAAGCGGGCGACGAGGTGATTTGTCACGGGGCCCTCCTAATGTTTTCGCGGGTCGCCCGTCTTCCTTAAGTTTGGTTCTTTTATAATTTATTAAATGCGAAATCGTAATTTTAAATAATTTGCCAAATAGATAAGACGATGAAGATTTATGTTACTTTATATGGCGTAATTGCGAAGTAGAATATTAGGTAAAAGGAATTTGATATTAAATTATTATTTTTAGTTACGTAAAAATGCCTATGAAATAATACGTTGTGTTTTACTGATAAATTGTGACTCATCTATCCGTTTTTTTACTTAGTACAATAATAATGCTATACTTTCTACAATACGGGTATCAGTAAAGTATATTATTTATTTAATACAATTCCTGGATATTCCCTTGAATACGATATATTCTGTATCAAAGAAAATTATACGGCACCTCGACTCTTACTTATTCAATTTAAACTAGCCATATCGGTCAAGCTGTCTCTGAGACATGGCTATAAAATCTATACTAAATTAAAAAGACGCAAAGTTTGTTTCTTTGTTTGAACGCGCTAATCAAAATTTTAAAAAGATTTAGAATTGATAGAAAAAAGTTATGGGTATCAAAAATCAGCGATTTTTGAGAAATCGATCGGCTTTACGTAGCTGTATTTCATAGAAATAGCAGTAACCAGAAAAAACTAGGATAGAAATCAATAGAGTATATTTCAACAAAAAATTTGAGCCCTTGATCATCCCTCTACTCCAAAAATTGTAGATTTGAGAGCACTTTGAAAATTGGAAAAAAATTGCTCACACAGTGGCTCAGTTAGAAGCCCACATTCAAGCCGGATTTAAGTTCAAATCAATTAAAATAAACTATCTTTTCGGATTATTTCGCAAATTTATTTTTTATATATTGCGATTCTCAGTATGATTGCTGAAAGATTGATCTTTTACTTGTTATAGTTTACTAGCGACTCACCCTCGCTCCGTTCGGGTTCGTTCCTTACGTTTTAATGTTCAGTGTAGATGTCTCAGAGATGAGATATTATCTCGCAGTAAAAAATATTCTACATGTTGACCCGGATAATCAGCTGTCATCATACCAAATATCATCAAAATCCAGTCTCCAGTCCAAACTTCAGTGGTTTTGCCGTGATGCGGTCACAGACAGGCAGACAACAATTCTAAAAACTGTAGACTCGGCCTCTATATCGATAATAATATCAATTTAATAAGATTTTCCAAGAAATATTTAATGTTCGACGGTAATGTGATTCGGCTTAGTTACAATTTTATTATATTTATTATATGGTTCTATTTTGTCTTTTCTTAAATTTGAATACTTATTTATAATAAACCATGAACATAATTATATAATTACAGAATTAATAAGTAGAATTTCGGAGATAAGCCGTAACAAACAAACTGACAAAATTTAAAAAAATTATAAGTAACGTATATAATTTCATATGCATTTAGTAAAAAGCTGTTTTTTTTACATTACAAAAAAACACTTCAATTTTTATTTATTGATTGTATTTGATACTAATAGATTTTTTATAGATTGTAAATTTATAAAGTAGCTGTAAAGCGTTGGTGATTTTCTGTGGCTCCTATGAGGAACGTACCTATTTAAATTGTGAACAAAACCTCTTAAAATAAAGTTTAACAAAAACGAAGTACTTATTATTAATTTATTTTAATTATATATACATTCTATACTAATACTAATATTAAAAAGAGGTAAAGTTTGTGAGCTTGGGACATTGTAGAGGGTAATCTCTGGTACTAAACCGATTAAGATGAAATTTGATAAGAATATAGTGTGAGATCCTGGCAAGGACATAGGATACTTTTTATCCCGCAAATCTTCTCCCATCGACTCACACTCACTATGCAGTTTGTATTATATTTGTTATTTAAATTTATTTTTTTAATTAAAACAAACATTTGCTTCGTCAGCATTGTCCGATGACCAAACCCACGACCTCCACTATAATAGACTAGTAAGACACATGCTCCAACACATCACGTTTGTTAATCTAATACATATTAAATTAAACATTAACCACTAGATACATGTTAATATGTATCCTGACACGAATTGTCGAAGCATGAACCACAATCCATTTAGGTGTATTACGCTTGTAAGATCGTCCCAGCTCGCTAATAAATGATTCGGAGAGACCACATTGAAAGACATTTAATTTGATTGTGTAGACAACAACATATCTAAGCTAATTATATAACAATTCACAACATTTTTTTTAGAAAAGAAAGTACTTAGATAGAGCTTTTTTTTTGTTTTGTACTTTTTTCACGTTCTGACGGATAGATTTTAGTGAAGTAAAACGTCACACATAGTATTTTTTTTGTTTCAATTTATTAAAGCTTTTATGTGTTTATATAAAGAAAAATGTAGGTACAGAAATTTTAAAAGGAAATCGTAATATGTTACTATGAAATAATAAATATATAATATATCCCACGAGAACCGTACATTTTTCCAGGATAAAAAGTATCCTATGTGCTATTCCAGACTATAATCTATCTCTGTGTCAAATTTCATCCAGATCCGATCAGCCGTTTTGGCGTGAGAGAGTAACAACATCCATACTCACAAAATTTCACATTTATAATACAGATTATGAAGATCAGAACAGAAGATATCTTTTGACAGTAACATAAGTATATTTCTAATTGTTAAGTCGAAGACAGAGATCATATTTAATTCTATCTACAGTCTGTCAAATACATGACGTTGAATAGTTACAACTACTTCCGCTACGTTTTACTCTAAGCAAATCAGGTAAATAAATTAACGATTTTTATTAGTGGATTAAATGATCATACTAAAGGCTTAGTTCACTTAAAACGCCAGATAGAAAGGGTACTATTGTACCAAACATATTATTATCATATATTTCAAATGCGCACATATAATCATGTGTTGCTAAATAAGCAAAACTACTGTCTAAATTCTAAATCATTTTAAATTTAACTTAAAACTTAAACATCAAAGCAGAACACAACATACAGCAATATTTGTTGAGATTTACAAGCACATTCATTTCGTTAAAAGCCCCCGATTAACTTCATCCTTCCATTACAATGGCGGCACTGTAATCCCACCAATAGTTATGTACTGATGTTATATGTAAAACGACTTTTAGCAAGATGTTTTACGCAAATTTCATTTCGAGTTTATGTATAATCCTTTTTTGTATGTATATGGTTCCAGTAGATTGTTTATATAAAACAGTCTATACATATAATAAAATTGTAACTAAGCCGAATCTGTACATTAGATATTTTTCGGAAAGTCTTATTGAAATAAACATTATTATCTATACAGAGGCCGAAATACAGTTTTTAGAATTTTTGTCTGTCTGTCTGTTACCGCATCACAGAAAAACCACTGGAGGGATTTTGATGAAACTTGGTATGGTGATAGCTGGTTACCCGGGTCAACATATAGGATACTTTTTACCGCGGGAAAATACCTGATTTTTGAGAAAAAATACAAAAACTACAATATAAGAGTATCCTAATATGAAAAACCTAAGAATTTAGTTTTTGGTCATCTGAACGCGGGCGGAGCCGCGGGCAATGCTAATTATTCTATATAGAAATAAAAAATGACTCTCGTATTTTTTTAATTATATATTAATACAGAAGCCACGTTTATTCAACACACCTTATTAATAAATACTTCTGCTGCAACGTAAGAAGTGTCTTGTTCAGCAAATGAATATTTCTCAATTATGTGCATTATAATTTTAATAATTTCGAATTAAAAATCAATTCAATTGTGGTTATTCCATCACTAGGGCCAAATATTTTCCATATAATTTATATGGGACTACTCATTATATAGTATAACTTATTCGTAAAAAATAAAACTAATAATTTAAAGCAGTTGTCCACATGATTGATAATATCGCGTTAGAGTTCATCTCTTCCTGCTCTGTAATCGGTTACGAACTAAATGCCTACCACGATAACTTTTACCTGTTTCATATAATTATAGTGAATTAAAGAAAAAATATATGTAAACTCTTAACTTGTATCTAACTCATAACATGATAGAGGAACAAAATAAAGGTTTAACAAAAAATATGTAAAATAACTATTTAATTTAATCTTAGAGTTTTTTCATAATAGAATCACTTAAATGTAATTATTTTAACATAACTCGCTTCATTAATATTATCCTATAAGTGACACAGATATTTGTGTTGTTAATATTATTATAGTACCATTAAAGCATTAACTCGGTTGTATTCATTGGTTACATTGGAGATACACATTTTACGGTTTAATTAAAATTATTAAATATCACATGTGGTCAGTGGTTGTTCTGTGCATGATATTGATACTAATATGGCTTCAGGCAGACATTTATAATATTCATGAAATAATTTACATTCCGAATGTACGAAATTTTTCGTATTTAATTCTTGTATAAAATTTCACATTACCATTATTATATTGTGTATATTGTATTGTACAATATATATATATATATATACAATACAATAAATTACAATACAATTGTACAATACAATATACATATAATAATGGTAATGTGAAATTTTATATAATATAAAATATATATATATATATATATATATATATATATATATATATATATATATATATATATATATATATATATATATATATTTATTCTTCTCCCTGCCCATTTCCCAATCACTTGGGGTAGGTGCAGTACATCTTCTGTACTGCTGAAAGGATTTGGCAAAAGTTTTACGACCGCCTGCCTGACGTCAACCCTCCTTGGGAATACAAATTAATACACATATATATATATATATATATATATATATATATATATATATATATATATAATTGAATGAAAACAGATAAATATTTTTACAAGTCAATATCTACATTTAATAATATAAAGAAATATTTAAATCATAAATTAAATAAAAGATTAGAATTCAATGTCAGCGTTTGACCACTACATAAATAAATTATCCTTTTTCAAATCCCATCACGTTTATTTTGTATAAAAAGTACTTAAACAAGGTTTCCCTTTCTTCTCCTGGGCGTATTTTTGTTTGCCAGCCCGATTATCCGCAGATTTGCTACAAGAATGATAGATAAATAACATTATTTTACGCAAATATGTTACACATTCCTAAACTAACATCGCTAAGGGCCCTGGGGTCCTCTTTTGCGAGCTGGGTCTATATTACAGTTCGTTACGTCGACGCCAGACCATCCGTTATTTTTGCCCCTTACATATTTTAATGCCCCCCAAGGAGATTTCCTTACCGCCCTCTTAACCATTTCCGAGCCATTGGACGACTTAAATGAAACATTCAGAGTCAATTTTCACTGCTGATCGCATTTCCTTACATTTTTTTTGATTTTACTCTTATTAAAGCTAAATTTTACTCTTATTAAATTGATCTAAACTTTAAGGCTTACTAAATGATTATGTTAATATATAACATTAAATATTTATCTTATCAACAATATTAGTATTTAGGTATTAGTAAATTGTATATGTACCTATATACGTTACGCCTATGAACACTAAGTCGGCATAAACTCGTAGTGTATGATAGGCGCAGGCTATATAGCTTCTATTGTAAAATACGCGAATTCGACCCCGATGGGTTTGAATATTTATTTAGATGGCATACGTAGTCTGCCTTGCCTCGGGTATTTTTGACAACCTCTCTGAATCTTGAATTTCTAGATGCCTCAACGCTCTTCACTGTTCAGTAAGCTAGTTTTACCATTTAGATTGTTACTCGTAAGTGAGATTTTGGTATTCCACTCTCCTCAACTACATCGTAAGGCTTACTCTCCACTTTGATGGTATATGACACTAGATCTTTCTCCAAAGCATTTATTTATTAATAAGCAACTTACACCGGCTTTGCTGGCTTTCTTTAATAATATTAATATTATATTCCATGAAAATTTGGTAATCTCTTTATATCTCTAGGGGTTGAATTGAGAAGTTTTATCCAAAGGCAATAAAAATAAAGGTTTAAACAAGAAATCTTTTTTTGTGCGTATTAAAATTATTATAGGAATACGATGTCAATATATAAGTATTTTAGAAGGTCTGAGCGTTAGCTAAATCAAACAGTTAATTATCAAGAATGCCCCAAATAAAGTATGGATAAGAATGTAAAACTGAAATGGTTCTAATTTTATGAAGAAACATATAAAAACAACCATCAAATTAGACGTAACCATACAAAGATAAAATAATTTACAAATAGATAAGTGTATAAGTATCCCCAAAGGCTTAAGGCTTAGAACTGATGGATAAAAGGCCCATACATAAGCTCTATTTACGTATACCGCTTAAACAGTGAATAGAAAATTTTATACAATGGAAGTTACAATTTACTATACTGAATATTCCATTTATATAGCTGTATATTCTACTCAAAGCGTTCTAAGGTATATCATAAGAAATGCATAAGGTCGCACAGAGAATATAAAGATTCGAGGTCGTATAGCAAATAATACACAGATCCCTCTACATGTCGTCGTTTTATTCTGATAGTCGATTTCAGATTCCTATCCGAATTTTTGATACGTGTCGGGAGAGTGCTGCGTTTTATAAAAGAGAATATAATGGGTTTCTGAAAATTTAATATCTATTGCATAATGTATTTGGTACTATAATCGTAGTTTAACTGAGAATTACTGATAGTTTTTAACGTCCAGAAAGCAGCAAATAATATCTAAAGTAAATTCTAAAGACATGTTTTTATTACTTTTTATAGGACGCTCATATTAATAATACGTTTAATAATTTATTACTTAAATATAACAATGTAAAATTACATAACATATTTTTATAGTGTACCTGTTCAACATATTACGCGCTAAGCGAAATTTGAATCATTTTCATTATATTTTTACTAAAAATATACACGAAGACAGCCGCGACAACAAAGAATTTCATAAAGCTCCAAATTGGCAACTCAAGGTATGTTTTAAGGAAGAAATTAATATTATTATGCGCTTTAATTAACCTTTGAGATGAAATTAATCAAACTCGAAATTACCTTTGCAGGTGACGTAAGGAATGCACGCCAAATTAAGCCTTAAAGCATTTTAATGATTACGTATTTACGAAAAATTAGCACATCAAAATTGTTTATCAAAAGAGAATGTATGTATGTATTCAGCCCTTTTTTAACGCCCCACTGCTAGGCACGGGCCTCCCTTCAGTACGAGGGGGATCAGGCCATAGTCCACCACGCTGGCCAAGTGCGGGTTGGCGGACTTCACATGTCTTTTGAAAACTTGCTATGTTCTCATCTTCAGATATGCAGGTTTCCTCACGATGTTTTCCTTCACCGTTAAGACAAGTGGTAATCATGTTGGAAATGATTCGCACATGAAAATATCAGAGGTGCGAGACCCGGGACTTGAACCCGCTTCACTCGGTTTCCCAAGCGAGCGCGTTACCACTGGGCTACCACTGCCTCAAAAGAGAATAACATGACTTTTTCTATTATATTAAAGAAGAAAAGTAAAAGGTAGCCAATTTAGATGCCAAATGCTTGGAATGTTATAAGCCTATCTACCTTAAGCTCTTTTCTTTTAGTCTAATCAAATAAGGTCTGTAATCGAAAATTTAATAGACCGAATTTTTGGTTAAAGCTGGTTTGAAGATGGAAACTGAAACTGCTCATAAAAGAAAAATAGTAAATACGATAAAAATACTAAATCAATTACTTGAAGAGGCTTTGAATATGGCATTATAAATATTCGTTAGATTTTTTAAATGTAACTTTTTAACTTTAAATGAAATTTCACCCTTGATGGTGGACCTACCCAATAGAATATTAATTACAAACTAAATAATTATAATAGAACTATCGACTCACGCTCGCGTCTCTCGGGTTCGTCCCTAGGTACGTCTTAACGGTTAGTATGAATATAATATGCATGCATTATACATATAAACCTTCCTCTTTAATCACTCTATCTATTGCTGAAAACTGCATTAAAATCTGTTGAGTAGTTTAAAAGATCTAAGCGAATAGACAGCCGAAGCGACTTCATTTTATACTTTGTAGAGAAGATTTAAAGTTAGCGAAAATATCGTGTTACTCAAAAAATATAAGCACATTCGAATTTTGAAGTCGGTCAAAAAATAAGGTTTGTTACGTATAAGAGTCGATGCCACCTGGCGTAATATAAAATATTTTTCTTTTTTGAATATATGTATACCAAGAACTAGTGACATTTCTCTTTATTTCACTCAGGTGGGAACTAACTATCTCACATAAGGAACTAACTGTGTACTAAACATCATCCAAATCCGTCCAGCCGTTTCAGAGTAAAGGAGTAACAAACATAAATACACATACATACCTATATACATAGAGGTATGACGCACTTATAATTATAGAAGTTCGTTTTATAATATTTTAATTATGATTAAAGTCAACGCTATCTAAATGGATTTTTAATTTTGTTGGCCTTGCGATAGCTGGCATCGAGTCTAAAAAGATCTGATTATCTTACCTATTCTCGTTATACTACATTTTGCGCCTTTAACATTTAGAGATCATTTTATTTAATTTTTAATATACTTATCCGAACAATCCGATTATGATAAATAAAATAATATAAATAAGTTAACAAAGCTCATATTTTATACAATGACTAACAAAAACAAATTTATCCCACGGGAACTATACATTCCGGGATAAAAAGTAGCCTATGTATTATTCTAACGTATAAGTTATACTATCGTAAAGTTTCTTTAAAATCGATTCAGTAATTTTGCGTGAAAGAGTAACAAATATCCATATATCTATACATCGTCACAAATTCTCGCATTTATAATATTAGTAGGACAATAGAGACATATATAATTTATATTCAAACTAGCGGACCCGACAGACGTTGTCCTGTCTACACGTCTTTAATTTGAAAATTTCAAACTTTTTTTAATAATATTTTTGATGAAAATTATTATTCAAATTGTGAATTTAAACCATTCCCAGATCCCCTTGAACACACACAAAAAATTTCATCAAAATCGGTCCAGTCGTTTGAGAGAAGTTCAGTGACATACACACTCACAGAAGAATTATATAAATAAAGATAAGAAACTAAAAATCATACATATGTCTGTAATTCACTAAGAAATAAGTAGCAGGTATCAAATATACTTTAATAGAATATTGTTTAAACCAGCTAAATTGATTAAGCTTTTTCTAAAATATAGACCGAGCTTTTACATATCATTTCTTCTCTTTTGAAATTTTTTGAATAACTTTACATACAAACTTATGTCCTTTAATAAACGTAGAACATATTACCTTGTAAGAGAAAGTGCGTAAAGATGAAGAAAACTTCAAGCGTTGTATTTGTGTACCAAAGTTTTCTATCGATATTTACCAACTTCATAGCTGTACCTAAATATAAAATCTTACTAATACAAAAGAAACTCAAGGTCTATTTGTTTATCCGTGTGCTGTGCTATATATGTATATATATACATATGTATCTGCACTTATTACTCAGTAACTTTAGAACTCGTATCATCATATCTATGATTCTTTTTAGTACAGAAAAACAATATCTGGCTTGGTTTTAGTATACATTTGATTTCGATGTAAACCTAAGCATATGATATTTTTTTAAGCCATGTCGCTCTGTTAGGATCAAATACAAAATCTCTTGAATTTAACTAATTAGACGGTTATTATATTCTTTATTGAGGACACCTTTGACTCATTTTGTAGTGATCCTACTTGCTGTGCCAGCGATCGCATGTTCGAATCCCGCTGGGGGCATTCATTTGTGTGATGAGCACATGTTTGTACTCCAGCATGAGTGTTTATATTTATAATATGTATGTATTTAAAGTTATATATGTGTAGTGTATCAACTATCTGGTATCCAAAACACAAGCCTCGTAGCTTACCGTGGATCTAGATGGTCTTAATATCCAAATATATTTATTACAATTATTTTGAACTATTCTATAGAGTTTCAGCTACTACAGGATCAGACCTCGAAAGTATACTGTTATATTCCTATATTCAGGTAAAAAAGGTTGTTAGCGAATTAATGACGTCACAATGGTTCATTCTGAACACATTCCATAATAACATGGAATACATCATATACTACCTGGTAGAAGTTAAGTAGAATAATTTAGAGAATCTGACTTTAATTACAATATTTACAATAATGCAAAATTTTGTTTCCTATGACGCACCGTTTCGACATCGACGAGAACAATAACATATATTTATTATTCTAGATTATATCAAATCTTTGTATTCTTATCCCACAAAATAGAGTTTGAACCACTATTCCTACATCATTGTCGTGCAAATCTTTGGGTTCACTGAAAATATTTGAATAGGCCGTACAAGTGGGGTTAGGGTAATATATTCCCATCTATTATTGCATATACTCAAAGTGGGACCCATTGCAGAGAAATTTAGTGGGCACTATTGATTGAAAGGTGTTTATTTATCGCTGCAATTTATCGCAAGAGATGTGAAATGACGAAAATAAATTAATTATATGTTTTACTTCTATTACATGGATAACAACAGGTTTAGAACATGATCATTACAAACCCGTTCTTATATAACTTTTCATTCCTGTACTGAGGTAATATATTGTTTTTAATTAATTTTAAAATTTAAACGACTTAATAAAAATCTTAAACTCATTAAATGACTAACTGGCATCGCACAGACTGAATTGTTAGTTCTAGAAAGGTAATCTTGTAAAATATATATGTATAACAAAGATATTAAAAATTAAAAAAAAACCCTTCTATCTTGGACCGATTTTCATCAAACTTTGCTAAGAACACTCCAGACTAACCTTTCAAATAAAAAATAAATAAATCCGGTTCATCCGTTCGGGAGCTACGATGCCATACACAGACAGACACACACACAGTACCGTCAAACTTATAACACCTCGTCGTGATTGGGTCGGCGGTTAAAAATATAATAAAGGTGACCACTAAAAAATGATTTTTGAACATTCATCCTTTATGGGATTATAGGGGATAAAACTCAGAAGAAACGTGCACGTCGACTACTGAGCAGTTTCCGATGGAAAATCCTATTAATGATACAATTTTTAAAAATGTAACACATAAGAACTTCGCAAGTAGCCAATTTAATTTTGATTATTCAACTAATAATATTATACTATATTAAACACACAAAACTCTAATTATTATTATATAGTTTTTATTGTATTTATCAAATATTTATATAAGTCTAATAAATTAAGACAATTCTGTATTTCAAAGGTAGTTTTGCACTGTTAGTAAATAACTTTTATACTAAAAGCTGTACTTAAAGCCCACAGCGTTAGAAGTTTTAATCCTTTCTCACCAAATTGAATCGAATATCAACATCCCGATAGAAATTTACCTTGCTCTAATATCTGTGGTATTACCCGAGATTACTCTTTAATTAATCAGAGCTCGCTGGTAAACTTGACACAAACAGACTGTGGTATGTAGGTTTGATGAGGTTACACGTATACGAACAAGCCTGTACATAACTTGTAATTAAAATTGTGTTTATATTAACAAGTAAAATATGCCAAAATTACGCTTATATTATGCTTTATTTAAAATTATAATTAGCAATCTCGTTCTTACCTTATTAAAAGCTTTATACAAGGTATAATAAAAGCTCTATAATAATTATTATTATACATTCATATATACATAGGTAATATATGTGTATGTACATAAAAGTTAAAATGTAAGTTATTTATCTAAAATATATGTATTAGTGTACATAATTAAAAGAAAACAATGATTAAAGTATGTCACAAACCGTCTAAAAGCGCCATCTATGATAATTTATTGGTACTGTAAAGCATACGAGTAGGCGTTTCGCAGTGCCTAGAATTCAACCATCACTCTCCTACTTGAAAACGATTGCAGCGCCAACATATAAAGTAGGAACTAAACTATTTAAATTTCAAGTTTAAAAATGAAGTACTAATATAATCTACTTACATATATCGATGGAATATCAGATGCATAGAATTACCTGTTGATTAAAATAATCCTTTATTAATTTAATAATAAATAAAGATATATGAATTAATAATCAATAATATTCTTTACTGTGCACTGAAAAGGAAATATATATATATATATATATATATATATATATATAATATAATATAATATAAGCATAGCAGGCGAAAGGTAGGTAATAATTTCAACAAACACTCTTCATTTCACTTCAGTCTTTTAAACTTTCATGGTCACTGATAATATTTATAATATGTATGTAATATATATGTATATTTGTAAATGTGTGTAGCGTATATCTATAACACAAGCCTCGTAGATTACCATGGAACTAGATGGTGCTGTGTTAATGTCCCAACATGTTAAAAGAAAATAAAAAATATGTATACCCCTAACCATGGCGCTTGTTACAGTGCCAAAGTATCGGGAACTCTCAAAGGTAAGTGATTAACATTGTAAACATCAATCATAAATTTACATCATAAAAATATACCTGAATTCATCCAAATTTATTAATAGAAAGAACATGAAAATCTCATGTTTATTATAAAAAATCTAACACAGAAAATTAGGCAGTTACTTCTAAATATGAAAAAAAAATATTATTAGCAAACTCCATGCATTTCCATTTCTCTAGGGAACTCAGCTTTCTTATGTTGATTACAAACTGCAAATTATAACAAGTTATATCAAAATATAGACTTAATGTTTTTTATCGATTTCATATATTTTTTGTTTAGGCAACATTTTTTTACTTTTTTGACTTTTATTATTTACTTTAATAATCACACTAATAATAATTATTTAATTATACATACATATATACGACAATTTGTGAGTGTGTGAATGAGAACTTATAATTTCTTTAACTGGTTTAGTTGAAATTTGGAATGGAGATAGATTCTACCCCTTTTTTATGTTAGATTATGCATTTACGCACACCACCTGCATACATACATACAGATGGTTATGATGGGACTTAACGGCTAGAAAAGCCAGCACTACCCATAAAAAAACCAATAGAATCTCCTCCGTCTTAATGGGACATCGCAGGGTATTACAGAAATACATTTATTATTTGTCAAAAACTCAACCAGTAAAATTAAAATCACAAAGGGAACAAAAAGATGGCGAGGAAGGGGAAAGATGTCGCTATTTTAATTTTTGATCGACTCCTCTCTTCAGTAGATACTTTAAGTCCTTGGTTATTACAAATATAACTATTTATATAAGGTGAGAAGATACTAACGACGAAACGTTTGGCTCAGTTTGTAGTGGCACCACCTGCTGTGCCAGCGGTCGCGGGTTCAAGTCCCGCTGGGGACATTCATTTCTATGATGAGCACGAATGTTTCTACTTCAGTCAAGGGTGTTTATATTTATAATATGTATGTATTTAAAGTTATATATGTGTAGTGTATCAACTATCCGGTATCCATAACACAAGCCTCGTAGCTTACCACGAAACTAGATGGTGCTGTGTGTTAATGTCCCAACATATTTATTTATTTATATTTAACTATATATATATAATACTGCGTATGTATATGTATATGCATATTTAAACCGTTTTCAAACAAGCCTTTTAATTAAGGTGTACGTTTTAGTGTATTATATTAGACGATATCTTCCAATTTTGAACTGATTTTAATTATTAAACAAGTTCAATTTGATTTAATTACGTAGCTATAAGATAATTTTAAAGTTGTTCAACTTTTTATTTAAATTAAGTGTTAATATTATTATTAAGGTTTCAAAATTTAGTAAGCGCAACCACGATATTTTTGACCTGCCATGTACTAGAACGAAATATGCTCGAAATATCTTTATACTTCGCTCATGTAATGAGTATAATAAAAAATTTACAAGTATAGACATTTTTACGAATTCACTTTTATGTTTCACAAATAGTATTAATTACTTATTGTTTCATTGATGATTTTGTGTTTTATGTATTTTATGTTTTTTCTTATTTTTTTATTATTATTCATGTTAATCAGTGTTTCTTTTTGTAATTTTTTAGTTTAGAGTTTAGCTTTTTGTTTTTCTTATTTTCATTGTGGTCTGCTTCTTATTTGTATTTTTTAAAATATGGAAACTTCATTGGTTTATGTGTTATCTATTATTATTTATTATTTATGTAATATTGTACTGTTTGTTTCCCTAAAATAAATAAATAAATTACTTTTAGTATGAGGCCACTTTTAACACAAAACCCAAATTGTATTATTGCAAAGGAATCGTCCACAATATCGCCATTACTTTAAGCTATAATTTTTTTTATGTTTACTGGCTTCTGTTATTTATTAATTGAAAATTATTTAGCTTGCACATTGTTTTATATAAGGAACTAGCAGTACACGCGGCTTCGCGTGCGATCAAACTTCAGATATAAATATCAGTTTTAGAATAATGTATGGAAGTCTGCCCAATTTGTTGACATCTATGATTACTGCTCCGCTCCCTTGGGTAGTAGCATGATTATATATAGCCTATAGCCTTCCTCAATAAACGGACTATCTAATGCAAATTTTTTCAAATCGGATTAGTAGTTCCGGAGATTAGCGCGTCCAAACAAACAAACTCTGCCTCTTTATAATGTTAGTAGGTATAGATAAGTCTCTTAATAAACAAATTTAGGTAACGAATAATAAAATGATGTGATTATACTTATGAAAAATACACGACAAAAATACAACCAAATAAAAAATAAATCCAAAGGCGTATACTGAAAAATACAGATATTTCCTCTTACAATTAGATGAATATCTAAAATAGAATTATTTTATGTCATCAATTCCGAGTTAAAACGGTTTAACATTCGTTTTCGAAAAATAAATGTCTAAAACGATGTTTGTTATGTTTTTTTTTAATATAAAAACGACTATGTACCTATCTCATAAAAATTAACATATTTCCATATTATCTTTAGGTATAATCTATACCTGATAGATAGCTGGAAAACTTTGGTTTACGGATAGGTTACTGTTGTGCCAACACACTCATAACAGTATGTATGTAACGAATTTTTTTTTATAGCAAATCAATGCTTATATATAATACTAGCATTGCCTCCGGCTCCAAAAGAAAAAACCAAAATCTTAGGATTTTAGTATAGGTACTCTTACATTGCAGTTTTTGTACTTGTTCTCAAAAATTAGATATTTTCCTGCGGTAAAAAGTATCCTTTATGTTAATCCGGATCACCAGCTATCACCATACCAAATTTCATCAAAATCCCTCTAGTGGTCTTTCTGTGATGCGGTAACAGACAGACAGACAAAAATTCTTAAAACTATAGATTCCTCTGCATCGATAATAATGTCTATTTCAATAAGATTTTCCAAAAAATATTTCACGTACAGATTCGCCTTCGTTACAATTTTATTATATGTATAGATTTAAAAGTAAAAATGATCAAAGTTTGTAAATAATAAAAATCAAACAAAATGATTTACATTTCTAAAATAATAAAAAAGTTCCATTTGAGTACATCGATATTAAAAAGCCACCATGTCGTCCCCCATGTTTAAACGTAAACGTACACTAAAAGCTCACTGACTGTGAGCAATTAATATTCTAGTCAACAACGTCCGGCCACGTCAGCCGTCGCCATCAAATATTTACACCTACTTTTTATTTTCCTGCCCGTTTACATTATAATTTTTTTCCTGTCTGTACTTCGTTTATGTTATAAAGCTACGTGATGCTAGTTAGTTAATGAATTTTAATTTCTAAATTATAAATGGATCGTTGAACACGCTCTTTATTGCATATGAGGAAGGCTAGGCTTGTACTATGGCTAATATAAGCTTTAAGCCAATAAAATTTAAAGTTTAACAAAAAAAAATTAAGGTACCTTTTAGGATTTACTTTTGAATGCATAATGCTTAAACGGAATTTAAATATAATAATAACATACTTCTGATCGATTTCATTCATTACAGCTAATCTCAGGGAGCCTAGTCGTGTGTGCGCGTCGAATATTTACTATTAGTGTACGCAGCCAACAGTGGATAAAAATATTATACGTATTATAAGTATACTAGAACCGCGCGTATACATATATATTATAACTAAACTAGAAAGCGACTCACCCTCGCATCACTCGGGTGCTCACCTAGTTTAAAATAAAAGTAGCCTAAGTTACTCCTTATATCATTAGCTATCTGCTAGTGAAAGTCCTGTCAAAATCAGTCCAGCTGTTTAGGAGATTAGCCCAAACAGACAAACAGACAAAAATTAAAAACAATAAATATTATAATACCATATACATACACTTTCATACATACACTTTCTTACATACATATGTATATTAGTTTTTATTTTTCTTCTTTCATATGTTTTGACATTATAAACAGACACTTAAATTTTATTTATTTGTAATATAATTATAATATATTCGAAATAAAAATAACTTGTCGTATTTATTCACTTTCATAAGAACTGTGAACAAACAACTAAATAAGCAAAACCATTTACTGCGATGCGGCGTAAGAGAAAGGCAAGCAAACTTAAGTAAGACTTTATCGCATTAGTAATAAGTTAATATTTAATAACATAACGGTATTTTATGTGAGCTATAAAGTTACTAATTATATTATATAATGAATATCATATAAAAATAATTCACTATACAATATACACTGTACCGTATAATTTTAGATAATTTTTGATGCTCCTTACTTTACTTTACTTTTCACAAACGAAGAGGAGGTACCAATTCTCTCATTTTAGGAAAGATCTATATATATACACTTGAAAATCTATATCTAAATACAAATTTTGAGCCAAATCTTTAGAGCCGTTTTCGAGATACACACACACACACACACACACATATATATATATATATATATATATATATATATATATATATATATATATATATATATATATATATATATATATATATGTGTGTAAAGAATTACTCATTTAACATGGTAAAATTAAAAATTAAATCAAGCCAAACTGATTAAGAGGTAAAAAAGTTAAAGTTAAACCTTAATCTATACATATAATAAAATGGTAACTAAGCCGAATCTGTACAATAAATATTTTTTGGGAAATCTTATTGAAATAGACATTATTATCGATACAAAGGCCGAATCTATAGTTTTTAGAATTTTAGTCTGTCTGTCTGTTACCGCATCACGGAAAAACCACTAGAGGGATTTTGATAAAATTTGGTATGACGATAGCTGGTTATCCGGGTCAACATATAAGATACTTTTTTACCTCTTATATATATATATATATATATATATATATATATATATATATATATATGTGTGTGTAAAGAATTACTCATTTAAAATGGTAAAATTAAAAATTAAATCAAGCCAAACTGATTAAGAGGTAAAAAAGTTAAAGCTAAACCTTAATCTATACATATAATAAAATTGTAACTAAGTCGAATCTGTACAATAAATATTTTTTGGAAAATCTTATTGATAGACATTATTATCGATACAGAGGCCGAATCTATAGTTTTTAGAATTTTAGTCTGTCTGTTACCGCATCACGGAAAAACCACTAAAGGGATTTTGATGAAATTTGGTATGACGATAGCTGGTTATCCGAATCAACATATAAGATACTTTTTACCGCAGGAAAATATCTCATTTCTGAGAAAAAATACAAAAACTGCAATGTAAGAGTATACTAATATGTAAAACCTAAGAATTTGGTTTTTGGCCATCTGAACGCGGGCGGAGCCGCGGGTAATGCTAGTTATTACATAATATCGCTGCCAAATATTTAAAAAGTTTCCATTCATTCTTTATATTTAAAAAATCTTATCCCATCGAAAAAAGGCCTACGTACAAGTACAACACTGACACAAAGGGGAGTAATATTATATTAAACCTTTTTTTACATGACTTCAGGTATTTTTAAGACCCTAAATATTGAAAAGGAAAAATGTATGAGCTTTATGGCATTAGCATTAAAGCAAATACCTACATAACGTCATTTTAAAAATGTAGGTACGATATTAAGTTTCTTAGCAAGAATAAATATTGGTCTTATAAAACATGTTTTTTTTTAATAAATTACGAACACGACATAGGAAAATAATAAATTTAAATTATCTATACAGATAAATAAAATTGAAGTGTCTGTTGGTAATGTCAAAATGACAGCGTTTTACTAAATGCATGTGAAATTAATTATATACGGTAGGTACTTATAAGATATATTTTTTTCAATTTTTGTTTGTTTGTCTGTCTGTTTGTTCCGGATAATCTCTGAAACAGCTGGACTGATTTTGACAAGAATTTCATTGGAAGATAGCTGATGTTATAGGAAGTAACATAGGCTACTTTTATTTTAGAAAAAGAATTAGAGTTCCGCTCAAAAAAATTAAAACGTACCTAAAGACGAACCCAAGCGAAGCGAGGGTGAGTAGCTAGTTAATAAATATTGAACAACAAATATATGAAATTCGAATGACTAAACCGATTGCTGTTATTGAAAATTTTGCGATCAACTCGATGCAAACATTTATAGCATATTACGGATATTTCTGTATGACCTGACATCATCTAATTACGTAGTGTGAACTGCATAGCGTTATTGATTAAAATTATGAATATATTATGATTATAGATATTAGGTCGCATAATTCTTACCATATACATTATCGTGTGTCCGTTGGTTTGCAGCTTTACTCTGTGTCCATCTGACTGAGTGTGTGATCTCTAGTATTATAAAATACCACCTAGCTTACTCATAAAAAATTTCTCTGCAGTTCACTCATAAAAGTATGTTAGATAACCTTCTTTCTCTATTCCTCTCTCTCTCTCTCTCTCTATCTCTCTCTCTCTCTCTTCAAATTATTAATATATTGTTTATTATTACTAGTAGTTTTAGAGATTAGTGCATTCAAAGAAACAAAACAGCAAGCTTCAATTCTATGTATTTTTAATTTTTACAAAAACTTTCATTAAAAATCCTGTTATATTGCAAACATTGTAAGATCGACAGAACAATGCTTCTGAGAAGCTTAAAACGTGCTCATTAAGGTCAAACCTCAAAGCTTTAGAGAAGTGACCGCATAGTTATCCACTGACTGACGCTATTCCTGAGCAGATGCAGTCTGTGATACGTATGATTGACAATTACTGGCACAATGGATAAAGCGTATCGAATCTAATTTCAAACAATTTCAGTTAAAGGAGAACAATAAAATTTGTTAAGAAAAAAATCTATAGTTGTCTCTATAGTTATGTACATTTTTATTTTTCTATTAAAGCCTTTTTATTTTATTCAACGTGTAATAATTTTTATTCACAGTTCGAGGAAACGTTTACGTAGGTAATTGTCAGTAGTAATCTATACTAATATTATAAAGAGGTAAAGTTTGTGAGTTTGTGACGTTGTAAGGGGTAATTTCTGGATGTACTAAACCGATTTAGATGACTTTTGGTAAGAAGATAGTTTGAGACCCTAAGAAGGGCATAGGATACTTATTATACCGGAAATCATCCTTTAAGGGAGTGAAAATGGGGATGAAATTTTGTATGGGGAATCAAGCTAGGGATGAAGCAGGTTTAAATCCCGGGTCTCGCATCTCTGTTATTTTTAGGTGCGAATCATTTCCAACATAATTACTGTCTTAACGTTGGAGGAAAACATAGTGAGGAAAGCTGCATGTCTGAGGGAACCTAGCAAGTTTTCAAAAGACACGTGAAGTCCGCCAACCCGCACTTGGCCAGTGTGGTGGGCTATGGGCTGATCACCCTCGTAATGAAAGGAGGCCCGTGCCCAGCAGTGGTACGTTAAAAAGTGCGGAATACGTAATAAATATTCATTTCTATAAGTAATAAGTTTAGTTTTTTTTTACCAAGCTTAAAATTTATTTCACATGTTATTTTAACATAATATATTACATAAAATATTACTTATTTAGTATTATTTGTCACTTCCAGTGTGATGTATTCTATCTCATTCTCTCACCAGCTCAATCCTATATATTTATGGGTTTGTCTCTTTCTCGTGTCTCATTTCGTTTCATCAAGTTTCAAATCACAACGATTCTAAAGAAGTTTCACTTTAATAATACTCAAAATAGTTTAATTAATAAAAAATAAAAGTTATAATATGTCATATGACGGTATATACCACCAGTTATAATATATATATATATATATATATATATATATATATATATTATAACAACGATGATGTTAAATTACAAGTATGGCTTTGATCCCCCGCGTACGTCACGTGCCCGTCCTAAATACCCACAAAACCGGCCCATAAATAATGCAACTCTAACAGTGACGTCAGACACAGAGCTCGCTTGCAAACGAGATCGCATTTGAACTATATGTTATAACCGCTGGTTTAGTTTGTTTCTGACGCTCCGTTAGCCTCTGTGATTAATGGCCATGGCAAAACAAGTATAGGCAGGTGAAATTTAGACATGAAATATAACCTATAAATGTTCTTCATGTTTCGGAACTGAGGTGATATCGCTATATCATTTTGTGAACTCAATTCAAAATACTTATATTTTATGCTACGGACTATTTTATTTTAATATATTTGTTCTTAATTAAAAAAATAAAAAAATACGATTATATTAACAAGAATTTATGGGACGATCCACACCCGAGCGGAGTGAAGTCTACTTTTAACAATAGTGTTGAAAAGAAAATCAAAGACTAGTAGTGCGAGATGAAGTTAGTACAAAGTTCAAGCGACAAAGGTCAAGTATTGAGAAATTTAATATTTTCAATATTTGCATCTATACAAAGTCGGTCGCCGGTCAACGAGATATACATAATTTAGGAAAAACGTTCGGTGATGTCTTTACATTTGAAATGATAAAAAATATTTTTTATTTCGATACTGCCATCATTAAAGCAGCATTATAATTTTTATGCAACATAATCTAAAATCTTTAAAAAATTAATTACTGAATAGTAAATTAACTATTACTATTAGTAAAGTAACTATTACTAACCATACAAAATTAAAAAAATACGTATTTATTACTTATGAATATTATGTACATATAGAATATTTTTTATTGTTCTACTTGTCACCCTTGTAATTTCTAAACATATTTTTTTTCATATATAAATATGAAAAATATAATTCATTTACCATAAATGAAGCAAAATTATTGTTAAGTTTACAATAGCTTCGTTTTACAATTTAATTAATTTTTTCACGGTGCAAACGCTTAAAAACTTGTTTTCATATAAAATTAACACGTGGCTTACAATTAGTGGTAGTAATCAAACCCGCACCGTTTGTAATGTGAAGAGGGCACATTAACGAAATTGTAAAGGACATAAAAGTCTACAGTATGTATGTTAGCAACCGTCAAATTGTAATAGGTTATTCTAACTTCGCATTTAATACATATCAAGAATTTTTGTGCAAGAGATCCTTCTAATAATAAGTACTAAAATATTCTTAACAAACTGACTTACCGGAAACCCAGTTCTTATATATATGTACATACTTTTTTAATATATAAGCCTTTATTATAACATAAAGTTGTCGTTTTGTTATTTGGAAAAATTCCACTTTAATCTATTACACCTCCACCTCCATCGACACTTAATAATATTACACAAAAACAACATTTATAAGAAACAATTTCTCGAGAGATTTGTTATACCTAAGCCATATTTACCTTATTTTGTTTCATCTAGCGGTAAAATGATGTTCAAAAGAAAAGATAAGAAATGTAATTCATATTATATTTTCATGTTGTATGTATATCTAAATAAAACTTAATATACCGATGATAAAGACCCAGGACTAGTGCACGTATACATGTCACTCCATAAATTCGAAGAGAGGCGACGACAACCCTCTCGAACTAATATTAGTTTCTCGTTTTATTCAGTGCCTTGTAAATTTCTACAGTTTACTGTTTTGGCACTACCCGGTGACAATAATGGGCACCTACATTTTACCAAGTTTGTATCGATTCCCATTTAAATATAGGAACGCCTTGGTATATCTAGGTCGCTACTAGCATCATTATCTTTTACCTTTTCACCAATATTAAGAAGAATATTTTTATTACTACATTGTTTTTAAGAAATGTTGAGGTATGAGTATGTAAAATAATTTGTACTCTACAAATTGTAATTTCAAATACTAATTATATTGGTTTAGTAGATATTTTTTATTAACAAAACATACTTGTTAATAATGTTATATAAGCCTTATACATAATGTATAACGTACAAGCTAAATTTAACATTTTATTTTATATCACATTTTGTTTAGCTGCTACTTAAGCTAAACGTCTTATTGAGTTTGAACTCATGATAAGACGAGCTGAAAATATTCAATTTAAGTTGTGAATTGTAACGTACATCTCTCAGCTAATGGTCGTGGTTTGTCTTTCTCCCGGTATCTTATCTAGCCACGTGACAGAACTGCACGCACGAAAATGAAGCGCGTGCATTCTTACGATAGTTGACACGCTTGGACAAAGTTGACTTAGATGATGCTTTATAATTTCACAAGCGCAGAAGTTTATGGTGTATCGAAAAGTGTACCTAAGAGTTTCCAAATATCTATATTTATTGTGGTGGAACGCAAATGGAGAATATTTGTATAGTTAACAAGGACATGAAGAAAGATATAATTACAACACAGAACAGTAACAGTTAAAGCATACCTTCAAATAAGCCCAACTAAGTACCTATCACATCACATTTCCACAAGTTGTCCATATCGAATATGTTTCAATTTTTTAAAGCGATTTCTCTATGATTTAACGCTAAAATGTGTTATTTGGTCATATTTATAATAAAAGTGTAGCGGTGTAGCTGGACTTGGTAGGAGCACTACCGTGCCCCCAGATGCATGAATACAAGTGCACTTTCTTTTTCTTTGACTTGCATTTGCTAGTGGGTCAGTTATTATTGGGACGCTTTTCTTGCTCTGCCGCACCACAAGAGTGTACACTACCAACAAAATATGTCGTTTTCGTACTACCATATGCAGCCGTATAAGATAGTAACCAGACAAATCAAATGAGTATAATAAACTATACAGTAATAAGTAGTTACTACTTAGTAGGTAGTATAAATATTTTAATGCATTCGTCGGCTTTAAATTATCCTACATAATAAAAAGAAACTAAGTATCATCATAGTATTATCAAAGTAACTTTTTGCGACATGTTTTTACGTTTAAGAGGATTGTGAAGCTGTAAATTTTCATACAAAAAGCGATAACGTTTTTCCCCCTTTAAACATAGTCTAATTTTCATAATTTTTGGAAATGTTGTAGATATAATCAAAATCTAGGTCCGTACGTTTTTATTTTTTAGAAATATTGCGTAAGACAGAAGTTATTAGCATCTAAATATCTATATTTTTGACCTAAAAACTTCCTCCAGCGTTTTTATTTTTTTAAATTAAACTAAACTGAATTACAAAAAAAGGAAAACGTACAGACCTAGATTAAGGTGTACTGAATCTAATGAGACCAAAATCGTCTCATTTCGTTAATGTTTAGGGGGGTGAAAACGTTATCGCCCGAAACAATATTTCAAAAAGGAAATGTAGGTAATTGAGTCTAAGACTTGCAACTCTCTCTATCGCACCATACGGGTCGGGGGCAGGGGCATATTTTAGACTGTAGTGATGTTGAAGGTGCTATCGATATTATTATCTCCTAGGGAGGAGAAGGTAATATCGATATATCGATCGATACTGAAAGGATTCAATCCAAAGTTTAGAATTTTATTATACTCGTATGTATAGATTGTAACTAAGCCGTATCTGTACATTAAATATTTTTTGGAAAATATTATTGAAATAAACATTATTATCGATACAGAGGCCGAATCTATAGTTTTTTGAATTTTTGTCTGTCTGTCTGTATGTCTGTCTGTCTGTTACCACGTCACAGAAAAACCACTGGAGGGATTTTGATGAAATTTGGTATGGTGGTAGCTGGTTATCCGGATCAACATATTATAGGATTACCGCGGGAAAATATCTCATTTCTGAGAAAAAATACAAAACTGAAAATATATATATATATATATATATAAAATATATATATACAGGGTCATTTTTAATTTACTGAAGACCTTCTGGGAATATACTATTTACATCATAACAACAACCTCTGTAACAAGAAAAAAAATATATTTCTTAAATTTTCATTTTCATACAAAAATAAAAATATTTTCTATATCATCATCATCATTATATCTGGCCAAGTTTGAATGAGTAATGACCACTTCCTACAACCCTCCACCCCTCGCCCTCCACCGGTCACGCGCTTTCTTTTGCTAATTGCTGGACTATTACCGTTTAAAAGGAGCAATAAAAATACTTTTATTTTTGTAAAATTTATATTTTTAATTCTAAATTCGTTATAATTTATAATATTCGTTATAATTTTATGAAAATTATTACGAATAATATGTGTATAATTATATATATATATACACATACTATTCGTTATAATTTTTTCGAAATTATCGATATTTTATTAGTTTTTGGAGTTAATTTAATTGATTTTTCTGAAAAAAATGATTTTAGGGCAATTACAGAAAGAAATGAAATTCATTCGTAATCTAATCTTGTTTATTCATTAGTTAAAAATATATTTTAAAAAATTAAGTTGATATATTTTATAAAATTTAGTCATAGATTTGTTAAAAAATCGTAAATCAACATCATTCATGATCAGGTCATTTTATGAATTTCTATTCCTTATATACCTGCCAACATTATAAAATCATAAAACTTCAGGTTTTCAATAAAAAAAATATTTTAACAATAAAAGGATTCCAATGGGTCTATTAGTACATAAACAACAAAAAATTCTATAACTTTCAACTTTTGGAACGAGATTTTTGTAATTGATCTAAACCACCTATTTATTTTTTTATGATTTTTTGAAGTCATCAATCTAAACAAGTCAAATTTTAAATGATATTCGCCACAGAATTGTAATTTAGAGTTATTTCAGTTTATGAATAAAGGTGCGATGTAACTTGTAGGGAATGTATATTGTACGCAAACCGTTAAAATAATAAATATTAGATAAACTTTGAAATTGCTCTTGCGCCGAGTCGCGCCGCCCCCGCCCCCGCTCCCCGCGAGCGCCCGCGCGTCACCGGCTGCTGCTATCATAGTGTGCGTGAGAATTTGCGTATGTTGTATTTGTGTTGTTCACTGCCGGGGGGATGCAAAGCGGTATGAAACAGATAGCATTTTTAAAAATACCTACTCTCGCCGCGTATCGGCACTTCACAATCCTCTTAATTGCGATAATTAGTTAATATCCCGCGGGAATTAAATGTATCGGTATACGTATATGTAACTGAATGATACCACTACTGGGCACGGGCCTTCCTTCAATGTGAGGGAAATCAGGCCATATTCCACCACGCTGACTAAATATGGGTTGGCGGGTTATAATACAAGTCATAATAAAATGTTTGTAATTATAATACATTCTTACATAGAAAATAAAATTACACAGTTTAATGAGCTCTAACATTTATTAATTAGTACAAGCTAGCAACAAGTAAAGTGAGTTTAGGAAGTGGCGACAGGAAACCTTCGGAATGCCCTGCCGCCTTCGCACGTTCAATGAACTTGACTCACTCAGCCTGTAACCTTGAGCGTATTTACAATGCCGCACTTGAGCGACTACAAGTTTAAATTCAACATTGCAGACGTGTGGTTTTTATACAAATTGTTTTTATTATTCAGAATGTTGCTTTTAAATATTAAATGGTAAATTAATTTAATGTTCTCGTTTGGTGCGTGATATATCATTTATTTTTGAACTTTTTCTTAGTGCTCTCAATATCAAAAATGTATTAGAATTTTTGCATAATTAAACCAATGGATAAATTGAGCATGCACTTTCACAGGTACATCTAAATTATTTATTAACTATTTATACATAATTAGGTATTAGAAGCCATTAACGAGACCCACTTACTGGGTCGATCCTAAGATAACTTCGATATATACTTATTAACAAAATAACGATACGACACATAGAAAATAAATTTATAAGATTTGATTATATATTTAATTTTAGTTACAATTGAAGCTAATATCAGCATGTCAATAAGAAGAGAGCTATAGAAGTCAATAATAATATTGTTCCGAGGGTTGACCCGACGCGTAAAATATGTCAATCGGAAAACACTCGACCCTCGATAATATAACCCAAATCTAAATCTATTAACTATTTAATTTATATCGTATTACATATTTTATATATGATTATCTAAAATTAAATTAAATTCATTCCTACAATACATATTTTACTCGATATATTTATTTTCACAAATGTAAGCTGTGTGCTTCGTCAGAATTCCGCAGAAATGAGAGGATGCGAGAAGGCACTCGACCCGAGGTTAAAAGTAGAATGTAAATGGAGCGCAAAAACTGCATTTTTTGGAGATAATACAAAAATATGATAGGCATAGAGGCTAGAGCGAAAAATAAATATTTTATTTATTATAAGATTCATATGGGAATTCATATGGCAATTCGGTATTTAGTTATGGTAATTTTGTTTTACATATAAATAAAGTACCCTACCAAAATTATTTTTGTAGATCAAATTTTAATTACTGGATAGGAGCCTAAATCATTTATATATAGTTACTAATAATATTATTTCAATTTAAGCTGTCAAATAGACTATAATTTTACCGGTTATACCTAAAAATATTTTTAACGAATTTTCCTCTTCCTAATAATTTTAGAATTTTTTGAATATTCAACTTATAATTAATTTTGATACCCTGCTACAATATCCATGTCCAAATTTTAGACTCTCCTTTTTAACAGTTTGCTGACGCCATTAAAATTATGAAGAAAATTACGCTGATTAAGATTCTAATAACTCATCAAAAATCAAATTGAGTTAGCTATTGGCTTTATAAGTTTAGAAAAAAGATTTTTTATATTACCTACTTAGAAAATCTTAATTATTATGATTATTTATTATTTCAATGATTACAAAAAAAATGATTCACTGTTTTACATAAGTAAATTTTTTAATATACATAAAATTTTGGTGTTTTAAGTTAAAAATTAAAGTAATATCTTACTTTATATATTTAAAATACATAAATATCTTCTATAACTACGATGATAGTTAATTTTAAGCCATTCAGAACTCTACTTTTAAATACCCACCGATTTTCAGTACTCTACATTGTTTCGAGTCTTGTAAACGGTAAAGCAGAGGGCAAAGGTCTCGTCCTCAACGCTCCATCGTCAGGGTTTGGATCGTAGCCAGCTACGTTACAAGTTGGTGCTTTGGTTTACGAGTGTTGGTTGCACTAAAGTTAAACTAAAGACTAATTTACACTGATTTTATTTCTCATACATTTTAAACCACCTTTATTTTATTATATTTTTTTAATATGTCTTTAACATAACTAGAACAGAAGACGTGATGAATGTGCGTCTATTTCTCAACGTGTAACGTCAAACATTTATATAGAGGAAACTATAAAGTCGGGATAATCGTAAAAGCAAAATTGGGCACCAGCCAACTATACCGACAATGAAAAATAATTCGACATACGACGGGAGAAACGGAACTAGATCAAAACTTTTCAGTTTTATTACTTGTAGTTATATTTACTCCTGAGATGTTGGTTCAAGCAAGGAAATATTTGTATGGCCCGCGAGCTCTATCACGGGCAGAATTGTACTTTAGAAAATGCTGGAATTATATATAAATTTGCAAATATTATGCGAATAATAACAACACTAATTTTTACCCACGGTGTTGTATGAAAAATATTTTTTTTTATTTTTTTTTCATAACACTCTTCGACAGAACCGTTTATTTATAAGAAGTAATGTATAGTTAAAACAGCATTTAACTACTAACCACTCTAAAGTATCTTTTGGGACCGCGTTCACGCACGATTAAAATGAAATATATGGTGTAAAAATATGTAGAGACAAACGGTTTAGATGTTGTAAACTGTAAATCTAAAAACAAAATGTGGCAAAATAAATATTTATGTTCGATGTTTTATAGTTGTTTTAGTAACCCTTTATTATAAACTTTAGTTGTAAGTACTTAGTAATATTTATATTTTCTTAGATTTAAGCAAATATTCGACATTTTTAATTCAAAACTACTACATTAATTTTAGACACATACTAGTCATAGCCAGCGACTTTACGTATATATTTCCTGTTCAAAATATTTTTTGTCAACATTTATTTGCAGTTAAAACCAACTTAAAATATTTGGAGGTTCGAAAATTGGGTGGTTTTTTTGTTTGTATCTTACTTGTACTCTCCCTTCGTTCGTGAGCATCCCTAGGTATCTTTAGTATTTATCTATACTAATATTATAAAGAGGCAGAGTTTGTTTGTTTGAACGCTCTAATCTCAGGAACTGCTAATCCGATTTGGAAAATGATTTTTGCATTAGATAGCCCGTTTATTGGGGAAAGCTATAGTCTATATATTATCATAATATAGTATAACAGCCTATCTTTTCCATACTAATTTTTAAAACGTGCCTAGGTCGAACCCGAACGAAGCGAGGGTGAGTCACTAGTAATATTATATAGAGGGTCTTTTCGGATTATTTTGCGGATTTATTTTGATTTTCGTTTCCGACGCTACGAACGCATTACGGCAACCATGGTATAGGAGAGAGGTCTATAAAAAAAAGGAATAGACGCGCGAAATAATCTGACATACTTTTATTAAAAAATACACTTGTATACTTATTAACATAAAAACTACGTACATATGTACATAAATATATACTAGAATTTAGAGCTATTAACTGAAAGTACTTCATGACATAGAAATAATCATTAGGCAAATAGCCGTAACAATTCAGTGGTAGCAATACGCTAGTGACAGCCGCTCCGGTGACAGGTGACAACCGTGCCAAATAAACATTTACCGCCGAGTCAAAATCTATAAAGTTATTAATTATTCCTCAAATTTAAAATTACTCATGAGCAGAATTTATATTTTATTAAGGTTATTATGTATATATTTTGTATTTGAATGATATTTTCTTGGCTTTTTATATGTAATTTTACGCTATGTACAATAGTAATGTATATGTACATAATAGCAAGTATTATCATTTTAAGGTATTATAAATTATAAATAGATATATAAATAAATAAATATGTTGGGACATTAACACAGCACCATCTAGTTCCATGGTAAGCTACGAGGCTTGTGTTATGGATACCAGATAGTTGATACACTACACATATATAACTCTAAATACATACTTGTTATTATAAATATCATTTTATTTCACACACCCATGACTGGAGTACAAACATTCGTGCTCACACAAATGAATGCCCCCAGTGAGACTCGAACCCGCGACCGCTGGCACCGTAAGTAGGGTCACTACATACTGAGCCAAACGTGTCGTCATGTATATTTATATAAATTGTAGCAAGTATTGTCATTTATCGGTATTATAAATATATAGAAAATCTCAATACTATACATGATTTGAACCTGGAATTTAAACAAGAAATACTAAAACCATAAATAATATATAAAAAAAATTTTTTACTTTTGTATTTTTTACTTACGTTGTGTATTTATGTATGTACTTGGCATTTTTTACTTATGTAAAAATAAATTTGGGATAAAAATCAATTCAATTTTTATTTTTATTCAAATGAATGGGTAATGATATTATCGAAATAAATAATATAATTTAATTGTGGCCTGGATTTGATCACTCATCTCTACCCTGATCTGAAATCTGAATAAGACTTTTTTATTATACTAGTAAGTACATAATACTGACTTCTATATAAAATGGGACTAATTATCGTTCTGAAGTAAATAGTAACAGGTACTCGGTTTAACTCAAAGACAGTAGAAATATTTTAGTAAACAAAAATGCTAAATCAAATTGACATAATTCGTTGGCTCACTATTACAAGGTTCTATGTTAATTTTAATGAAGTTTAGCAATTTTTACATAGAACTTCGTTATTTTGTTATCGTAAAAAAAAACAACATAGAACTATGTAAAATTGAATATTTTGTAGTTAAAGTGCCGCTATGTAGTTGTTTGATTTTGCAAAACTGTAGCTAATGACACATAGAACCTTGTAGCATTAATAACTAAATAAATACTAAAATTGTAACATAGAACCTTGGAATAGTGAGCCAACGAATTATAACATTAAGGTTTATACACATAAAAGTTACGAAAATAATCTAATAAATTTTAAGTAGTTGGACAATTAGAACAAACAAGTCCCTGCAAAGAGCTTCTTAATGACGAGTTTCGGCTCCGTAATAAGAACAAAAGAGACATAAAACCCATATGTCAAATGATGTAGTTGTTTGTGCTATGACATTGTAATTGTTGAATAGACACTTTGACATAAACATATAAATAAATAAATATGTCAGGACATTAACACACAACACCATCTAGTTCCATGGTAAGCTACGAGGCTTGTGTTATGGATACCAGATAGTTGATACATTATACATATATAACTTTTTAAATACATATATATTATAAATATAAACATCCATAACTGGAGTACAAACATTGGTGCTCATCACACAAATGAATGCCCCCAGCGGGACTCGAACCCGCGACCGCCGACGCAGCAAGGGTCATTACAAACTGAGCCAAACGACAAACGATAAATTAAATAGGTAAGTGAAACAAAACTGAACTAGCAAACTTAAAGGTAATAACATAAATCGATACAAAATAACCGAAACCCAATGAAAGTAAAGCTTTAAAAGATTTAAAGAGACAAGCCAACCGCTATACAACACGGAGACGACCGTACAAAACTGAATGCCTTAATTTAATATAAGTCAATTTGGGCCAATTTAATTTTGCGTCCATGCAGCGGCGTGGTTATCAGACATGATTTTGATGGTACATAAATAGTTTGGAGGATTTTAATGCTTATCACTAAACTATAACGTCTATTTTAGCATAAACAGTTTAATAAACTAAAGCTTTGCTGACAAGGGTTTGTATATTAGTATAGAACGTATGTACATGTTAGTATGTCTGTCCTGTTTACGCTTTCAGCATCCCGCATGTTTGGTTCGTACACTGAGATAGCTATATTAGATGATATTACGCAAAGTTAATTAATCGGCTTGCATCCAGATAAGCATGAACATAGGCTGAAAATGATAGAGCACTAAATGCTATATGCCGCTTAAATTGAAAACACAATAACTATGCAAATTCTACGAGGTAATTATATCAATAAATATGAGAAATCAGAGGCATTTACATATGAAAAGTCTCAATTATGATATTTTATAAAAAGTCCTTTCCCGTGACCATGATTGCTGTAAAGCATTCGAAACGTCGGGAACCAAAAATCCAAATAAATCCGCGAAAAAATCCGAAAAGATAGTTTTATTTCTAATCTAAGAATGTATTATTTTATTAAAATCTTAGCTTTTTTTCCCATACAAACTTTCATCCCCATTCTCACCCCCTTAAGGGATGATTTCCGGGATAAAAATTATTTCACTCACTCACTTTTTATATCATGAGATTTAAAAAAAATCTTATTTTAGTAAGAAAAAATTCTTTTAATTTTCGACTATATAAAAATTGTCATGACAGCAAAAAAAAACAAAAAAAAAGAATTATCCGATTTAGTGCCGACTGCACTAGTCGGTGATATTTTGGTGATTCATTTTTATTTATATAGATAGATTGAAGTTCAAAACTTAAGTAGCGATAAGTTTATATTTCAAGTTAAATTCATTAGCAGAGTAAATAAAAAGCGTAGTTTACTAAATACAAATTAATTTATTAAATATAAATAGTTTACCAACAATGTTTAGTATACATAGTTCTAACTTAGTTGTGTGGATACGTATGTATGTATGTATGTATTTGTAGTGACGCTTATTATTAAAGTGATTAATAGTCGCGAGCTGTGTTACAGCTAATAGCTTTCAGTAATTTATTCCGGATGTCAGTAAGAACATTTAGATATGAAATTAAACTTCCGATTTATATAACGTGCCAATTAATAATAATTCCTATATCGGGGCTGAATATTTGTTTATGAAAATAACTTTTGTGATATCATAGTAACCTATTCTTAAAAACAATAATATGAAAATTGATTCAAAATTTGCGAAAATATAGCCTAACATTTAGAAAAAAAATGCAACAAAATTAAATACCTCCTCCTTTTTGGAGTTGGTTAATTTAATTATCTACTAGCGTACCAGCTACGGGGATGGTCTAAAGTCGACCTTAATCATTATATACCTATGTATAAAAAACTGTTTTTAAAAAAAAATGACACTAAAGCTCAATAGCTATTAAACAAAAACAAAAAAAAAACAAAAAGAACATCGGTTGACAACAGAGGAGATAAAGGTACTGAACTGTTATGTATATATAGATATCAGAATAGAGATCCTAAGTAGGTAATATTCTTGAATAGATTACGACACTTCAGTCGCCGGGATAAAAAAAAACCTCACTCACGGGCCCATGAACTGCTGTTACATATCTACACAAATAAATAAAATATAAAATAAGCACAAACCAATAAACACATATATAGTAAGCTGATTTTTTACTTATTATGCGTATTTTTACTACTTTTTTAGATGTACGCGAATATTTGACTTTTTAAATAAAACAATTTAAAAGGTTAAATATTAAAACAGTATAAAAAGTATGATATTTTGCGGAAAAAATCGATAACATAGTTTTATTTAAAACGTACGTACGTAAACGTATATATATATATATATATATACATATATATAAGTTTTACTAGTATTAAGAAACTTATATTATGTCACTCTTCATCCCACCAATTCAATACATCGGTAAAAAAATCAAACCAATCCATGGTTCCGTTTCGGTGCGAAAGAAGGATAAACAAATGAAAACATTTTCATATTTATAATATTTCAATAGTATAGATTTGTTATAATCCCAAGCTAAATAAAAGAAATATGTGATAATATAAATGTTTATTTAAGAAAGAAATATTTGTATAAATAAATTGTAATAAAAGACTTTCTAAGATAAAAAATAGGGTAAAAGTGGGCGACCTTCATCTTATTGGCGATCTCATTAAAATCAGGAAGACTCGACGTTTACTCCTCCGTTATGACTCCGTCTTTTTTTAAACATCGACTTGATTCATGATCTCTTAGATCTATTCATGACTCGAGAGGAAATAAAAATAATATCTTGATGGGACACAGCATTAAAAATTTTGCAAAAGAACATTCAACAGAACCGGATTTTGTTGTGTATTATAAACTAGTATGTTGAAATGAAACACACTGCTATTTTATATTTCTTTCTCCTTCACGCTGAATCCGCGAATGGCCAACGACGAATTTGAATATAGGTACACATGTGAGTATAATATAGGCTATTTTTAATACTTAAATTTTCCACGAGGTGAAAGCTTATATAATATTATTAATAAATACAAAAGGCATCTAAGAACGCACCCAATCGAAGCAATGGAGAGTTGATTGTCTTCAATTTTTATTCAATAATATTAGAAAATGATGTCACTCCTCAAACGTATATCGTATTTTTCTTCTTACTATACGTAACTTGACGATAAACACATTGTAAACGTTAAATCATCGCTTTTTACGAGTTGTATACTTAACCAAAAAATCTTTCTCAAGACCTAAAATTATGTATTTATTAATATTTACTTGTATAATATACATACAACAAAACAGAAAAATCTGTAAAATCCAACATATGTAAAGAATAATGAATAACAAACAAATTGACTATATCCAAATTACCTATTATTCCACTAAGTATTTTTTCATTTCACAAAGTGATATCTGTACCAAAACACATTAAATCTAAGCAAGTAAATTATATATACAGGTTTTCATGAAATTATAAATATTTAAGGTGCCATAAAAGCTACAAAAGATTTGAACACTTAAAAGGATATTGTGCACAGCCTAAGCAGTAACAGACCAGCACTTGCGAAGTAATTTTCGCCCAATTAGACGGCTGAATACGCTTCATTCGCGTCACTGAACAAGGAGATTGCTTCCCTTCCACCTTTATTCTTATGAATCGCCCTATAACGTCTAGTCTAACAGCGTTACATCTATTTTTTAATTGAAATGCTGCAATGATTTTTACTTTATCGTATATTTACCTTAGCGTATTATATACCTATTAATAATAAATATCGCTACATATTTAACATTTTTGAGGCAGTGGCACGCTCGATTGGGAAACCGAGTATAGCAGGTTCAAATCCCGGATCTCGCACCTCTAATATTATCATGTGCGAATCATTTCCAACATGAATATCATTTGTCTTACGGTGAAGGAAAACATATTGAGGAAACCTGCATATTTGAGAGAACCCAGGAAAGTTTTCGAAAGATTCGTGAAATACGCCAACCCGCGGCCAGCGTGGTGGACTATGGCCTGATCCCCGTTGTATTGAAGGGAGGCCCGTACCCAGCATCGGGACGTTTAAAAGGGCTGAATATATACATACACATATTTAAAGGTATTCTAAATTTTACTGGCATTATTGTAGCGGTTAACGAAAATAAGCAGCAATAAATAAACCCTCATCCAGACAGCGGCCAATACTTACTTGAGCAAGATAAACATTTCCCCAAGTGGAGCTCCAAGCCTTAACATATAGCGTAGAAATAAGTGCCTGCCAAGACCTACCTGATATTTTATTAAAGGATGGATAAGTATGATAAATTCAGAACAGTAGGTAACATAATTATTAATTTACTTTTCGCAATATTTCTCTTAAAGATCATTTGTTTTTATTAACGACTAGCATTGCCCGCGACTCCACCCGCGTTCAGATGACTAAAAACCAAATTCTTAGGGTTTACATATTAGTATACTCTTACATTGCAGTTTTTGTATTTTTTCTTAGAAATGAGATATTTTCCCGCGGTAAAAAGTATTCTATATGTTAACCCGGATTTCAATAAGATTTTCCAAAAAATATCTAATTTACAGATTCGACTTAGTTACAATTTTATTATATGTGTAGAATATATCTTGTTGACGAAAGTTTGTTATTTGGTCGTTAGAACGCGGGTGAAGATGGGGGCAACGCTATTAATTCTAATAAAATCATTGAGAGGCCATGTCTGTACATTAAAATATAGTTTTTTTTGTTGTTACAGATTTTCATGCAAATATCCTTTCCGAAATTTCCGGTGCAATTTGCAAAAAAAAAAATGTTTTGTAAGTATAAACCTTGTGCTGATAATAATGAATACAACGAAAAAGAAATCAGCCGATTCGGTAGAGTTTTTCTCAAGTTATACTTCGTCATAGATACATATGGCAAATGGTTTTTTTACACATAGTACATACATACATACACATATTACAGATTAGTATGTACAATGTACGCATTGATGCTAATCAAAACAAGTAAAAAAATATTCACAAGATGTATAAAAATAACATATTTTCTCAGACCATTCGCATGTGGATTTAGTTTTTTGAACCGAAACTATCGCAACGATGGCACGCAACAGCTGCTCAAATTAATTATACTCGACGAACTTAAAAGTTTTAGGGATTTCATCTGTGGCTATTATTACGAAATTATTTCAACAAGAATCTAGCGTGTTTACATTATAGATGAGTTTTAACTAATATAACCTATCGCTATAGCTTTAGATTTTCGAATGGGTACGCCACTGTGCACGCTGTCACTTAGCAGAAATGTCCATGTGGAAAAGAGGTTGACTTTTATAAACTCCATGGACGAGAATACACAGGAAGTTCAGGTAGACTTCCTGTGTTGGTTTTCCAAATAATACCATCAAAGGGCTCTCGCTCTACTAACGTTGCTGCTCTTATTCATCATTATAGAATAAGTCGATATGATGACCTGATGGTTTGTCGCTGGTTTCTTCGAAAAAAGGATGGGCCTTATTGTGATACATTGGTTCCGCCCAAAGTTAAGTATAATTTATGCGTAATTTCAATGTATATCCTTGACTGATACTGTATATGTGTATGTATATGCCGTCATTTATACAATAAAACTAGCGATGTGAACCGGTTTTACTTAGGTTTATTATTAGGTACCCAAAAATATTGTTTCCCATATAGGTACGAACTATGCCACTCCTTTGAAAATGTCGAACTATTTTTTTTGTCAAAATTCAAAATGGATATTAATATATGAAAAAATATTTTTTTTATATTGAATTTAAAACTATGGAATGCTCCAATATTATTTTGATAACTTAAGCTATATAAAGGGTTTTTAAATATTTTTGTTCATCTTTCGGTTTAGCTGAGCTTAGTTTAACGTAGCAATAATAATTTTGTACGCCGCAAAACTTTAGTTTAAAATATAGCTACGATTCAATTCAATTGGCCAATAAACATATATTATCTATACATATAATAAAATTCTAACTGAGCCATTACATAGACATTATTATCGATACAGAGGCCGAATCTATAGTTTTTACAATTTTTGTCTATCTGTCTGTCTGTTACCGCATCACGGAAAAACCACTAGACAGATTTTGATGAAATTTGGTATGGCGATAGCTGGTTATCCGGGTCAACATATAAATTACTTTTTACCGCGGGAAAATGTCTCATTTCTGAGAAAAATGCAAAAACTGCATTGTAAGAGTATAGTAATATGTAAAACCTAAGAATTTGGTTTTTGGTCATCTGAACGCGGGCGGAGCCGCGGGCAATGGTAGTATTATAAAATATGCAATAGAGCTTATAAGAATTTATAATCGAGTATATAACAATATTCATATAAACAACGTAATAACGACTGTATGATCATAAACATAAATTTTAAATACGTTTCATACGATATTACGAGCATTCCTCCCTAATTAAATACACACTGAGGCATAATATCTTAATTAAAAAAGGAATTCTGAAAATCGGTTTACAGCTAGCGGTCATAAAAGGCAAAGCTACAATAACGCTACAGCAATAAATGTCGCTTGGCACATGCAAAATATCAAATAAAACTGAAAAACCTCTATACTACCATATACCATAGTTACTTAGTATATTACTAAAATCAATCTGTAAAGTGTAAATTATTGACGATCGTTATGGCGTAGAGTCGCTAATTCGTATTTTGTTATTATATTGACCGTGCGATGATCATGATCCCTTTTCAGTTGTATATTTAAACTAGCGGCTCACCCTTGCTTCACTCGGGTTCGTTCTTAGGTACGTTTTAACTGTTAGTATGGTATACATAGATATATGTTTTATATTTATACATAAATATGATAAAATATTGTGGGTTGTGTTAAGACGTGTTTTCCAGTGGGAATGAGATAATATCCCGCGCCTATGTTATTATCCAGCCCTCATCAACTATCTCTGCACAAAAAATCACGCCAATCTGCCACTCTGTTTTGACTTAAAAGAATGACAAACAAACAAATACACTTTCACATTTATAATATTAGTGTGGATGTGTAAATGTACAAAATTGTGGATTATAGCCTCATGCTTAGATTTTAAGCTGCCTTGTGGGTTCGGGTCCAGGTCGGACCAAAATAGTTACTGAGTTAGTCAAAATATTCTCTGTAGACGTCCGGATTAGAAGAGTCGGCTGAAACTGACGGTCCTCCACCGATCTCTATTTGATCGTTCTTTTCGTTTTCCGTTCGCTTGTCTTCTCTTCTGGACTATACTTCTACTATCATTTACCTTAAATGGAATAGACAGTGTGCATGTTTAAGTAGTGTGCATGTTTAAGTAGCGTGCATTATAGTGCAGACGAGTGTGCTTACACAAATGTCTAAACTGCACTGTCCTGCGCAGACGGTAAGTCTTAGAGAGATGACCGCCGTAACCATATTCATTCTTTCACCAACTATCACCAGAGTGATTACAAATCTTAACCATTAGAAGGAAGAGAATTAGATCACCAAACAAACCCATATAACAAATATGTGATTACAATTTCCGCACGGAACAATTTGTGCGTAGATAATGTAGTCGAAAATGGACAATATGAAACAGAAAGGTACAAACAATATTAGCTTACATTTTAAATAGCTAAACTAAAAAAAAACAGAAAAATAAACTTAAATATGTAAAAATATATAAGTACTAGCATTGCCTGCGGCTCCGCCCGCGTTCAGCTGATCAAAAACCAAATTCTTAGATTTTACATATTAGTATAGTACTCTTACATTGCAATTTTTGTATTTTTTCTCAAAAATGAGATATTTTCCCGCTGTACAAAGTATCCTATATTGACCCGGATACCCAGCTATCACCATACTAAATTTCATCAAAATCCCTCTAGTGGTTTTTCTGTGATGCGGTAACAGACAGACAGACAAAAAATCTAAAAACTATAGATTCGGCCTCTTTATCGATAATAATGTCTATTTCAATAAGATTTTCCAAAAAATATTTAATGTACAGATTCGGCTTAGTTACAATTTTATTATATGTATAGATTTATTGAGATGAGCATATTCTGAATTGTGTAATAAACAGAAGTGCACGTGAATCTATCGTACATTTCCACCCGCTGACGAATTCTAGCACTGTAAGCCAAACATCCAAAGAATTTCTTAAACAATCCTAAAATACCTATCACCTCATCACTCGGCCGGCGATTAACGAGCTTTATAGGTTTTAATTGTTTTGCAGACAATTTATTTGTTGGCTTTTATAAACGGCTATTCATTTCTATTACTATCAAATTAATTGTTCTTAAGAGCTGTTATATATTAAAATTTCATAAGCACTTGGTAATATTTATCTTAAATTTTTATTAATAATTATTGTGAATATTTTCCAAGTCCAACTGGGCTTTGATTTTGATGAGCGTTCTCATAAACATCATTTAGCATAGTTAGCAAACGTAAAAGTAGGCTAGTGTTCTATAAGTGACGTTTCCGTCAACAAAAAACGCTTTTAAACCAGAAATTGCTTCAGAGTGTACACTGCTGTCTTATTTACTCGTATTAATATATGAACTATTTGAAACTCCTATAGAAGTTTCAAAAACAGGAGTTTGCACTAGAGAAAGTAGAAAAATTACTAAAATTCTTATTATGTAGATAGTTTTTTTGTAGAAAAAGTCGAAAGTTGGAACTTGTCAAAAGTTTTCACTATAAATATTGTAAATATTGCGAGCATATAACCTAATCATCCTTCAAAAGCTTTGCAAAGTTATTTCCAGATTTTATATAACTTGAATGTAATATATAAATAAAACAATAATAAGAATTGAACTAGATCTAAAAGTTTTTATTGAGTGCAGTGGATTTATGCTGCCCGGGCGTATAATGATCAAACCGTTGCCAAAGTCATAAACACTGAACATGAACATCTTACATTACGCAAATTATAGCTTCTGTTAGGTAATATAGACTATAAAGTTTTCATGCACAGTACATTAAGGTCTAACGCTACATTTCATAATACAAAATTTTTACAATTTAGGCCTTACCATCTAGGAGTAAAGTTCAAAACACTTTAACAACAAACTACACTGACTTTTAATTAACGTTCCTGCTATTGCAGTTGTAATAAAATATCATAATATATTTACAGCTAATAGCTAAATGGAAGCCATAGGTATAATAATTTATAATGAAATTGCTCAATCAGCGGTACCAACATAATGCATTAAGGAGTGAATTCCCTAGAAAAAACCCGGAAGTCCGCAGAGAAATCTAACAAGCAACAGAAGTAAATAGGTTGCAGACTCCAGCGAATCTTGTGTCGAGTTCAGGCCAAAGTAATCTTCTTAACAACGAGCCGAGTTACTTACCGTGACTCGTCTGGACTTACCTATTAACAAGTTCACAATATGTTTAGATATTTTTGGAGAACATTTATACTATAAAATGTTATATGTTTTAGATAATTAAATGATAAAACTTTGTGTGTTACGTTTAATTATTTTTTTTATGGTCTTACAGTCAAAGGGCTAAATTCTTCCACAAAAACAGAACCGTCATTATTTCTTTATGTCCTTCTGTCTACTGTATGTATGTCAAGGCTATTTTACTCGGTAATTATTAGTATTTACTATACTGCTGAAATTCGGTTGGCAAATGTCTTATGTGAACATACGAGTATGTAACTATCGTAGAGTTCAATTGCGAAAAATTATGAAAAAATTAAAATACCTCCCATACTTTGCCAAGGGGTTTAAATGTATATATTATACGATGCTAGTGCTAAATATAATAATTATTTTTTATGAAAACGCCAATTTAAAAATTATAAGTATATCATATAAAATACGTTCTCGAATTAGAATATGAAATGAAACAATCCTCTTAAACCAAGTTTTCGTTTAAATTTAATTCTATTTTCACTGAATTGTATGCAATCCACCAATGTCATGCAAAGAGCGGGCAATGAATTCAGACATACCACTTCTATGGCAAAGCGGGTGTGATATATCCCACGTCATGCTTTATTAATAACATCTAGATTATTATCTTGGTACTGTGCGATACCAAATTGTTAGGATTATAGAAAAAAATAAATCAACGCCAAAGTACTGACTTCATAACCTATTGCTAATAAAATACATCTTAAAATATTAAATGAACAATTCTTGTATATTTATATATAAAATTTTGTGTATTTCTGTAACGGCATTAACGATTTGGTTAAAATTTTATATATAGATAAGATTTTGGTTTTTAAGTGTATTTGGATATGTAGGTTGTTTTTTCTGGAAGAAAAAACCCAACTTTTGCAAAACAACACACGGCCGCCTATGTACTATGTTTTAATCAAGTAATAAGAAAAATTGAATGCACAAATTCGATTCATGTACAATTTTATTATATCTAATGATTAGAACACATAAGAATACCAGAATAAACATATCCTATAGAACTTTTTAGTTCATAAGCTATGCAAAAAAAAGTCGTCACTGTTCGTTGCTGGATTATAAAAGAGCGAGTTAAATATGCTTTAATTTATAATAAGTACCAGGGCGACAAAGCTTCATTCGGCGTTTTTTTTTTCGAAATGACACATATATAGATAAACTTAAAAAGCAAAACCTTATCTTAATACAAAATTTGATCGAAATCGTCAGAGCCGTTTCCGAGATAGCTACATTAAATAAATTTATATGTATACAAGAATTGCGCATCCATACTTTTAATTTAATAATATAAATGTAAAAGTGTGTTTTGTTTTGTTTGCTTGTTTGTCTTACTTTCACATCGAAATGGAGTAACGGATTGACGTGTTTTTTTGTGTGGAGATAGGATAGTTGTAGGGCTGGGGAGAGACATAGGCTACTTTTTACCGCGAGAGATATATCATTCCCTCAGAAAAACAAGTTATAATATAATCCGAAAAGTATTTATGGTCAGAATTACTTGAAACTAGGTATTAATGCTCTTCAATAAAATTAAATAAATACGTGTTTTAGTATTTTTCGAAATTCGTCCTATAAAAACGTAAAATAGGGGATGAAAGTTTGTATGAAACTACCTTTTTAAAGATTTTTCGTAGTTTAAACGCAAGCGAAACCGCGAGTTCTGCTAGTTTAATATTATAAATGATTTATCTTTTTTCCTTTTTTTTGGAGTAGTGTTTGAAATTGTAGATCTCTATTTGTACTATGTTTGGTTTTGTAAATGTTAAGCAATATGTTGCCTTCTAAATCTTTTTTAGTCTAAATTCTGTTAAACAAAATTTTAAACAACACGAACATTCATACATTAATCTTGAAGCTGAGAAAGACAGGTTTTCTACTAGCAAATGTGAAACTAACTCAAATCAAGTTGTTGTGCTTCGCTTTACAAATTAGACTTTAGAGCGAGTAAATTCATTATGTACTTTTTTCGATGTACAATTAATTTTGCGTATTAATTTATAAATTAATGTGTTTAGTGTCATAAACATTAATATTCTTATGGTACATATTATATACTGTTTTACTTTCCGTTTTTAACGTCCCACTGCTGCCATAGTCCACCAAGCTGGACAGATGCGGATCGGTGGACTTCACATGTCTATATAATATTTGCTAAGTTCTCTCAAACATGCAGGTTTCCTCACGATATTTGCCTTCAACGTAAGACAAGTGGTATTATGTTGGAAATGATTCGCACATGAAAATATCAGTGGTGCGAAACCCAAGATTTGAACTAAATTCACTCAGTTTTCCAAGCTTCAACTTGATTGCCAAATTTTAAACTTACATTTGTACAAAAAAGTATAAATCTAAAAAATCACATAATCTCAAAATAATTATGTTTCAGGAACAAAATTATCATGTAAATTTCATTTCTAACATTGAATCCTGACAATGCAAGCTGTCTGAAAGAATGTCGTAAAGTTGGGCATCCGTAAGTTAAATGGAAAAGTTCGCTATTCAAATTGACAATCTCGACAAGAAGGTACGTTCACTCCTGGCATACTCAGGGGTACATGCGAAATTTTAACACTAGCATAGTATTTTTAAGTATAAAAAAAACTTCTCATTAAAGTCAAAATGTGGATTTTCTTCACATATTTGTTAAAATCACAAAATTTTAACAATTTATTTTCATTTACATTTACCTATTTTTAATTTAATTCTATCTATTCAATTCCAAAAGTACCTATGTACAATAATACGATACGTGTAGGTAAAGATATTTTTTTCAAAGAATAAAAAATAACAAAATATCCAAAGCTTTATATACAAAGTTGAGAAGGACTTTCTAAACGGTTGTTTAAATATATTTTTTGTAAGTATTTTCCCTATAACAAGCAATAAAACCCCAAGGCACTTTTTATTATGAGATTGCGAATAGAGCTTTTTTCACTTTGAGTAGCACATTTATAGGCGTTCATTTAAATGTCGTAGGACGTAGATTTTAATTTAATTACTTAGATTTTACCTTAATTCATTAAAAAAATAATATTGAACGAATTCACAAATATAAACAAGGTAAGTTGAAAATAAATAATGTGTTTAGGCGTATATGAGACAAATGTTAAAAGAATATCAAAAAGCATATTATACTTGTCGCCGTGCCTAATATCGCTGGCAGCGACTTTAATCTGCGGAAAAAAAGTGGAGTAAAGTTTTTGTTGGACCCGCGCAATCACGACTTTTAAAAATTGTTCCCTTAATTAAAAATTCGAGTCAAGCGGAGTTTGAACTTGTGTTCGCAAACAGCTATCCAAAAAACTTAACTTAGCGAAATGTCTAAGATATAATTTATATATAAGTAGCAGAACCCGCGGTTTCACTCAAAAACTACAAAAAATACATTTTCAACGCTAAAAGTACAAAAAAAACACTCTTATGTCTCTATTATTACCATAAGAATGGGATGAATTTCGAAAAATGCTAAAAGAGGTATTTATTTAATTGTATTGTATTGAAAAGCATTAATACCAAGTTTCTATTATTTATGATCATAAATATAATTTTAGGTTATATTATATCGTGTTTTCTTGTGGTAATGAGATAATCTCCCGCGTTAAAAAGTCCCTATGTCACTCTCCAGCTCTCTCTCTCTCTCTCTCTCTCTACACAAAAAATCACGCCAATCTGTTACTCTGTTTTGACGTGAAAGAAGGACAAACTAAGGAACAAACCAATACACTTTCACATTTATAATATTAGTATGGATTTAAAAAGCGGATAAAAGATATATTTACTGATAATAAAAAAGAACTTGGTACTTGTATCTATGTAAAAGAAACTTTAAGTACTAAAGAACTGTATGCTATACTGTATTATAAATACGTAATATAAATAAAATAATATAAAATAATCAGAAATAAAATATACAATACAATAATGATAAGTAATTCAATGCTCAAATAATATAAATGATACTCAGATCGTGACTACCCGACTTTAACAAACTAAAAGAGAGTTATGATTTTTACCCAACCATGGCGAAGTGGGTTTCTTATTATTGATAAATACTATATTAGAGGTAAACAGGCATATATACATATTATATGGCTATGGCTTTAGGAAAAACAATATCCTATGTACATATATTCTAATATTATTTTTTGTTTGTTTGTCAATTCGTCGTCTCGGTCCTTATTTGTTCAAGCGAACATTTTATGGAAAGAGTTTTTAATACAGAATTATTGACTCAATTAATAACAAATTTTAGAAATAAAGCTTTGTTTTTAAATTTGAAGAAAAGAGCTCCCTTCTGTAAAGTACAATAAGTATTGGTTGTATGAACAAATAAGAACTAAGGCCAAGGACTCTAATATATTGAACTCTTATTTATAGCTTTAAAATGGGTATTTTTGTCACAGTTTTATTTTAGTACTTTATTTATATTTATGTAGTTTATTTATATCTAATTGTTTTTTTTTTAAACTGTCCTTCCTCATCAAATAGGATACAAAAAGCAAACACAAATTTTCAAATAATACTGGCAGCTATAAAGAGTTTATTCTTATTCGTTATGAGTTTAATCATATCATACCAGAACGTAAAGTTTTTAGTATTTTGCTACAGTACTGTCTCTTTCGTATCCGATTGACGGTCATCCTTATATTCAGCCATTTCCGAAACCGTTGTGGACTGTAGACATTTGGTTGGTGGCAGTACAGCTTCCTGTGAAGCTACTACGTGCTTGGGTTACCAATTAAAACCTATTCTACTGATCACTTTAACCTATTCTACCTTCTGTGTATTTTATGAATAATTTACTTAAAAAGATATTAGTAACAGAAAATCTAACTAACTAATCATACATTTTGACCTTCGTGGAGCTAAGTCGATAATATGAAGAATTATATCTCTATATTTTTTTTAGAATAAGCAGAGTTTTACTTATATTCTCTACATATTAACAAAAAAATTAACAAAAAATTAATATCAATGTAAAATTTAAATTATTTGTTAAATAAACACTTTAGTGCGTTCTTTTCTTATATTATACCTAAATGTTTTATTATCAGTGCTGTCAGTCTGTGAAGCAGCTGCCAAAACTTTAAAGTTTCTTTGTATAATGCAGTGATGAAATAGAATTTTGAATGTGATAAATTATGCTCTTTTATGTAGACTAATTACGTAAGCTAGTTCCTTGAATAATATTTGCTAAGTGACCGTTTAACTACATGACGGGAGAGTCTAAAGCATAAGCTACCTATTTCATTATACCAAAGTTTTGCAACGCTACTTACATTCTACAAAGTACAGTGTACACTCATCTCAAGATATTTTGATATTTGTGTATATAAAACTTACAATGATGAGTCATGTTAGGCCACAGTTACAAGGATGGTAGTACAGTGCCTCTAGGTAGTGGGGGTCGGTTCCCGCACGGGAAAAACGGTAAATATTAATTTCCTGAATCTTTCCCATGTGTGACTAAAATAACAAATAAAAAATATATAGAACGCCTTTTTCTTATAATTTTATAATAGTTACCGTACTCCTCCGAAACGGCTTCACCGATTTTTACCAAATTTTATATGCATATTCAGTAGGTCTGAGAATCGGCTACTATCTATTTTCCACTTATATTATAAAATTATAATAGAACTATATACGATACAATTTAAAATTTATAAAATAATATAAAAATAAAAAATAAAAAAATATATACATGTGCTTTAAATATATATGATAAAAATATGTACCTATACATTATTGGATGTTTTTTTCTTTCTTTACTGTGTATGTTTATCTTTCCAACTTGTGAACCGATTTTAATAATTACTTTTTGTATAGAAATAACTTATACTCAAGGTATCTTACAAATAATAACATGCTTAAGAAGTAATGATTTGTGCTGAGATCCGAAACTGAATTACAAGTATAGCTAAGTTTTATTCAATCGGTCCATTACATTCATAGATCCCGTTTTGGACAGTAGTATACAAACCGGAAGCGGAAATGCAGACTATATAGAAATACACTGGCAAATAGTAGACAGAGCTGCAGGCATTAGTAATATATAAAACGAATGAACTGGATGAAAGTAAATAAAATGTATATTTTTATATGATTATTTTATGATTATAATTATTGTTTGGTACAACGAAGTACCAACTAACAGTCTCTGCTATATTATTTATAACCAATTTATTTATAAACACACTATAACAAACCAAGTAGTAAGCAATAAATATCAAGTAACCACAAGAGTAATATACGTAAAAGGATTACCAGACGTTTGGTATTTTTATATTTGATAAGGTGGACTAGAAAATGGCCCATTCTATGTAAACAGTTCACACGTTAGGAAATACGTTGTGATTTTATTTACATATATTGTGCACATATATTATTATGCCTCGTTGGACTAGTGGCTGGTATGTACGGCTATACAAAGGTAAGTCCTGGATTCTATTCCAAGTCGGGACAAATTTTTTACATAAATTTTCAAAACTTTCCATAAAGTTGTCAGTATTAAATTCTCGTACGTCGGAGAATATGTTAAGGCGATTCTACAGTGTATACCTGGTCTGTCACCCGTCGTGGCGAAGTATCATCCTACCAGATTTTGAGAGTGATGAGAAGAGAGAGTTCACTTGTATCTGTGCACACACTTGTGTGTGCTCTATAATATTTCCTGAGCAGTTGGCTAGTCTCAGTGATATTGGTGGCTATGACAAAAATAGGTTAAGAAGATATTATAGTACCCATTTGTGGATAATACCTGTTGATCTTCACGTATGTATAAATGTGGCTTCTTTGTTTATCGGCCTAACTTTGAAGTTACTTAATAGGATAAGAAATGTTCGCTGGTAAGTCGTTTATCTTGTCACCTAAGTATATATGACAAGAAAGTTAAGAGTAGCTGCTAAAGTTTAAATAAACGGTTTCTAAGCCGTGAGCATTTAATTACATGATGGCTACAAACTTTCGAGCGTTAGTTAACCAATTTATCATTCACAAATGTTACTACATGCGTGAAACGGTCACAATTTTGGGTGTTCACGCATCGTGATGCTCATGCTGTTTTGTTTTTAATTTCTTTACTAATAGATAGATATATTTACTGATTTAAATATAACAATAGTACTTTACCTATTATTCTATATACTTGTTTCTATTATATAAGATGATATTAGACTACGAGCCGGAAGTGCTTTACCGTAATAAGATTTTCCATATTTCAATTTAATCAAGAAAAATATAAAACAAAAGTAAAGAGTGAAGTAAGTTAAATCGGTTTGCCATTTTCCCAGTAACGTTGCTTAGAAGTAAACGATAAGATGCGACAATGTAATAGAAGAAAAATAGCGGAAAACAACCAACTTAGACCGTTACTTACGCGCGTAAAAGACGTGCTATTTCATTCAATTTTCTTCAAGATATTACGACACATATTTACTTTAAATGAAGTAACCGTTTTAATAAAATTGAAACTAAGCCGAATCTGTACATTGAATATTTTTTGGAAAATCTTATTGAAATAGACATTATTATCGATATAGAGGCCGAATCTATAGTTTTTAGAATTTTTGTCTGTCTGTCTGTCTGTCTGTTACCGCATCACAGAAAAACTACTGGGGGGATTTTGTTGAAATTTGGTATGGTGATAGCTGGTTATCCGGGTCAACATATAGGATACTTTTTACTGCGGTAAAATATCAAATAAAATAAAATATATCATTTCTGAGAAAAATACAAAAACTGCAATGTAAGAGTATACTAATATGTAAAACCTAAGAATTTGTTGTCTGGTCATCTTAACGCGGGCGGAGTCGCGGGCAATGCTAGTATGTTTTATATTTCTTTACTTGTTTATTTAAAAGAAAACGATTGTACAGGTAAGTATTATCCATAAATCTTTTCAGTATAAATGTTTAAGATATTTAAATAAAAATACATTTTTTAAAATGCACAATAAATATTTGCTACCAAATTACTGGGGCAACTAACTTCTTAACAAAAAGCAACAAAGGAGAAATCGACAGAGAACCTATCAAAACTTGAGAAAATTCAATAAAGGCACTTTGAAAGTTTGTTAAACCAAGTAACAGGAATATTCTTATAAAAAAGACCTCAATTTGTGTCGCCGGTAAAATAAAAATAACGAACCTTCGATGCCTCTGAATCGACTTTACCAAGTTTACCCATCAATGTTGTAACTTAAATGAATTATATACCAGGAAAAGTTAGTAAGGTAATTAATTATTATGCATGAAAAATTAGCACTTGTCAATAGCTCTAGCTCGAGGTTTTAATTTAATTCGAACGAGCTAAGAACATCTTAGAAAATCTTATCATCAGGTTCTAAAGAGATATAAAATTATTCGATATCTAATACTAAGCATATATACTTACGTATGCAGCTAATTGCAAACGTAACGTTTCGATTTTGTTTATAAACACGTTACTTTTTATGAAGCACCCAATCTTCATTTTATAGGGCGTATTTTATTGCACTATAAAACAAAAACTATACCAAAATTCTATCAATATATAGTTATTTAAAAGCCATAAAATTTATCTGTAGTGTTTCGACATGAATAGAATATAAAATCTTTTTTGAACTATGGACTTTTTGCATTAACTCATTGCTTTCTAGAAAAAATTAACGTTTCAATTTTAATATAATTTCTGTCTGAATGGAAGTGAAAAATTAAACTTTCCACAAAATTATTTAAGAGTGAATAATAAGAGTTTTAATATTTTAATTTTTAAACTATTTATTATTTTGCAAAACTCAATAAACTTAAATTTTGTGTCGTTCAGATATTGCATGTTATCTATACAGATAATTAAATTGAAGTGTCTGTTTATAATGTCAAAATAACAGCTTTTTACTAAATACATAATATGAAAGTATACCCGGCACTTATAATAAAAAAAAAAATTTTAAACATTTTTGTCTGTCTGTCTTTCTGTTTGTTCTAGCTAGTCTCCGAATCGGCTGGACCGATTTTGAACTGACTTTAACTGGCAGGTAACTGGTGTTATGAGGAGTAACTTAAGCTACTTTTAGTTAAGAAAAAGGCTTAGGGATTCCGCGCAAAAAATTAAAACCTATGAAATTGTGAACAAAATCCGCGTACCTAGAGACGCACCCGAGCAAAGCGAGGGTGAGTGGCTAGTACATAATAAAAGTTGTAAATAATAGTAAGAAAAACATGCACAATATATTTTGTGTTTTTATTTTGTTTTTCTTCTCATATTTTTAACCGCCGACGCAAAAACGACGGGGTGTTATAAGTTTGACGTGTCTGTGTTTGTGTCTTTCTGTGGCATCGTAGCTCCCTAACGGGTGAACCGATTTTGATTTTGTTTTTTTTTAGTTGGAAAGGTGAATAAGTCGGAAGTGTTTTTAGCTATGTTTGATGATAATCGGTCCAAGATGGTCGGGGGTTCTTTAAATTTTTAATTTATCACTTATGTTCTCTAGTAGGTATAGGTGATCATTATTTAACTAAGCACTTTATATAAAGAGCTATTACACTGATATATCTCACGAAAATATAAAAAAATGAACTAACTTTATATCCTAACCTTATCTTAGAATAAATTATATACATTTTGGCTAGAAGCAAGAATCATTCTCATAAAAATATATTCCTATAAAGATAACAGACCTTTATTTACCATTACCATTATTAATTACTGTCACACTTTATCCGGCACAATTTATATTTATCGATGATTACCTGTAAGGAAAAATAAATAAATATTAGTATCAGTTAATAATTTACATGAAACTAAGTCTATCTAATTAACTATTAATTTGTATTCAGCCTTTTTTAATATCTCACTGCTGGGCATGGGCGTCCATTCAGTACGAGGGGGATCAGGTCATAGCCCACCACGCCAGCCAAGTGCGGGTTGGCGGATTTCACATGTCTTTTGAAAACTTGCTAGGTTCTCTCAGACATGCAGGTTTCCTCACGATGTTTTCCTTCACCGTTAAGACAAGTGGTAATCATGTTGGAAATGATTCGCACATGAAAATATCAGAGGTGCGAGTTCCAGGATTTGAACCCGCTTCACTCAGTTTCCCAAGCGAGCGTTACCACTAGTATTATTAATTTGCTATTAATATATTACGTAGCACAAAATTATCTAGATCAAATATGGTCTAATACTAATCATTATAGTACAATTTATAGTGTACTTGCGTTTCTGAGGAGTATTTACGGGATCCAAAGTTCCAGATGTCAGTGTAATGTTTGCAGATAGTCACATCAATATAAACAAGGTAGACCAAAGCCAACTTACTCAAACAGCTTCTTGTATCAATATTGGGGTTACAAATAGACTGCTGCGTGACTTGCAGCATCATTAATAGTGCTTGGAATAGAAACATTAATAACACTATGTATTATAAAACGAATTAAATATTCATAACCTATTAAAAAGCTATGAGATTAAATATTTTTTATGTTTTCGCCTTGATTTTAAAAACATTTTTTGACAATGACACACATAAAATAACTTCGTATATTGATAAATTATATTTACATACATAAAGTAAAATTAACAGTCCTAAACTATAAAGCCTTGAATACTATATCAATAAAATCTACGCCTCTAGCAGTTTAAAGTTAAGAGCAATATGAATAAATCTGAATATCTGAGAGGCCACTAACATTTCATGTCCTTTAGGTATCATTCAGAATCGTACGATTAGTGTCACATGTCACCATATGGATCACTAAAAAACAACACAGCATGAATCTGGCGCTCGCTGGCAATCATTAATCAAATCAGAGATATGTGGTTTAATAGCTGGCTAATTATAGTGTGCATGTATACTGTCGCTACAATTATTATTGCGCACGTAACGCTTAGTAAAGGATTATGCACACATTTCCAGTTATCTGTCTGTGGAATGAATATAAAATATTCGAATTACATCATCACGTTGTACTGATGATCCGAAAATCATCTTAAATACTAATCTTTAATTTGGAATTTAAACCAAGGTCGCTGTTGAGGTCAATTTTTTCTATTCCATACTGATTGCTTTAGAATGTATTTGCATGTTGACGATTAACATTGGTTTTTTCCGTCGTTAATTTAAGTAAATTTTTTTGTTCAATGACAAATTAAAAAATAAATTTCCTATAATATGTTTTTATTCTGTTCTCTCTCTCTTTCTCTTTCATATCTCAGAATTTTTTAACAATCAATTGCTGGGCATGGACTTCTTCCGAATTAAAGAATGCAAAAGGACCGCAGTCCACTACGTTGGCCAAGTACGGGTTTTCGGACCTAACTTGTCTACGAAAAACTAGTTAGGTTCTTTAGATTTCCTCATGTCTTTTTTGTAAGGCGAATGGTAATCATGTTAAAATTAATTCGCACGAAAATATCAGGCCTGTGTGAAACCGGGTTTGAACCTGCTTTATCTATTTAATTATTAAACATTTTCGTTATTATATGTCCAGTGACCGATCGATTTTAAGAAATTATTATAGTTATTCCCAATTATCACGAAAGAAAAGAAAAAGCATTGCAGACGTCGAGCGCCCTGTAGGCTCGTAAAAGAGGCGATAAAGTGGAAACAACCAACCTTAGCGCTTACCTTCGAATACCACTGTTTATGATCCGTTATCCAGTGAACGCACATATAAAGAAGCCGACATCATATTTTGTCTCGGATGAGAAAATGCATAAAAGCTATTAAGAAATGATTTACGAAGGTCTTTCATTATGCCTCGAGCAATTACAGAGTTCATTCTTTATTGCAGCGGCGGGACTTAAGATTGTTATTTTTTTATGATACAGAGATAGAAAAAATATAATATAATGTAAAGTGAAGGCCTATTTGTTTTATATATTATTATATATATTTAGCTTTTGATGGATATAGTTATCCAATTATAGTTATTATTATTAAGATTTTCCAACCTAAGCCAAAAGATATCATTAAATTTCAATTATTTTAGAGGGGATATGCGAATATCCACACAATATATATTTATGGAGAATAATATATATTGATTATTGTTCAAAATAAACTAAAAACTTAATATTTATGATCTTTGTCAAAATATGTACGTATTTCAGTTTATCCAGATTCAACCCCATAGGAGACAAAGATAGGTTACATTATTCGACAGAGCTAAGGCGTAAAACTGCTACGAATATTAAAAAAAACGTGTGTGTGTGTGTGTGTGTAACAGAACAAAATAGCTAAAGATTTCATCACATATGTAAAAACTCTCTGTAAAAGGAATGCAGTTAACTTCATCATGTCGCTATTGGGCTGTCGGTGTGCGCGCGCATCGTAAAAATTTTAATCTCATATTTCTTTCCAAACATGCCAAAAAAGTATAAGTTCAATAAAGAAATATCCGTATACATATATATATATATATATATATATACATATTTGTTACTGTGAGAATCGAATCACTTGCCTTATCTGTATATGGAATACAGATAATGTTAGTGATTCGAATTTATCATAATCAATCTGACAACATTAAGTTAAATAATTCATTTTAAATACCAACATATGTATTGTATTTTGCGGGTAATGCTATCAAAGGTGTCTCATCATATTTCGCTAATTAATTAAATGTACATAGTTATCTAGAAAAATAAGTTGCATCCTTGCGATGTATATATACGAGTATATTATAGAAGGTTATATATATATATATATATATATTAATTATATTCTTCCACTGACTAGATATTTATTGGATTAGCAAGAAAGGGGTATAGGTTAAATAAATAAAAAATATAGGTCAAACCCATCAATTTATTACATTGCACAATTTATATGATATAAAAGCTTGTTACTAAAAATAACTCTTTTGTTGTAAAAAATAACTGTTTGTATCAATAAGAATTATTTCTCCCCACAAATTCGAACCCAATCAAAATAGCCGTCTCTACGTAATGGTCATGTATTTAATTTTTTTAAACATATTATATTATGTAATTTGTTCTATTAATTCTTATGCATTGCATAAGTGCATTTAATTTTAAATAAAAGTATCTTTTCGGTTTTTTTCGCAGATTTATTTGGATTTTTGGTTCCCGACGTTTCGATTGCTTTACATCATTCATGGTCACGCATGCGTTTAATTGGTAAAGTTAGTCGTTGACTTTGGTCAGATCACTGCCAAATATTGGCATCAAGACTGAACTTCCCAACTTTAAGCCAACCCCTGAAATATTACCTTAACTCCAACTTTGGTAAGATTTGATTAGAACCGGGATCTAACTTCAAAACTAGTTACTTCTTAGTTGAATGTTATCATAATGTTGGAAAAATTATCTAAAATGATAAAGCACCCTTTTCTAGCGTAGCGTATTTTTAACGTCTGCGAAAATTGCTTATGTTATACAAATATTGCGTTATCTAAACGTTTTAATATTTTTGAAACTAAATAATATCTATACATATAATAAAATTGTAACTAAGTCGAATCTGTACATTAAATATTTTTTGGAAAATCTAATTGAAATAGACATTATTATCGATACAGAGTCCGAATCTATAGTTTTTAGAATTTTTGTCTGTCTGTCTGTTACCGCATCACGAGAAAACCACTGGACAGATTTTGATGAAATTTGGTATGATGGTAGCTGATTATCCGGGTCAACATATAATATCTCATTTCTGAGAAAAAATACAAAAACTGCATTTTAAGATTTTACTAATATGTAAAACCTAAGAATTTGGTTTTTGGTCATCTGAACGCGGGCGGAACCGCGAGCAATGCTAGTTTAGTTATATTATTTACTTATTTATCACATTTCATCGTAGACTTAGAACGAGCACATCTCTTAATCGTATAGCATATCACTTTGTTCTGTGGTTGATTACAGTGGGTTCAATGTAGGTTATAGTATTAACCCTATGCAGGAGTCGAACCTGCGATTTCATGTATAAAACGTAAGAACAGGAAGAACAGCGTCAGTATGATGTTGCTATGCTAAATGGTTTTAAAAGGCACACCGCACACGTGTTTGTCGCGAACGTCATTCTTATCTTCAGATTGACCTATTAGTTGTGTTACATGTAAACAAGTCTTTTATACAAGGGTAACAGTGTTGGGTATTTGTAAACACAGCGGTCTATGTGTAGGAAACGATTTGCCGAGGCGAGTTAATGCGATGTTATCGCCATCGAGCTCCGGAACCGCCGATAACGAAATTGTTTGAGAAAAAACCGTCTTTATGTAAATTTCTTTATTTTGCTCCTTTGATATATTAAATATCTGTTTGTTTATTTGATGATTCTGTGCTGAAGTTAAAAAGGAAAGTTATTTAAATAAGTTCTATAATATATTTAGGATGTTTATGAGTTTGTTGGATAAAATATTTTGTCAGACTATTTTAAGTAATCTTAAAGTAGGTATTTGTTACAGGCGCCGTTTTGTTCGGTTTTAGTGTGTAGTACTAGCTTTTCTAGCCGGTGATTCCCTTAAGTACATACGTATGCAGGTGATATGCATAAATGCACAATTCTCAACTTTAAAAACAAAAAGTTAATCGTTATAGAATATCGTTTTACAGAAACATTACATCAAAAAATTATCATCCACATTGAGATGATCTCTTTGTTTGAAATAGATTAAAATTGTATTTTATGTAGGGTTTGTAAACTTAATATGTAAGCGCTGTAACTTCTCATTATGCAAAAAATCTCGTATGATTGCAAGAAGTTCTAATATACTCTAATATGTTAAGGTTTTATAATATTTTCAGTCAGGATCAAATATATAAAATTGTTTTGGTCTAAAATTTATTTAATACGTTAAAGCTTTGCAAAATCTAATACGTCTATTACAGTTGGTTTGTATTTGCTTTTAGGTTAAACGTTAGTATTACGTTGTTCAGATTTGCTATTTAGCTCACAAGTTGCTGACTCACGAAACCGTATTGAATTTGAATACTAAACTGTATTATATTAAGGTAAACTTTACATTTACTTACCATGAAAACTTTTTACTTCGCTATGCAGAGATATCAAAATGACAATTCCGCTTTCTTTGATTCAGTAAAAGTATCAATAAAGATACCTCTTCAGAAATCATAAACACGTACGTATGAAATTTTCTTTATTATTTATTTATACTCAAATAACTTATCTATACATATAATAAAATTCGAATCTGTACTGTCTGTCTGGGAACGCATCGCGAAAAAACCACTGGACAGATTTTGATGGGTATGATGATATCTGGTTATCCTAGTCACTGATTTATATAGGAAACTTATTACTGCGGGAGAATATCATATCTCTGAGAAATCTATAGTAAACGTTAAAACTTAACCAGGGACGAAACCGAGCGGAGCGAGAGTAAGTCGCTAGTTTTATTCTAAACTAGCCGCTCACCCTCGCTTCGCTCTTGTTCACATCTAGAGAAGCAAAAACAAATCTATCCGTCGGGAACCGTAAAATTTTTCCGGGACAAAAGTAACCTATGTATTATTCTAAATCTAGACTATAATCTATATCTTTGTCAAAATTAATCCAAATCCGTTTAGCCGTTCTGACGTGAAAGGGTCACAAACATATATACTCACAAACTTTCACATTTATAATATTAGTATAGATTCAACATTGAAACTATATTATTAAACCCTAAATAGATATTCCTTTATTCACTATAAATAAAAATAACGACTTTTCCATAACCATATTATAAAAACAAATGTTATTGTTCTAAAAGACTTGCGCAATTCAATAAAAATGTGTTTATTATTCTTGTCTCTTTAGCTCAGAAAATATCATACAGTTTTCTAAGCAAAATCGAGCTCTTTATGCACTGGAAGACTATTATACAAAACAAAAGATAATAATTAGGAGAATACGAGTTACTCAGTAGTTTTGCGTTTTGTTCGTTATGTTATGTATGAAAACAGGTGAAACGTTTATTGACTTATTATACAAATAGATGCATATTGCACGCATGGAGCTAAGGCCTTACAAATATGCTAAATTTATTTTACTGAGAAGACTGGCCTTTCAAAAATTAGCATCTGAATTAAACTTAATAGGAATGCCTATTAGGTCGATCATGATTCGAATAATATCGATTTTGCACGTAAATGGAAAACAAAATGGGCTCTTTACTATCCGGCTTCGTCATCGTGTGTCGTACAGCTAACCTTTCATAATAAACTAACATATTAAAATTTCTTTACGTCTAGTTGTTTTTTATTATCAATGCAATATATAGAAAATAGGCTAAAATATTATATAGCTTAATACTTTCTTTACTTTCATACACTTCATTACTTCTCCATAACATCATATTTGACATCCGCATTCCTCTTCTTTGTCATTTAGCAGGGCTCAAGTAACGGTTTCGTGTCACGGATGGTGTGCAGTCATAACAAACCATAAAACGAGCCTCAACATATAAGAGGAAATTGCCTGGCTGACATCTGGTTACAGTTATTCGAAGCATTGTCTCACGTCACTCGGGAATATTATCGACGTTCGAGCAATATGGAATTGAATTATGTATCGATATCGTCTAAACACGTAATCTTAGCTAGATATAGACTATTAGTAAAGTTTAATTACTAGTTAAAACTAAACAGGACATAGGTTTAAACAAAAATCATACAACACCGACGTTATAAGGAAAATAAAATTCAAAGTCGAATAATTAGCTCAAACGAACAACAGTTCGCATTCGCATATTTGCGATACAATACGTGTTGATGAAGAAAAGAAAAGCAATGAATGCCAAACAAAATTTAAAATTGCAATATGAGCGCTGCAACTTGCATATCGGTGTGCGATTTATAAACATTTTATTCGTCGATTGTTCCGCTTCTTAAATGCTTGCGTCATTCCATTGTTCTGAACAACGAACACATAAATTTGCAATTAATTTCGTTTACAGTTTGCTTGACATTGTTTTTATATGACCTGAAACCTAGCCAGATTTATAGATAAGTTAAACACAGTTACAGATAGCAATATTATTATAATAAATATATTTTTTACAGGAATTTTGAACAGAAGTGGCATATACTTAACATACTTTTATGTCAGACGTCATAAGAACTTAATGCCAGTACTTGAAATGTTTTTAAATTATTACCATTTTTAAATCACATGTACATAAATTGAAATATTTTATTGTTAGACTAAGTTACGAGTAGGTTAATAAATACGCTAAGATTTGAACTGTTTGTAGTGTAATATAATATTATTTCTTGTCATTTCTACCTAAGTTTTTATTTATCTGTATTTTATTTCCACGAGGGGCGATGTCAAATCCTGTGCGTTGAAAACAAAAAAATGTTGACGTCACACAAGACATTTATCTAATTCAATTCAATTTCTATTTACATTTATATAACATACGTATAGATACGTTAGAATTTTTTTGAGTGGAACCCTAATTATTTTTCTAAAATAAATGTAGCCTACGTTACTCCCTATAATATCAACTATCTTCCAGTAAAAGTCCTGTCAAAATTAATCCACCCGTTTCAGAGATTATCCGGAACAAACAGACAAAGAGACAAAATTTTTAAAAACTGTATTTTTTTTATAAGTATCATATATAATTTCATATGTATTTAGTAAAACGCTGTCATTTTGACATTAGAAACAGACACTTCAATTTTATTTATCTGTATAGATGTAGACATTGACAATGAAAATTAATGAAATGAAAAAAATATCCGAATAATTATTTTTAGTGTAATGTACTTAAATGTAATAAATAAAAAAATCTATTAAAATTTTTAGCGAGATTAATAAATGAAATATATATATATATATATATATATTATACTACATAGGTATCTTAAATTTTAGCTATAGCTTCGTAAGTTATGTAAGTTATGTAAATCCATGTAGTCTTGTTTAAGATAAAATTTCCAAGAACGTGACATTGTATCAATTCACCTAAAATAGCTTAAGACTGAGCTTAAGCCACTTCCCATTATCATATTCATGTTCCATATAAGTTGACATTACCTTGCCAACTTATTGAAAAGAATTGATATCAGAATATTTGTTCAAATATCATTAGCAAGTTTAAAACAGTGTAAAGTGCGATTTATGCTGATTGTGAAATAACCGCGTTTCGCAGACGGGTAGATACTCTCCATGCATGAAGGCACTCAGGAGTCGTGGAGAATTTTAATTGTGCTCCATTGAGAAATTCCAGTGCACGGCAAATTTTTGCAGCTAAACTTGTTGCATATGGTTGACCGTAATTTTAAAACGTATTTAGTTTGGGAGTATGTGGCAACATATTTTACAAAATTTTTTTTACTTGAACTTAAATGAATTTTGGTTGATTCTCTTTCTCTGCTCAGCTAAAGTGTTTTCTCAATTACTTACAATACTGATATTTAATTTAAATGTAATATCTATTATGTGATGATTGTAATAAGCTATTTGAAAATACATATTAATAATAAAATCATTTCGAAAAAAAATTCCCGATTAACTCTAAATACGTAAGTCAACTTTGTAATTCTGGCAATATAGTTTCACAGTCCCTCGACACATGACCTATTTTTCACCATAAGTGTTTTAAATTTGATTAAGCATTCAATTTAATTTGTGCTCTATCACATGGATTAAAGGTTAAATATTGAATGGTTTTGCTGAATGAATAATTCATGCCTTTTAGAGTATCCATTCAATTAGGGTCTCGACTTCGAAGGTGCTTATTATTAATGTTTCAATGAAGATAGACGAATCTATTTGCAGAGTTTTATAATAATTAATTAAACAAAAATATATGTAAGTACTTTTATACTTGTGGATATTATTTAACTTATTTAATTTTGAATGTGAATATATACTAAATACTTACATATAATTACCAGTTTCCCTATTATATATCCCTATATATATATAATAATAAAGGGAAGGTAACCATGCCATCAGTCACACCAAGATTGGCTTATCTTATCGATATTTAATTAAGCAGATTTAGGCAAAACGAATAGAAGAAATAAACGTCAAGGAATTTAATTATAACGATCATTGATTCCGTCACGCTCTGTAAACAGAGGCTTTTAAGCTGTTTAATTGGCATCCAGAATTTTACTGGCAGATGTTTGTCTTGAATGATAACCATTATTAATCAGGTACTGCTATTAATGGTCGGATTTAATTTTAACTGTAAATATTCACTTGTCATAATATACTATATTATATCGTTATAACGTTTAATTAAAAATGCTAAACAAATAATTAATTGCCTATGACTTGGCCCACGTTGTTGTTGTGTTATTAATTAATAGGGCGATAAGGATCGTAAGTTCAGGACATTTCTATAGAAGCTTAACGGATTCTGCGTGATTTCCTTATATCTAAATGTCCAAATATCTTCCAACTTTCATATTACTAATATTATTAATAACATGCTGGCCGATGGCGCAGGACTATAAGAGTGCACAAGTAAGTACGCATTCACGAGTGCCGTTGAATTTTTGAACAGAAAAATTCTATAGCTATATTTAGCCCGATTTAAAACTCGAACTTAAGACCTCTGAATCTACCGCACTTGCTGCCACAAAACAAAGCAGTCAGAAATAAATATTAACATTTACGTCATATTATATTGTCTTAAATAAACAGAGCCCATTTGCCAAATGAAAATTGCCACTCAAGGATTAGGTTTCATAATTATAACTGACAGACTTTTGATGATTTTGCTAACTGGTGTAGGTGGTAAATTATAATATTAATAAACATAGTACGATAGAAAATGTCAGAATTTTAAACTTTTCCAATTATGAAAATTTATTAAAGTTATAGGTAAATAAGTGTTATCACTTCTAAATTACAAAATATGCTAATTTTACCAAAATTTACATAAATTTTATTGTATTGAGCTTATTTTATTGGATTGTCTATTTAAATATTGTTATTATCTAATTTATTCTAATTAGATATATGTCTAACAATGTATTTTTTTATATTTAAATTGTCATATGTATTAATTTTATAATTTAATTTAAACTTTATTTATTAACTTATAATCATTATTTAATTTTAAATTTGCATCATGTAATTAATTAAATGTTATTGACGTGATTTAAAAAAAAGAGCATATTGTGATAACCTATAACTAAAAGAACATTTATGAAATTGTTAGCACAAGAATATCATACTGTTTTTAATGTTTATTTTGTTGGTTTTCCCTTAATAAATAAATAAGACACAGGTCGCTTAAATTATTAGGTTTCACAATTATAATTAACAGGTTTCTGACGTTTTGCTGCCCAGTGTTTGTGGTAAAATATAATTTAAAAAGTAAAATAATAGAGAAACGCTTCTAAATATTACGATTTCTACAAACTTGACATTTATAAGTTTGAATAAAAATAGTTGTAATTTTACAAAATATGTTTCATTTTGTCAAGATATGTTATCATTTTATTTTATTCTGTATTTTAAAGCCAGATAAATTGTCACTATTAGTAACAGTATATTTTCATTACAAACATTACACTCCATAAACCCGTCGGGGTATAAAAGTCGGAATGACCCTGAGTTCGACAGACATCCGCAGTAAATGTTTGAAAAAGTACTGAAAACGCTGTTATCACATCGTTTTACAGGTCTTTAATGTACAGCAATTCTTCGCTGCTATGCTTTATTATGGTCATAAGTAAATTTTTTGTGATAGACATTTCATCTTTCTTACAGATAAACACTTAATAAAATCCTAAAATTTCATTATTTTAGATATTGACCCGAAAATTCTTGGAAGCTGCTCCAATTTTAAGTTGAGTAAATAGATAAATATTTATGTATATAAAAGTTTTTGTCTTTCTTACTGATCTTTCATCTCCATAATACATAAGTTATCGTTGAAATTTTAAATAACTGCTACAAATGTAAATAGTGATGACAAATTTTGCATATACCTAAAGCAATATTTTTCAAATGCCGAATTTAAAAAAAGCAGCACGATACTGAAGTAGGATTCCATATCCAAATATTTCAAGAATCATATAAATTAGTTTAAAATCCCAGCCATTAATATACTAGATGTACTTTATTACGTGTGAAGCGTAATCAAGAGCTGCCCGCGTCCCAACTGTCAACTTATCAGAGGAGAAATTAATTACAGCCGCTATCAATCATGGACCAGCGACAAACTGCTTCTATGTATTCATTGCAGACTCGGAGTTGTTTCACAACAATTTTATCAATGAGGGAAAAATCATGGCGACAGGCTTTTACGGCAACAATATTATATAGAAATTAAAAATTGACTTCGTAAATAATATCATCGTCCGTTTTGTAGTTTGTGTCAAAATGTGACATAAAAGTTTTTAAATTATAATATATACAGTAAATAATACAAGTGGCTTACCCTTACTACGCTTGAGTGCGTCACTGTGTGCATGTAATAAGCGTTGCTACAGTTTCATAGGAAGATCTTTTTAAGAGGAATAATTCTGTAATATACCTATTAATTTCATATAACTTTATATTAGTTTAAGCGGCGCACGCTAATAAAGCTTCCAGTCGCCATGATTTTTTTCGATATCTTCAACAATCATCGTCAAATTTTAGGCAACTTACACAAAACCTTAATGAATTATATACATCTATTATTAAAAACCGTATGTAAATTCGTTCGATAGTTTTTGAGTTTATCGCATTCAGACAGACAGACGCGGCTGGGGACTTTATTTTATAATATGTAGTGATGGTATATAACCAGATTTTTTTATTCTTTCTTACTTTAAAAAAAAATGAAAATGAAAGACCATGTAATACTAACACGTTAACAAGTTTAGACTATACCAAAGGAATAGGTTTCAAAAACTCGACAAAAGACATAATATGTAATACGAGTATGTATATACATTATGTGTAGTATATGTAATCAACATAAGCTTTGTAACCCCAAATAATTATCACTATACATAAATGATAATAAGGAATTCCGATTTCGTACGCTGTCACCATGTTGTACCTAAAGTTTAATTATTATTAGTTCATTTCTATGAGCCTCTTAATCTTATAAGTCTTTAAGGTTGACGTCTTAAGACTACTGAAACAACTATATTATAAACCTACCTACATTTTACCTAAGATGGTGTACTGAAAACAATATCATTTCAGTTGTCACTTCATTCACCCACAGAACTAGCGATTCGCCGTTGCTTTAATCAATTACTAGTTCATATTGTGCGCCGTTTGAATTATGTTTTAATTAATTTATCTTCTGAATTGTTACCACCTACTAAAATGCCAGAAAACATAAACATATATATATATATATATGTACATTGGACCAGTTCTTGGCTATATTTACCTTACGGTTACCAAAGTAAAAAAAATATTTCTGTCTATTAAATGTTCGTTATCACTAATCTCAAACGGGAATAGGCTTTAATAGGATTTTATCAACATGTACTTACATTTTAGCGTATATCAAAACTGATTACGCATTTTTATCCCGGGGAGAAAGAGTTACAGCGGCTTGGGTAATAGAAATTTTATGAGCGATGTGACAGGGACTGGTAAGTTGGTCTCTTCTTATATTCTTAGATTAGCCAGTTACCCTCGATTCACTCGGATGCGTGCGTAAGCCGAACCCTAATTATTTTTCTAAAATAAATGTTCCTAGGTTACTTCTTATAACCGTTTCGGAGATTAGCCGGAACAAGCATACAGAGATAAAAAAATGTGTTTTTTTCTAAGTACCGTACCTTTATGAAGTTCATATGAATTTAGTAAAAAGCTGTTATTTTGATATACAAACAGATACTTTAATTATATTTATCTGTACAGATATACATATTTAACTAGCGACTTATTATGACTTCGCTCATGTGTTGTCGGTGGATAACAGTAGCTATGTGTTTATCTGTATACTAAATTTCAAATCAATTAGAAAAAAAAGAATAGGATTAATAGATACACAAACTTCCGTATTTATATATTTATATATTATGTATAATAGTACTCCAATATATCCTAGGTATATAAAAAAAGGTTTCGCCATTTCACTTCAAATGAAAATTCAAATGAGCAGTATATGCTGAAATCATCGGTTCAAGGTTGTTGAGTTAAAAATCTGGCGTGAATAGCAGAGAGTACACTAATTGGTTTAACCCGAACAAAGACTGTTTATAATTCATACAGATATTTTGATTCTGTAACAAATACAACTTCATTCAATCAACTCTCAATACTGAAAATTGTCTAAGTTTAAAGATATTAAAAGTAAAATATAATAGCATTATGTACACAAAATCTAAATTATATTTAGTTATCACACAAATGAATGCCCCAGCCAGACTCGAACCCGCGACCGCTGGCACAGTAAGTAATATCACTACAAACTGAGCCAAATGAGTCGTCAAAACTTGTGTACTTTATGTGTTGAAGGGTACACTATTTACTTTAATATTTACATACAAATTATAAATTATAGACATTTTTTAGAATTACGTAGGTATATGATATAAATTAGACAGTCGTATGTTTTCACCAAGAGTAAATAAAATATTTTAGCAATCTGCAGACGCAAACAATTTTCAAGTTTTACCTTGGCCAATTAACAAAAACTTTGTTTTTAGTTGTTCAGTTGTCGATTTGCGAACATAAAAATCTATATTTTGTTAGTATATATTATTTCTTACATCTTATTATTAGATTTTATGTCTTCAAAATTATTTGAATACAAACTTTAGATAGGTATTTAAATAATCTATATATGTATATAAAATAAAGTCGGGTTTATTACAACATTTATAACTCGAGAACTCCTGCACCGATTTTTAAGATCTTTGTTTTGTTGGATTTGTCTTCACCCCGAATAACAGAATAACTATTAACACTTCGGAAAAAATGATGAAAAAAAATTACATGGTTAACGCTGGCTAGCAAATATTTATATCTATTTAAAATGTAGGTATCCCACAACACCCGAGCGAAGTGAGCGTAAGTCGCTAGTAATATATTATATGAAACTTTGAACTTTGTTTAAGAAGCACACAAAAATTGATTAAAATATTTTAGTGCCTGCAGACACAAGTAATTTACAAGTTTCAATCTCAAAGAAAAAGTAAAAAGTTTGTTTTTCTTTCAGATATTTGATTTGCATAAAATTCAAGAATTAAAATCTATATTTTATCATTACTTTACATTAGTTTTAACTTTCAATATTCCATTTTACCATAGTTTAGAATGATTTGAATACCAACATTAAGTTATTATATTTAATATCACATATGACATACATATTTCTAGTACAATACGGTACAATTATATGTAAAATGGTCGTGTAGTATAGAGTAACTTTAAACTAGGCCACCAGGACTAAGAGCGGTGGAAAAATAACAATGCAAATCGCGGTCGACTATTTCAAAAACATTACACTTATTAACTTTTAACACTTTAGTCTAGTATTTAATTGTATTACTTGTATACTTATTACTTGTTGTACTCGTTTTATTGTATACTTTATAAGTGTCAATAACACTTAAAATGAAAGCAAACCATAATGAAAGTTATGTACATATCGTTGGCTCACTATTACAAGGTTCTATGTTACAATTTTAGTACATATTTAGTTATTAATGCTACAAGGTTCTATGTGTCATTAGCTACAGTTTTGCAAAAACAAACCACTAGATAGCGGCACTTTAAGTACAAAATATTCAATTTTACATAGTTCTATGTTGCTTTTTTTTACGATAACAAAATAACGAAGTTCTATGTAAAAATTACTAAACTTCATTAAAATTAACATAGAACCTTGTAATAGTAAGCCAACGAATTATGTGCTTTTATGCAAATTGTTTAACTCCTTGAGTAATCATTATCAAAACAACAGATTAAAACTATATAGATAATTGTAAACAATCGAATGGCATAGAAATAATTTATGGATATTGCTACAACACGATCTGATTAGGGCTAATGACTGGTAGCATATGCGATAGATATCGACGTTTAGTAGACGCAACGTGTTCGATACATCTTAAAAATGATGTCAGCGATTATATAAATTATTATTATTATTATATTTTATTTGATATTTGTAAGCATTGGTGATTATTACATAAAAATAATATTATAAATGTGGATTCAATGCCCGACGAAAAACTCTAACTGTCATAGAAATTACTAGCAACTTACACTCGCTTCGTTCTGGTGCGTCCTGTACGTTTTAATTTTTCTGAGCGGCTCCCTAATTCTTTTTAAGTCTAAGTTACTCCATATAATATTAGCTATCTGCCAGTGAAAGCCCCGTCAAAATCTGCTCAGCTGTTTCGGAGATTGGCCGGAACAAATAGACAGATAGACATTATTTTTAAAAATTGTGTTTTTCTTATAAGTACCGTATACTAATTAAAAGTATAATTTCATATGCATTTAGTAAAAAGCTGTTATTTTGACATTACAAACAGACAATATTATTTATCTGTCTAGATGTACATATATATGTCGTGATAAGCCTTCGTTGTAAAATAGCAGCATCGGAGCGTACATATACTAATAACTACGTATTAATATTTTGCATACCAACACATTATTACCTTTAAAAAAAATAGTTAACATTAGGGACTCACCCTCGCGTCACTCGGCTTCGACCCTGGGTCGCTTCCCCATATAAACTTTCACCCCTATTTTCATCCTCTTAAGAGATTTCCGTGATAAAAAAAAATCTATGTCCTTCCCAGCCACCAGGCTCTCAAACTATCTTCTTACCAAATTTCATCTAAATCGGTTCACTAGTTTTGGAGCCTATTCGATACAAACAAACAAACAAAATTTTTCGTCATTATAGTATTAGAATAGATATATTCTTCATATGCATTTACTTCATACTAAATACTTAACCTCGCCTCGCTCCGGTGCGTCCGTAGTACACAGTACAGACAGTAGCCTACGTGTTACTAGATCATACTCTGTTTGTACTAAATTACATCTAAATCGTTCCAGCCATTTCATAAAAACTTTGGCATAGTCCAATAATATTTAATGTCATATTCATTACTAATTCAATATTATTGGGAACATTAACTTATTGATTAAATGTAAAGCTGTTCCCGCAGGGGACACAATGGACATCAACTGTGGATGTTTATTGCAGGATGCGACAATTGCCTTATATTGGCTATAACGAACGCACCCAAGTAATATATCTTGTTAAACGAATCTTCATCTACGAGTATTCTATTATAGTAATAGACCGATCTATTTTATAGTTATTCTTAAGATAAAACATTTGCTTGTATACGTTGGAATTGGTAAATGGTATTTGTTAAATAATTAAAATAGTATATAATGTCGTTGAGGAGTACAACAAAAAGTATTTACCAATGTGGTTGTGAAGTTAGTTTTTATTATAATAATGCTAGTAATAATACTAGCATTGCCCGCGGCTCCGCCCGCGTTCAGATGACCAAAAACCAAATTCTTAGGCTTTACATATTAGTATACTCTTACAATGAAGTTTTTGTATTTTTTCTCAGAAATGAGATATTATAGAGATAAATCTATTTATTTATTATTTTTTTCTAAGAAAATATTACATAATATTTACTTTATCCTCTCATAACTAGCATGTACGTAATATATTTGAACATCCTTATTTTAGAACATTAGTTGTTACTTCTTAGTAGTAGGCACGCTTTAAAGTTTTGCCGGCTTTAACCGCTCGCTTCAACCCGCGTCGACCCTTGACAATCGTTGTAGTCTTGCAACTCGTCTTGTTTTATTATTCATCTGTCTACTTTAAATTGCCTCAATTTGTAAGAGTTAAGTAGTTAATATATTCAAAGGGTCTCTTGGACAGTTGTCTAACAGATACGGGTAGCGGACGTCCAAAGCATCAAACTTTATTAGTCAATGTCGTTTAAAATGTAGGAACGATTTGTTTCATTTTCCGTAATCACACGTTTATTTTAAACTAGCATTGCCCGCGGCTCCGCCCGCGTTCAGATGACCAAAAATTAAATTCTTAGGTTTTACATATTAGTATACTTTTACATTGCAGTTTTTGTATTTTTTCTCAGAAATAAGATATTTTCCCGCGGTAAAAAGTATCCTATATGTTGACCCGGATAACCAGCTATCACCATACCAAATTTCATCAAAATCCCTCCAGTGGTTTTTTCGTGATGCGGTAACAGATAGACAATAATTCTAAAAACTGTAGATTCGGCCTCTGTATCGATAATAATGTCTATTTCAATAAGATTTTCCAAAAAAATTTTAATGTACAGATTCGGCTTAGTTACAATTTTATTATATGTATAGATAAGTACCTATGTGTTATTAGTACCTAATTATTGGTAACATTTTATTTACTATTGTATGTGTATAAGCTGACCTTTAAAGTCATTATGTATATTAGATGTTTGTAAGTAAAATATCATATAGGTAAAGTTGTTATCTACAAGTACGCACGTATATGAATCTCAAATATGTATACATTTCAAAACTTACTTAATTATATTATAAAAAAATCGGAATAAACAATCTATTAACATGCTAGGGTTTCATAATATAACAGTAATACAATATTATAAAAAACTAGCTGACCCGAAAGACCTGTAACTGTAAAATATATCCTGTCCTTAGATTTGTAATTCAAAGATAAAACATCCTATAGAAAAAGCAAAGCCTCAAAACCCTATAGAAAAAAGCACTGTTAGTTTTTTTTTATTTAACAATTTTCTGATCAAGTTTTTCATTTTTTACCCTAAAAGCTTATTCGAAGTATTATGGACAATTAAAAAAATGCCAAATCGCTCCAGCCGTTCTTTAGTGATGCTCTTACTAACGAAAAGTTTCATTTATAAGTTTAATTTTTTATTTAAATATCATTATTTAAATAAGAATGTCAGACAACCAGTTCTTACATTCACAGATAGGCGTCGCTTACAATTTATTAAAAATACCGCAAAATAATAACTAGAGGGAATACATCATTTGGAAAAAAACGTATAGTTGGTAAAATTATATTACACGAATTAGTATTGATCATACGTCACAATCGTTTTTCCTTGTCTGGAAAAAAGAGACGACGCCATAATAACTATCTAAAAAAAATATGTTTATAATATGTTTAAGTGCTTTCAGGTCAGAAACTTCTAACCTCATTTCAAAAATGCCTTTTGCATAAAACCAAAGATAATTTTTTTGTACTTTTAGCGCGAGCAAAGCCGCGGGCTCTGCTAGTTTAGAATATAGGTAAATAGAATATGTTACTGTTAGTTATCTAGGGACGCATCCTAATGAAGTGAACACTTTATCTAAAGAATACTATATAAAATAACATATTTTGCGAGCGAAAATATTACATCAATAACATGGGTAAGCACTAAACACGTGTTTTATGACATTATTACCTCAACGTAGTCAAAAAGGATGATCGAAATATTATATAAAATTATAATCTTTCTGTTAAAATATTTAAGAAATAATAATAATAAAAACTATATTGCATTATAAAGAGAAAAAATCATTAAAGAATGTACAGAAAATGGTCTTATCGCTAAAATTGCGAAATAACAGCTATTATAAACAAAACTATAATAATAAAATATGATGTTGATAAAATTAATTTAAAAACACAAGAGAAGCCGGGAGAAGTTGTTAGTGAATCATATTTAAATGAAAACGGAAATTTCAAATCATGAAAATCTGGCGTTAAGATTCACGGATATGTCTGATGTGACGGCTCGTAATGAATGGCCACGATCTGCGTACACATATCAAAGGTGTTTTGAAATTAATTATGCAATCAAATATGAACAGGCCATTTCATAAATTTCTTGAAAATGGCACATGGTTTTAATGTTATATTGCAATTTGCACGCAAAAAAGAAAATGTAACTACCTATCTGCCGATGTCTTATTAAATTTATAGTAACAAGTTTAGATTAATAATGAATATTATAAATGCAAAAGTTTGTTAGTTTGTTTGTTTATCTTTCGTTTATGCAAAAACAGAGCAAGGGATAGACTTGATGTTTATATAAAATATTTTTAAGTCCTGAATACAAAAATACTTTTCATTTCGGTATATTTCCGGTTTCCATGATTTTTAAGGCTTTTATATATTTTTTTTTGGTAACACAGTTGACTTAAGGCTTTGAGAAATTGACAGTTTATAATAGTTTTCGCTAATAGAAAGCAACTAATTTTTAGTGCTAATGGCTTCAAAGCGTGCGAGTTCGTTTTGTCACATAAAATATATCATTCCAATTTAAAAAAATTAGCTATCTATAGGTAAGCGATATCAGTTGTCTAAATAAAATAGAAAAAGCACTAATAAGGCCTAACTATTCTTTAACAAATCAGTTAATACAGCCCAAATTTTATTTATTTACCTCAAACACATATATAGATGAGTATGTATAAATATAATAAAATCTCATACCAATATTGGAATTTGCTATCAAACCTGGTATTCGATATCGTGGATGTCCAAGTGAGAATTATGAGTCGATATATAACTTGGGGGTCATAAATATCGGTTTCTCGTAGCAAAAAGCAAGTCGTAACAGAATGCGGGTCTCCCATGCTTTACGAGTATCTATAATAATTAATATTTGTTTTTCTGTACATATATAACAATGTAAAAATAAATAATTCAATCTATTTAAGTTATATGTTTTGTATGTAGCTATTAATTATTGCTATATTAATATTGATATACTCACTATCATTTGTTTATACTTTTCAACATCTTGATATTATAATCAAGTTGTTATTTAATTAAGGCAATTAAACATAATTTTTGAGTAATTTGATTTTTTTAGTAATTTAAATTTAATTGTAAACCTTGACATGTGAATATATATGTACTAATTTTAAACTTAACCTATTTGTACCAAGTTCTAACAGCCTGTGAGTAACTAACTAGATCAAAAATATTAGTTGTTAATATATACGTATTTAATAGGTAAAGGCTTGCAAAAGTTTTTTTTTCTCTAAAATAAGTTATATTAATAATAAAAATATTCTTCATAAAGCCAAAGAATTATTGTAAAACAGTTTTACAGGTTAAAATCCAGTACAAAATTATTTTATGTACAAATAAAAAAGAATTACATGCCATATCAAGGTTCAGAGCTGTATTCCGAAATCGAATCACGTATGTTCTTTAAAATATGACGCCATTTCAAAGTATGCTGCTAGTTGGTAAGTTCAATTTCGCTAACATTTCTAAGAAGTGCACTGGGTGCCTTTACTGCATTAAGTATTGGATACAGTCTAATATCGGATTTTGAAGCAACCTGTAGGAATGTAATATCCGGTATATTTAAATATTATATGACTTTTAAAACATATTAGGTATAGCTATATCTAGTTTGTTAATGAAATATGCCAAAAGTTGTCAAAAAAGGTATCTCGGACTGTTATTATAAATGCGAAAATTTGTGTATTTGTGTGTCTGTGTGCGTGCGTCTGTGAGCGCGTGCTTGTGTGTATCTTTGTTTCTTCTACGCTCCGAAAAGGCTGGATGGTATTACAATAAATAACTGGATTAAATTAAAAATTTGAAAACCTTCGGCATGTAATTCGCTATTTTGTGGTGGCGGCCATCTTGGACCGGTTTTCATCAAGCATAGCTAAGAACACTCCCGACTAATTTACCTTGGAAACAAAAAAAACAAAATCAAAATCGGTTCACTCGTTCGGGAGCTACGATGCCACACACAGACATGCATACATAGACACGTAAAACTTATAAAACCCCGTCGTTTTTGCTTCGGGGGTTAATGAATTTTAGAAATGGAGTAACGCGTAGTCTACTGTTAGGCACCTAGAGACTAGGAGTCACTTGCTTAAGATAAATTAATGTAATTTTTATTAACATATCATTTTTAAATATAACGTCAGGAAAAATAACAATTGCGCTTCTTCCTTTAATTAATAACTTCCTTAATTTACTTCACTGAATTCGATGCATCGTGTTTTTTTTACCTTACACGTTATTTTAAATACGGAAATATGGTAATGTTTATATAAATATTATAATATAATGGAACTTAAACGTTGAATAAAAATTATAATTTTGCTTATTTTAATCAACTGAATATTACAGATATAGCGTATCTTGAAACGTGTCTATTTATACTGTCACAAACATTGTAAAATTACATTGTAATATATTTTTGAAATAATATCTTTGAAAAGTTTATTTTTAATCAAATTATCGGGAGAATTTATTGTGTACCGTAGCCACTTGTAATTCTATCCGCATGTCGGCTAGAGTGGTCGCAACAATAGTTTAAGAAATCGGTCACCGCTTTGCACTTATTGGTCCACACGGTCCGATTGATTTAGTTGAAACATTCCTTCTAATAGGGTTTAATTTTGTGAGTGCTTTCAACAGTTTCTTTTTCAGTATAACTAAAGGCATTGATTACATCATTATTATACTGTTATATAGTAATCTTAATTGTCTTTTTAAAAGTTAATTTGATATCCTTACTTATATTATATATAGCACTTATTAATGTGCCACTGTTGGGCATAGCACCTCCCTTCGCTGACCAAGTGCGGGTTGGCGGACTTGACATATCTTTCGAAAACTTGCTTTGTTCTCTCTTAACATGAAGGTTTCGTCACAATGTTTTTCTTAAAAATATTCGCACATGAGAATTTAATTTACGAGTCGCTTGATTAGAATTACGAGACCCGAGATTTGAACCTGCTTTACTCGGCTTTTCAAGCGAGCACGTCGTCACTGGGCTACTAATACCCTCTGTATTCTTTCGGGACGAAGCAATGGATAAACAGTTTTTTTTCTATATTCCAGATTTGAATTGGAGTGTCAGTAATATTACCGTTACATTTAAATAACGAAAAAGTGAGTCGTACAGTACGTACGTTTACCGTATACCGTATACGTGTACCGTACGTAACGCTTTTTAATAATCAACTTGTATATATATAAGAAACTAGCATTGCCCGCGGCTCCGCCCGCGTTCAAATGGCCAAAAACCAAATTCTTAGGTTTTACATATTAGTATACTCTTACAATGCAGTTTTTGTATTTTTTCTCAGAAGTGAGATATTCTCCCGTGGTCAAAAGTATCCTATGTTGACCTGGATAACCAGCTATCATCATACAAATTTCATCAAAATCTGTCCAGTGATTTTCTCGTGATGCGTTAACTATAGTTTCGGACTCTGTATCGATAATAATGTCTATTTCAATTAGATTTTCTAAAAAATCTTTAATGTACAGATTCGACTTAGTTACAATTTTATTAAATGTGTAGATTAATAGTAATAAGATGTAATTTAAATAATACTATTGCAACTATAAGATAGTTTTTACTAAAATATCAATCAAGATCATAAAGTTGAAAATTATATTATATATATTTTAATTTTCTGTTAACCTAGATTTAATTTTTATAAAAAAATAATTTGTAGTCCAAAAACGGCCCGAAGCAATCATAAAGATACATCATACAAAATTGATTAAAACGATTTACGATGCGGCGAAGATAAGGTTATGTAAAACGGTTTCCTTTAGGTATGGACCTCTAAATATATGATTTAAGAAGTATCCCAACAATCTGTAAAATGAATGAATCTTGTAAGGTCAGTTCTACATTATGATTTATTTCATATGGTATTCAAAGTCTCAGAATAAAGAATTAATATCTATAGAAGAAATTAGCTAAAAAATGTCAGAGCTAAAAATAGTAGCGTGATTTTGCTATTATACTACTACTTTCCTTTTTGCCATAAAAAATGTTTATTTTATTTAAAGATTAAGAAAATAAGAAAAAATTTATATAGGTAATAGTCGTTAATTTACCTACAATTATTGAGAAGAGATATGAATAATAATGTATAGTATGAATAATACTATATTCTTTTGTATTAACATTAGTTCTCGTCTCTGTACTAGTATTAGTCACAATATCATGGGTTTTATATTTTTGCGCCTACACATCTTGCGGAACTTTTTCTTACTATATACTTTTTCGAAATTTAAAGTAGCTTAAGTGACTCCTTATAACATCAGCTATCTGCCAGTGAAAGCCCCGTCAAAATCGGTCCAGCCGTTTTCGAGATTAGCCGGAACAAACAGACAGGAAATTTAAAAAAAATGTTGTTTTCTTATAAATAAGTACTACGAGTATATGTACCTTCATACGGATTTAGTAAAAAACTGTTATTTTTACATTACAAATAGACAGCTTTATTTTATTTATCTGTATGGATTACTGTTTGGCTTTATGTATAATTCTATGAAACTTTAAAAGGAAACACTCTAAGAAAGTATTATTCTATGACACTGTTTATATTTTCAATCGTCGCATAAGTTATACATACATACATACATATTACATAGGCTTAAATACATAAAAAGCAAAAAAAAAAAAGTTTTAAAGGTATATCAAATATCTCAATTATTATCTAATCATTTTTTCTTCAGTCAGGTTATAGTTATGTTAGTAAATAATTTTTATCTGATTTTTCTTTAATAAATAGGTTATAAAGTGCAATAATAATTTTTCAAATCAACCACAAATTTCTTTGGTTTTATAATATTAATCGGACTAATATTTTAAGCGCAAAAGTTTGTATGTGTGTATATTTATTACTACTTCGTACAGGAAAGACTGGACAGATTTGGATGAAATTTGAAACTTCACCTTTTTTTTTTTTTTTAACGTTGGGAAATGCATTTACGCACGACGTGTGGGACTCACCGGCATAATACAGCCAGTACTACCCACTAAAACCCAACAAAACCTTCCCCCGTCTTAATGGGGCGTCGCAGGATCGCTTACGCATTCAACTACGACGCCCCGACGGCAGGTCTGCCAAAGCAGACCACCACAACCATGGGGTTACTCCAAGGTCCACTCTGCTATCAGAGAAGTACCAGGAGCAACCCGCAAGGTACACCGCCTCCCGAAGAGGGCCACCTCCCACCGCCCACCGAAGTGGGCAACCTCCCTGTGCGTTTCTTAGCTTCGTTACTACTACTGAGCCCCCCCACCACGACAAGGTGAACGCACGTTGGGGGGGTTGAAACTTCACCTGGAGTAACCCTTGGAGTACTTTTAGGCGCATAATATAAAAAGACAACCCTATATTATATCTTAACTAGCGGCTCACCCTCGCTTCGCTCGGGTTCGTCGCTAGGTACGTTTTAAATAGATATAAAAAGAAAAAATCTTTCTTTCTCACATTTTAATTATATGTTTTAATACTTACCTATTCCGGACTAAGAGAAATCCAAAAATTAAAATATCATAAAAATTGGAACGCGGTCGAACGGGATAAAAAGTATCCTATGTCCTTCTCCTGGCTCTAAACTACCTCCCTGCCAATTTTCAGCTAAATCGGTTCAGCCGTTCTTGAGTTATAAGCGAAGTAACTAACACGACTTTCTTTTATATATATAGATACAATAGAAATAGAACATCGAAATATTAAAGTCTTACTTGCTCATTGTCTGGTATTAAGCTTATAAACTAACGGAACAAATCAAAGCGTCACGACCAGTTGTGGTAAATGGTCAACTATCAACCAAACGACCCGTAATCGAACTTTACTAACTTTGTGGATTAATTCTAAAATTGTTTGCTTACTAAGACTCTTACTGTAACATACATTTTTTTATTAGATTTAGATATTATCGAACTACTTATTATATATGCGAAAGTTTGTATGTCTATATTTCAGTATCTATATATTTGTTGCTCATTCACATCGAATCGGACAGATTTGGATGAAATTAAGTACACATGTAAGACTATGATTTAATAGAAACGCTAGTGATATTATGAAAAAAAACATTTTTACATTGAGAATTTATTTATTGTTTTTCTATTCTTAGAAATAAAGAGTTCGTTCTCATACTAATTTATTTTATTATATAATTATTATTGATAATAAAGCGTCACAAGTCTGAAAATGTCAATAGAACAAATTGATATGTCAAAACCAGTTGTGATGGTGTTGAATATAGACAAAACATCCGTAATCAAACTTTATCAACTTCCTTCTCGTATTCAGCCTTTTTAACGTTCCACTGCTGCACGGACCTCTCTTGAAGATGAGAGGGATCAGGTCATAGTCCACCACGCTGGCCAAGTGCTGGTTGGCGGACTTCACATGTCTTTTGAAAACTTTTGGTTCTGTCAGACATGCAGGTTTCCTCACGATGTTTTCCTTCATCGTTAAGATATCATCGGTAATCATGTTGGAAAAAGATTCGCGCATGAAAATATCAGAGGTGCGAGACCCTGGATTTGAACCCGCTTCACTCGGTTTCCCAAGCGAGCGCGTTACCACTGCTTTCCAACTAACAATTATGCAATTTATTCTAATATGAATAAATGTTATTACTATATAAAGATGAACGGCTGGATAGTAATAAAAAATTTATACTCTGCGCGTCTTTATAAGCAAACAAAGTAAATTTACTTCAAACTAGATCCCTAGATTACTTAATTGCTACTTGTATATTAAGCTTAGCTAAAACGTATCATGTATAATGTAATTACCTAGCCAATGAAATACGAACATATTTATAAGATAAGAATATATTTATGACTAGCGGCTCACTCTCGGTTCGCTCGGGATCACCTCTAGAAAAACGAGTCTATCCCACGTGAACCGTACATTTTTACGGGATAAAAGCCTATGTGTTAATCTGATGTATGAGCTATGTTACTATAAAGTTTCATTGATTCAATCGTTTTTGCGTAATAGAGTAACAAACGTTCATACCAGATTCCAGAAAACCATACATCCTTACAAACTTCCGCATTTATAATATTGGTTGGATTATATATAATATTAGTAGGATGTAACGAAGGAATAAGAAAAATAGGCCAACTTCATTGTGCAAAGTACTTTATGGTTAAAATTGCTCATCAATAACATCATTATTTACTTGAAACATAACGCCTTGCAGACTCTTCGATAAAGGGAAAAATCTATTCTGCACGAGTCCCCTTACAGCCTCTTCTGAATGTTACCCCAGTTTATTACAATTTTATAATGTTACAAGTTACATCGAGGCAAAAAAGGGGCTGGTTTAAAAAAAATCGTTAATGGTTTCAATACATTAGATATTCAAGAGAACGGTTTTTATATCGTTAGATTAAAGCTAGCAATAAGTAAGTAGTTTATTATATAAATATTATGAATTAAAATCTCTATAAAGTTATAAACATCACAAATAAGTACCACTAATGTATTTACTAACATCTATTGTATATACTAAATCATAGTAAATTATCGTAGTCATCTAACAGTTATATATATATATATATATATATATATATATATATATATATATATCTACATATATTTTATGGGAATATTTCTTGATTAATTACTGATCTGGATAAGGATTTTAAAATTAAATTTCTGAACAATTAAAATGGGAAATCAATTATAATAATACTTTCTTAGATTTTCGCGAATATTTTTATATTATATAAAACTATCTTTTCGTATTTAATTTGTTTTTTGACATATAGTTTAGATAGTTATATAGATTTTATATAGTACCATGGAACTAGATGGTGCTGTGTGTTAATGTCCCAACATATTTTTATATAGTAGTTACCTACAGAGAGTAGCTACCAACAAAATTAAATAATGTTTTTAGAAAGATACAAAAATGGCACTAAAGTTGGTACATACTTTAGAATATTTGTTAATTTTAATTCTTAAATATTAAAAAAAAATCATAGATTGATTTGAAACGGGTAATCTAAATTATAAAAAAAATAACTTCATCAGGCAATGATACATTGACAAACAAACAACCCTATTCGCATATATATAATAGAACACTTAACTAGAAAAGTATATAAATAAGGCAGTCTATATATGTAGTTTCAATAATAATAATCATAACAGTATCTACAAGTTGTGCTCAACTGACGCGCGGAGTGCGGAGGTCGAATTCATTGCTCTCAATTGACTGGGCTGGAGATACGATTCATTGTGTTCGCAAGTGGGTGAATCAATTACTAAGATATACTTTATGAAATATGGAAATCCTCTTATATTGAGCTTCTTTTTTAATCTTCACTCATTTTAATTTCCAAGGTAGATATAGGCATAGCTTTTAGTTTGCTATTCGCTTTATGATCAGTAGGTGTAAAAAATAGATGTGTATTTTTTTAAATCTAGCCATATGCAGGTGATTTACAGCGTAGTGGCCTTTGAAACGATAATAACGTGCTTTTTATTATTATTATGCCCGATTTCACCAACGTCACCTAAGTTTAAGGGATCCCCTAAGCATGGTTAGGGGGCTGTTAGGGGAAAGTTTCTGTTTCACCGACAGTTAGGAGTCACCTAAATATTAAAAGGCCCCCTAAATTTAGGTGCTCGAAATATGGGCTAAAAGAAGAACGTAAAACGAAATTTAATTTAGGGGCTAGTTTAGGGGATTTTTAAGCTAGGGATCCCATACGTAGGTGGTAGCTTATGGGTTGTGGTGAAATCGGGCATTAGTATTGTACTGTGGTATAAATTTTAATATAAACTGAAAACTCGTTTCATTTGGAATCATATAAAAACTACCTTTGTCAATATCAGTAAAGAAACCCTAATTCATAAATTCGAAGGCGAAACCTTGGCAGGCTTCCACAAGGTAGACCGACGACTTGTACAAAGTAGCTGGAATCCACTGAATGCGGATCGCAAAAGACCGGCGTTCATGGAAATCTTTAGGGGAGGCCTAAGTCCAGCAGTGGACGTGTTTCGACCGAGATGACGACGATGCGAACAAAAGATTAACAAATGAAATCATATTTCTGAAAATATCCCTTACTGTATACCATATGAAAATATTAAATATATGGTATAAGTATATATTTAATATTTTGGTATGGTATACGGTAATATACCATAATATACAGTAATATACGGTAATATTTTGTCATTTTACTATTTTTATATATGTACACGATTATTACTTATATTTTATTTGTTCACATACATAAAAGTGTTTTAAAATATAAAAAACCTCAGTATTTATCCAGTTTCGGTCTCCTAAAGCTACGGTCGCGCCTTCTCAAATACTTACGAGGGGAAAAAAGGGACTGACCACTTAAAGAAAATCACATAATTGAAGAATAGTAAACGATGCGTAAAGTGGGGGCGAACCCTTGAAAATAATTCTCGAGACGGAGACGTGCCTTCATCGAAGGTCACAGGAAAGGTTCATACATCATAAGCAGTTCAAAAGATTAGGAAGTCCGTGACAAATGACTGTTTCCATTGTTGATGCCCTGTTAATTCTGCCAATCATATTTCAATTTTACAATGTCGAATGTATATGAAAATAATACTTAATTCGGTATTTTCATACAAATATTGTGTCAATTAGACTTAATATCTTCGATGTTGTAAAAAGACAATTGATTCCTTAGACTCTATCTCTTTAGGGAACTGTTCATGTATATAATATTTAATACAGCTTTACCGATTAAAATTCTCGACTAGTACTGCTCTTAGCAAAACAATTCGAATACGATTTAAAATCAAGGTTATGCACTCGACTCGTTCCAATTGCTCAGTACTTAATGTTTGAAAAAAACATTACATGTTCCAAATATTTTATACTCTGAAATAAATAGAAGTAATTGTAGAATAATCCTAACATTCTTAGCCCAAATTATCTCTAAAAAATAGTATTCTTTTGCGTATTTGTGTTTGATTTTCACTGCCCTGAATTTTTAGTACATTTTATTTTATAATAGCTTCGCTCGGGTTCGTCCCTAGGTACGTTTTGACGGTTAGTATGAAATACAAATCTTTGAATTTCTCGTCTTTTCTGTTCTATAATATGCATGCATTATACACATAAACCTTCCTCTTGAATCACTCTATCTATTAAGAATACCACATCAAAATCCGTTGCGTAATTTTGAAGATCTAAGCATACATAGGGACATACAGACAGCGGGAAGCGAATTTCTTTTATACTATGCAGTGATATGATATAAGTACACTAACGACCTAACCTCGCTCGAGTGGCTCCTTAATTGTCTAACTGTAACCTATATGTTATTCCGGGCTACAGTCTATATGTGTACTAAATTTAATTAAAATACCTTAAGCCGTTTCAGCATGGGGTATACGCACACGTCTATGCATAGGCACATACACATACAAACATTCACATTTAAAATAATAGTAATAAAGAATAAATTAATATGTTAGGACATTAACACACAGCACCGTCTAGTTCCATGGTATGAGGCCTGTGTTATGGATACCAGATAGTTAATACACTACACATATATAACTTTAAATAAATACATACATATTATAAATATAAACACCCATGACTGGAGTACAAACATTCGTGCTCATCACACAAATGAATGCCCCCAGCGGAAACCAAACCCGCGACCGCCGCGCTGGCCCAGTAAGTAGGGTCAAATTGATCCAAATGGAAATTACATTTATAATTTGAAAATGACTTCAATATTCTAATCAGCTTTATCAACACGAATAAACTCAAACGTTAAGGTACAAAAGTTTTTAAATTTCGGTTTATATTACTGTGTTTCGTTAAAACCATAGTCATTTACTTATTAATGTAACTAATTAATGAATCTAATTAGAAATGAAAGCGACAATTTGGAGTATTATGTATATATATATATATATATATATATATATATATATATATATATATATATATATATATATATATATATCTCCTGTTTTTCAACCGATATTCTTTTTTTGTGTTTAATAGTTTTTGACAAGCTTACAAAAGTCAACAAAAAAATTAGGAACAGTTACTTGTTTTTTATATAGATTATAACTAAATCATACGTTTTCCGGAAATTTTTAATAATGATTATGGCCGGATTTCGACAACTGGGCTAATATTAGTATTTTGAGATACTCATTTCTATTTCTTAGTTAGGGATAGAAAAGAACTTAATATGGGAAATATACATAGCTAATAGATTCTAATAAGTGGATTTTAATATTGTATGTAGGAGTATATGATATTTTCTTTATTACTAATAATAATGAACATATATTTTAAAAAATAACTTTAATTCAATCCGGGTGTATCATGGTAGTCACAGAAATCTTAATAATAAGGTAATAGAAATGCCATTGCGGTCTTTTAGTACTGGGACGCGTGTCGCCGGCTTGCAGCTACCAACACATTGACAAACAATAAATACACACTATCGCTCACACATGCATTTTGAATTGTTGCAACAAAAATTAAACTTTAAGCGATGACATTACGCAATATTTTCTAAAAACGCATAATCTCAGAACCCGTGATCCCTGTGACCAATAATAAACGTGTGCGAAAAGCACAGAATGATATCGCGCGCTCACTTCTAGTGCAGCACAAAGCGCATAATGCTCATATCGATAATTTTCCGTTGAGTCTTGCAACAATAGGTAACTAATTTATTGAAAGTGTTTTATGTTTCATTCCTCGACGCGATTTTAGACAATTTATTTATTTTCATAAAGGGAATACAATAAAACGTTAAAAGTAAGTAATTTTTTTTATTATTTATATAAGTTATACACTCAACAGCTACTATATACTCAACAGCGATATATTGTTTTTAATTCTAGTTTAATTTAATGAAGAGTCTGACTGAATTTTGTTTTTATAATGTTTTTATTGACTTGCATATATATGCATAAGTGATATAAAAATTGACTTGTATAACTACATATATGTTATTATATTCTAAATTGGGTGTATACCTTTGCAATAAATATTATTATTATTATACAAAAGTTATGCAAACTATTTGTTAAAATCCTATACATTTTTAACAATGACTTAATTTTTTTTATAGAATTTCTATGTTATGTTTATCAAACAACTCGCCCTTAGAATTATTTACTCAATCAAATCAAATCAAAAAAAAAATTGGTAAATGCGGAACATGTCAACGATACAAGGATATTCAACGCATACTGTTTTTGACTTACCCATATACATAACAATAATAAGCCTACCTCCTAATAATTTTCTGAATGAAAAAGTAGTTTAAAAGTACGAATTTACAGATAATCGTTGATAAATGACTTTTTTAAATTATTCAGACAGAAAGAAAACATACATAATGAGATGTAACAATTAAATATTTAACGAAAAATATTAAGCCAAACGTAATAAATTTTCGATAAAAAATAGTGGTGGCACGTCACTAATTCGCGGCCAACTTGTGCGGCGTGTCCTTGGAATTTACGTACGCGACGATATTGTTCTTTACGCATGACTATTATTTCATTGCTGCTTTTAGCAGTTGTAATAGTAGACATGAACAAGCTTAAGTGGTAATGGTTATTGAATTTAAAAAAAAAAACGTTTTCCTGCGATAATTGTAGTAGTGGTGGTGAAAACATTTGATTTGGCTATATTTCTTAAAAACGACATTATTTCAAAAATTAAGTACTTATATATGAAATGTTATCCCTTTATTTGTAAAGTTACAAATTGTGGAAGAATTTCCGCAGTTGGATATGCTGCAAAACACCATGTTTACCTCTCCGTGTCTCAAATAACACTAGTTACCGCAACAAACGCTTTACACGCGCTTGTGACCTACGAGTCACATGCGCGGCGACAAGGTCACGCGTCTATGCCACTTCTATTAGCTTATTATTAAGATTTCTGTGATGGTAGTTTTATAATATTTCAAGTATGTATAAATCAAAAATATATAGTTTAACATTATAACAATTATTTTCTTGTTTAATTGAAAAAAATAATCTAGAAAACACGTTATAATACAACCCAAAACAACTCATCACACCTATGTAATATGTATAATGTATATATAGTCTATCTATCTATCTATTCCATACTAATTACTAAACATTAAAATGTACCTAGGGATGAACCCGAGCGAAGCAAGGTTGAGCCGCTAGTGTATTTTCAAAGAAATATTACTTTCTTGAGTCGTATCTACTAGTACAATGTCATTAGGTCTGTACACTTTCCGTTCGCAAACTTTTACTCGTTGCAATTAACCACTAATGACAAAGTAGAGACCTTTTTGTGACGTATGTGCTCATTCATCTTCTAACCGTCGTCTAAGCAGAAGCTGCACTCTCATTTATGTGATACATTCTAAAATGTTATTTACCATCTATTGTAAAACTTAAGTCTAATTTTAGAAAATCGACATATTGTACCTAATTTTTTTTTATTGTTTCCAATGTCTATCGTAGAATTTTAGTGCTTTAATGAGTATTAAAGCACTAAAAGGTAACAAAGAGACAGACACAGATAGTCTACTATTTACAATAATTTAGTATCTCATACAAAAATAATTAGTTTTTGTAATAAAGAATTAATTTATAATTGGAAAAAATATTATGTGTATGATGTATATGCTACCATGCCATGGGGTCTCATCACGAACAAAGAAAAATTAGTTCAAATAAATGCTAATAGATGACGTTACATGTATCGATTTGTTATTAAAGTTTGTTTAATTAACAATAGATAAAAAAATTGAACTAAAAAAGGTACATTATTGTTTTAAAAAATATTCTAAGTGAAATGAAATAATACGCTCGTGAATCAAATTTGCGTAATTATACCGATTATTGAAGTATCAGCAACCAGATGATTGGTTTGTAGTGCTATTCACAGATGGAGCTTTTACTTTTTATGAATCAAGGTTAAAAATGGTTAAAATTACGAATTGTTTGTTCTTATTCGAATTATATAAAATAAAATAGTTTAACTATTTGCGAATCAATGACATCTATTATCTTTTCAAGCAAACAAAAATATCTCGAAGAATAGTCCGAATTAGCGCTGTTCAGTTTTTTTAATTTGAGATGAGGCATCATGCATGCATCAGGCATATTATGTACTAGTATAGTATTATGTGTTCTGTGATACTACAATATAATATGTACATATACAACGATATATTACATAACATATTGCTTACCTACATAAAATATTGCATTTTATCTATTTTAAAAACATATTTTATGTTAGTTCACACGTAAACAGAGAAGGGTAGTAAAACTCTTACATTATTACTCGTAAAATTACGGCACTTAGCGCTAACCGCATTTTCCTTCATAATCAAAAATTTAAATCAGCTTCCGTCGATCCACGATCCTGGGGAGTTTTTTTTCCTCTACTGCCATTTTCGGCGGTATTACTTTTAAATGAATATTCATTCAGTGCGAAATCGTTTATAGATAATAGATTGAGGTTCATATTAGGCGCGCAATGAATTATTGATGTCGGTTAGGAAAGGAATGCGGTATCGTTCACTTTAAAATATTAATTGCTCGAGCAATTAAATATTTTCATCATTTTTCAGGTTTTTAACACCCGATATAATATTGGGTGATTATTCCCAGGTCTGTTCACGCGTCACAAGCTATTTTCTACGAGCTGGGTAGAATAAATTTAAAGTTACATATTACATACAAAGTATTAGGTGACTCTTACGGACGTGTAGAGTAAATAAATACTATGTTGTATCCAATAAAAGGATTTTAATAGCATAAATATTTTTACACATACACAATTATATATGGCTTAAAAATATCATAAATCGCTTTAAATCAACTAAGAATAAATACATTCCACACAAACTTTGCTTTACCTTTTCACGTCCTTGGGCATTGAATTTCAAAAAACCCTTCCTTAATGATTATCTGAATATATCGCTATACGCAAGGGTCTAATTTTATATTGTACTAGCATTTCCCGCGGCCCCGCTCACGTTCAGATGACCAAAAACCAATTTCTTAGGTTTTACATATTAGTATAGGGGAATGAGGGGGGAAACCGGATAGGGGGTGAAAACAGATAGTTCCTATTTCATTGCTTCACGTACAGCTGACTCATTCTAGCTAGTGGAGAAATACGCGCAAACGTTTACTCAGTGCGGTTGCAATTGGCGGCGACGGTATCATCTCGGCGCGTGCGTCTTTATAACGAAATTTAAAAACAAGGGTAAGTTATCTATATATTTAATTTTTTTTTAAGTTTTATCATTAAATTTAGATGTGTGCTATCATATACAGTTGCATTTTTTAAGAAGTAATACATATTTAACCTTTTAAAACGGTATTGGTTTTTGCTGTGAGTGTAAACATAACCTGTTAGTTATTACAATTTCAAACATGGTACTTGTGGGGTACAAGCGGACGGGGTGATTTCGACTACCCGGTTTCACCCCGATTGATTTTATATGTAGGTATTGTGGGTGTTTATTTTATACCTCTCTTTAATTACTATTTATTTTTTTATTTTTCACAGAGTGCAAGCAACAACATGCCACGAACATATGTGAAAAATCAAATAAATTGCAATGGTCGGAATCAGACATGCTTTTAGCCATAAATTCGGTGATAGAAGGTAGAATGGGATATCTTTTAGCGTTACTTACATAAAGTGTATCAAAAGTTCGTTAGAAGATCGTGTAAGAGATCAAGTGTGAAAAATCCAAAGACGAAGTGTTTAGAAAGTTCCCCGTTTTCACTGATGAGCTGGAAAGTATGCTAGTCGATCATATCAAAACTATGGAATCTCTACTATTTGAATTGACTATAACAGATCATTCAAACTAGCTTAAATTCCAATTAGCTGAAAGAAATAATTTAAACCATCCTTTTAATAGAGAAACTGAACTGGCTGGCTTAGATTGGGTTAGTGGATTTCTAAAACGACAAACTGAATTATTATTAAGATCACCTGAAGCAACGTCAGCTGCAAGAGCAATGGGCTTTAATAGATCTGTAGTTTCATCATTTTTTAATGTTTTAGTTACCCTTTATGCTAAGCACGCTTTCAATCCCACGGAAATTTTGAAAATGATTGACCTCTGTACCACAATACAAACCCGACTTCCAGGCACTAAAATATAAAAAATAACAAAACGGGGATTTTCATTAAGAATAGACCTAATCAGATATTTTCGAATCGGTAAAAAGACGAGTAAAACTATCAGGAAGATTCGGAGTCTTTGGTTTGAGGCGGAACGTAAATAAGTCCACAAATGAATGGTACCAACGCACTGCTTAACTTAAATGGGCTCACGAAAATTGCATCGGTTGTTCTGAGCAAGAATTATTATTTTTTGTATGCAAAAACTGCGAATAATTTGAATATTTAGTTTTATTATTAGGATCTATATTCGTCCCTAGAATATAAAATACCTATCCGGTTTGACCCATAGGTATGGGGTGAATTCGGATTCATAATTTTTAATTAAAATTGTTCTATTTTGTAGTTATTAAGATTGATCTCAAACATTTTCATACCAAAGTTATGCCTAAGGTATACTTAAACGTTTATAATATTGATTATCTCAATAAATAACATAGTGATTTATTTATTGTGTCTTCTTCTTAACTATCCGGTGTCCCCCCACCTTCCCCTACTCTTACAATGCAGTTTTTGTATTTTTCTCAGAAATGAGATATTTTCCCGCGGTAAAAAGTATCCTATATATTATACTATATACATACATATCCTATATGTTATCCTATATGTACCCGGATAACCAGCTATCATCATACCAAATTTCATCAAAATCTATCCAGTGGTTTCCTCGTGATGCGGTAACAGACAGACAGATAGACAAAAAATCTCAAAACTATAGATTCGGACTCTGTATCGATAATAATGTTTATTTCAATAAGATTTTCCAAAAAATATTTAATGTACAGATTCCGCTTAGTTACAATTTTATTATATGTATAGATAATATAGATAATAATAATTTTGACACGCACTTGACCACATTCAAATTGCTTAGCGCTTCTTACGAGTATAATCTTAAATATACTTTACTTTCTTGTACACTATGGAAGAATATTCCCTGTATTCTTTGGGTGAGTGATGTTTGAACGTTTATAATTAGACGAGTTATGATTATGAAAAATTATAACATAATGGTCCTAACAATGTTACGTGTTACTATGTTTTATATGCAATGAACTCCAAGTAATATAAGCAAGATACGAAATTTTACTGTAAATAAATGTTTATTTTGTATATATTATGTTGTTTATTATTAAATTATGACCGAAGTTTATAATCTATACTAATTAATTAATTAATATTATAGAGGTAAATTTTGTAAGTTTGTGACGTTGTAGGGGGTAATCTCTGGATCTACTGAACCGATTTAGATGAAAATTGGTAAGTTTGGTAAGTACTTTTTATCCCGGAAATCATCCCTCAAGAGAGTGAAAATGGGGATGAAAGTTTGTATTGGGAAACAAGCTAAGGAGGAACCCGAGCGAAGCGAGGGTGAGTCGCTTGTATCTTTATATTTTACTAGGTAGTTCTAAGTTTGTTAATATTGGAAGTTGATTTAACATACTCGTAACTGACGTATAGCTTTGAAAATTTGTGAACGATATCTAAGATACAAATATTTTATGCCACCGAGCTATCTGAAGATGTTGTGTGAGAAGGTGGATCTCTTCAATGGCTACCATGAAAGCCTTCAAGTTAAGAAGTATCATTAAGAGTCAGTGTAATATAAAGCGGACTACTTATGTTCTTTGCGGAAGATTAAGATAAGGTTCCTAGCACTATTTTTGTTAATTAATAATTAGTCCACGCTAATGTGGCCCAACTTTAAGTCATAAAGAAAAATAAATATATAACACTATAGGCATTTTCATTAAGAAAATTAAAAATAGAAAACATTCGCAACGATATTTATTAATTGTGCGATGCGTTCTGTACCCCATAGCTTAAATTTTCGCAATTATTAAGCTTCTACCTAAGAATTGATAAGCAATTGTGAAATTACTATCTATACTAATTATTCTAATGTGAGTATGTATGTTTGGATGTTTGTTACTCTTTCACGCCAAAGCGGTTGAACGGATCTGGATGAAATTTGGCACAAAGATAGATTATAGTCTGGAATAACACATAGGCTTTTTTTATCCTGGAAAAATATACGGTTGCCGTGGTAGTTTTGTTTTTGTTTTTCTAGAGGCGAACCAAGCGAGGGTGAGCTGCTAATTTTACTCTAAAAATCAATGCATAAAATTGAATTACTTAAGATTTTTCTATTATACGAGTATATAGGTATAATAGTTACAGTTTTATCGAAGAGTTAAATCTGAATGAACTGAATACTGAACTGAAAATACTTGGTATGACAAGTATTACAGTTCAATATTCAGCTTAGCACATGCACAAGTTTTGAGCTTTTCCGCTGTCGCGTTTGCTTTGGATGGCTAGGCCCATCGGACGCTTATCAGACGATGGCACCCGGTCGAAGCGGATTTAACACGGAGATGCACGCCTATTATGTGGACTCAGTTATACACTCAACGTACGACCACGATAACATCTACTGAGTTTTGTCATGGAAAATCGAAATCAACGCTAACTAAAACATATCAAGAGAGATAATAAGAGAGCAAGTCGATGGGAGTATTTTCAAATCATTTTTACACTATGTTTTACAGCGAATCTAAAACTGGCACATAAGCTTTTGTAATGCTGTTTAATAACTTTAGAATATTTTAATTTTAATAAATTAAGAGGAAGTACGGTATATTGTTTCTAAGGAAATTATATTAATTAATAACCTAAAGAAGGTTTGCAATACGAGATTTATACTTCACCTGAACCTCATTTTGAACAATAATGTGAAAAATCTTTCCTTTGTTATTTATTATCCCAAATATAAATCACTGATCAAATTTGTTATAAAACGTATTAATAGTACTATTCCGAAAAACGTAGTTTGGTCGTTTTATTGCCACTTTGTACGCCAGATTAAGTGTCAATCGATGTTGCTATCTCTGAATATGCGTGAGTGATAAAGCTAAGTATTTTGGAAAATGCAGATCCAGATGGCACAATTTTTTCTGTCGACATATATATATTGTATATATGTACCTCAACGATCCCGGCTTAGAAGTTTGTAAAAGGTTAATTTTATTTATTACTGTCTAAGATGTAATCTTAAAGTTCATACCTACTAATTGAAAGCAGAAGTTGTAGTGAATATCTTCAACATATTTTTGAGTGAGGATTTATAGCTATATATGTAATAAAAAATATTACAGCAGTAATATTATATGAAAATGATGTAAATATGTAGAGAGAGAGAAAAGAAACGTCGACCAATTTTTGAAGCAAATAAATAATATGATATATTTACTTAGAAACTGTGGGAGTTTTGTAGACGGTTGTTGATTAATACACAATGAATATTAATTTCTAAGAAATTACGAACCCATTTGTTTCAGTGAAAATAAAATTGTTTCCGAGATGACAACGGATAAAGCACCACAATTAATAAAACTTTCCGAGTTGTTTACTTATCTAATGACTTGATCAATTCAGACTATTTATCTTTCCCAGGTAAAAGTGACATTGTAGATATTAAGATAGTAAAATATATAAGTAAAATAATTTAAAATGACTGCGTGGTCGTTAACCGTGGCCACTTCCTTCGAAGTCCAGGGAATTGCGTGTTTAAAGCCCGTGACGAACTGACGGTTTGTTTGTGTTTGTATAATAAGTTCTTACACGAACTCACAAATTCCCAGTGGCAGACCGTGGTCGTAGTTTCGTCCCAGGAGCTTGAATTATGAACTAAGTTGTTCAAGATTGAAAATTGTAACTTTCAACAATGGCGACTTACTTTCGACTAGCTAGGTAATAAGAACCGTTTTTCTTCGTCCTCTAGGGAAAATATCTAGAACGGTTGATTTTTTTCAATTTTTGCTCACAAGTTCTCTCAGACTTCAAATTCAACAAGGTTTAAGTAGTAAGGGTTCACGAGTGCTGCATTTGAATGGAATAAAAATTCATTTTCCAAAGTAAGCGATTTTATTATTTGTTAAGCCAATACCTAAATGTATTTCTTAATATACTTATTGCAAGATTTGCGAATTGGTTTATAAAACTGGCTGTTAAATTTTAAAACAAATAAATAACCATTATGTAAATTAAATGTAAACAAAGTATGAATATACTAAATTTATTTATGACTAAATAAAATTTACTCTATTATGTGATTGATTGACATATATAGTATTAAAACAATTGCATATATAAAAGCACACTATCACCTGAAGTCAAATGATTTTTCGTCAACTATCTATACATATAATAAAATACCGAGTCGAATCTGTACATTAAATTTTTTTTGGAAAATCTTATTGAAATAGTTATTAATATTGATACAGAAGCCGAATCTATGGTTTTTAGAATTTTTATCTGTCTGTCTGTCTGTCTGGGAACGCATCTGGAGAAAACCAGGACAGATTTTGATGAAATTTGGTATGATGATAGCTGGTTATCCGGGTCAATATATATGATAGTTTGTACTGCGGGAAAATATCTTATCTCTGAGAAATCTATACTAATACTAAACGTTAAAGCATAGCTAGTTAGCCTGTAAAAGCTATATCACTATAGTAATAAAGCGGTTCTCCGTGTCTCGAGTATGAAAAGTGGCACTATTTTGTAATTATTTTAACGCGAAAAGCTCAAATTGAAATGAATTTCTTCTCGTTTTCAAGTTAGTAAGTTGAGGCAGCTACTTACTGCGCGTTGAGAGCTATAAATTCAGGCTGCTCGGTAGTACGTTTTCAAATGAAAATTATACATTTAGTAAATTTTCATTCAAATGAATAATTTATTTTACCGGTTTTGTTTACATAAGTTCAAAATAGTTTTTTTTTGTTATTTTTAAAAAACATAAAAACTCTTCCTAGCTGCTTTCAGAAAAAAAACTTGTGTGTGTACTTATGTACGCACTTAAGACAAACAGAACAAATATAGCAGAATTATAAAAATATTTTCATCCCGTACGTCACAACTCTCTGTATGTAAAAGGAATGATAAATTAATAAAAAATAAATAAATAAGGTATATTAGGTATATAACAATATATTTATAGAATTTCATTTAAGGAACGATTATCATATTAAATATCACTTGTATCAATAACAACGGTTACCATGGCAACAAACCGTTATCAGCTAACTTCATCATGTCGCATTTCGGATGTCGGTATGCGCGCACATCGTAAAAACTTTACTCTCATATTTTTTTCCAAACGTCCTAAAACAAGTATAAATTCAAAAATTAGCAACAAAGGCTGTGTTTAAAATTTTAAATATATAAAACACATAAGTCGTAATTAATAATCGTATGTATCAAATAAAAATATCTATTACAGATAGACGAATATATAACACACGCTGTGTTATATATTTAGTTTTGATTTACATATTTTGGATAACTGCTTTGATGAAATATTCACAGGTTGGTGACGTCATTTCTGCGTTGGTGGTAGTGGATTTGGATATGTTTATATCGGTACGATATTATGAAAATGTGATCTGATCTCTATTTTACAGCTAGAAATAAACTTAAGGTTACTTGCACCATACAAAATAATTTGATTTTATATATATATATATATATATATATATATATATATATATATATATATATATATATATATATATAAGTAACAAACGTCAAATTGTACTTTTCTTAACAATTTTTAGTTATGTAAATTGAGAAATTTAAAAATAAGACGTAGACAAATTACCTTTTATTTATGATTTTATGAGACTCATAATGCAGGTAAGAATAAGTTAAATAAAAACTACTGTAAAGAGACATTTAAAATATAAAATGTTCTCTTTTATGTGTTAAAATATCTATTCAGTACGTATTTTTAAACTAGCAAGAATATTACGTGTTAAAAATGAAAATGCCATCTGTTCACCGGAACTTGTGATTGCTGTGCGTAAACACGCGTGTATATGTTCATTTATGTTAGTAATTTTACTATAATATTTATTCTTATATAATTATTTATGCGAATAAAAAATTATTATACTTATTTTTAACCGACTTCCAAAAAGGAGGTTCTCAATTCATCGGTTTTTTTATGTATGTTCACCGATTTGGATTTTTTTTTGTTTCAAAGGGTATTCTTACTACTTCCCAGGTGGTCCCATATAAATTTTATCAAAATCGGTCAAGCGGTTTTTTTTTAAATCAACAAAAATTCGTCAGTAACATTAAAAGGTTTTAATAAAATTTCTTTCACAAGTGATTTGTGATATAATTACTTGTGACATGAGATATTCGTATTACAATATACCAGATCATAGATAGCACTTTCTGGAATACTACATAAAATTCTCAGTTCGAACATCACGAAAGTGGTTTCGCCAATAAATATGAAAATAAAATTGATGATAAAGAAACGAGAAAGCTCTATTTTGAAAATGCAAAAGTATATTTACTCGACCGCAACAGTCTCAATGCAATGAATAGGGAGTCTTATCTATGGTCTTTAGCAATTGATGGACATTTATTTTCCATGACAATAGGGTGCGATATAACGAAAATTTTCTTTTTCGTAAAACAAAACGTCCTGCTGTATTGTGTGGTATGGCAGCTGGGGACGGAGCGGCGCGGCGTTGCGGATGTCCGTCGTCTGAATGATACACTCGAGCGCTGACGTGAAGGCCGGTACTCACAATACTACTAAATAATAGAACCGTGAAAGCAACGGTATATTTATTAATAAAATGCAAATTATTATATTACGTTGCATTACGCCGGACGCGAGTTCAAATTCTACACAGAATAACACTTATAAAATTTACATCGACTTCAAAATGCTTATAGCATTCAATAAAAATATTTTATAATACACGGTATGTATGTATGTATGTATGTATGTATGTATGTATGTATGTATGTATGTATGTATGTATGTATGTATGTATGTATGTATGTATGTATGTATGTATGTATGTATGTATGTATGTATGTAGGTATGTATATATGTATGTATGTATGTATGTATGTGTGTATGTGTGTATGTGTGTATGTATATATGTATGTATGTATGCACAAGTTTAAAAGACTACCTTTTTAAGGAAACAAATTAAGTACCAGACACGTTAAGTACCTACTATTAGTGTACAGTTTAATGTATATATCTTAATTGAAAATGGAAAATCAACTGGGACTATTTTATTTCATGAAGATGATCTATATAATAGAATCTATACTGTAATATTTATTTTAAGTGTTTCAGGACTTAGGGTGTCCATCTTCAAAATATTATAGTCAAACGCTAACGTGAAGGTCATTCTCTTGCTGAGCTAAGAATAGATGTGAGAAATACAAGGATTTTAAAATAGACGATTGATGATATTGTTTCAATTTTAGATAATTTTGTCTTCACCAACAGTTGAACCTTTGATTTGATTAAAACAATTATTTCTGTTTTAGGTTTACCTTTTTTTAATCGCTGTAGCTTAGAAATTGAAGTTACAAGTGATACAAATACATAGTGCTTTTAGAGTGATGATGTTCTCCTGACCGATCCCGGCCACGGCGGCCAATCTCATTGAGACTAGCCAACTGCGTAGAAGATATTATAGTGCACAAGTGCACGCGCAGACACAAGTACACTCTCTACTCCTGTCACTCTCATACTCCGGTGGGACGAATATTCGACACGATCAGTGAGAGTGTTGGCGCAGGACCGACGGCTTTACGTGCTCTCCGAGGCACAGGGGTGAAACACCGCCAATTTTACTGTACAGAAATACTCAATAACTAAACTTGGCCCGACCCGGGACTCGAACCCAGGACCTCCGGGTTTGCAGCCGTACATGCTAACCACTACACCACCGAGGCTTTTAGAGTATAATTTATAAAAATAAATTAATACATGAATGAACTATACGGGCCATAATATGCGCGGAACGAAAATGCTGTATAACGTTATATCTATACTTATTATAAAAAAAAGTCCCCCGGCCGCGTCTTTCTGTCCTCCTGTCTGTCCTCCTGTCTGTCTGTACGCGATAAACTCGAAAACTACTGAACGGATTTTTATACGGTTTTCAACAATAGAAAGAGTAATTCTTGAGGAAGGTTTAGGTATATAATTTATTATGCTTTTATGTAAATTAGCTGAAATACGGCGACAAATGTTGAAGAGGTCGCAAAAAATCTCGCCAAATGGGAACTTTCCACGCGAACGCCGCGTAAACTAGCAAAGATACAGTTAAGTAATGTACTAGAGAATTCAAAATCTATAAAAATGCTACAAAAAAGTCCGCGATAGCATATCTCTATCTCTTACGGTTGACTTACAATAACCACTTTTATGTTAACATTTTTAATTAAAAACATTACGTTATTTTCAAAGTTATTTTCTTTAGTTCGGTATTAATCCTTATCCAAATGAATATTTTAGTTAGCTTAGTCATTTAATGCAGATTAAAATTGCTCTTTACACTAAATCAATCAGATGAATAGTTTTTGAGATATCGTTGTTAGAAGTAATTAGTAGCGAAACATTTTTAATGCTTGGCGAGCATTGAGATGCCTACGGCGAGTCCATCCCCTCTGCCCCGCATCGCTCGACCGCCTGCTCAAGCTATATAAACCGGGCGATGTAGCGCGCGATCCTAGGATACTTTTTACCGCGGGAAAATATCTTATTTCTGAGGAAAAATACAAAAACTGCAATGTAAGAGTATACTAATATGTAACACCTAAGAATTTAGTTTTTGGTCATCTGAACGCGGGCGGAGCCGCGGGCAATGCTAGTTATATAAATAATTATAGTTTTAATTATCATTATTTTTTATTAATATCCTTCTTAAATTATTACCGGAAAGTTATCTCTCAATGGTATGAAGTCTGCGAGCCATTATGCTCAAAATGGCGAAGATTAGAGCAATATCATGCGAAGGTGGAGCTTAAGAATGTTTTACGAGAAATTAGATCAAACCGATAAATATCGGAACACATGTCGTTGCCACGGTAGGGGCGTTTAAAGTTATATTGTATCTAATATTAAGTTTAAAATGTAATTGTTATGTTAAAAGGCGCAAGATATTTTTTGTCCATGAAAAAAACTTCGGTTGTTTTTATTAGTTCTCCTAATTGTAGATAAGCTGTATAATTAATATAAAATATAAAGCTTTTTATTGTTCTTGAAGTCATTTTACTCTACCTTTTTTTTGCCTTTAGCTAATTACATACTAGGTAGGTAGTTGAGTCCTAGAATATTTTTATATCTATAATATTTAATTAAAATGTTGCATTAACTATGAAATGAGGGTAGATATGTAACTTACAATATTATATTATTAAATGAGAAATTCTTGTATATTTATACTTTTATTTCTTGTATATAATTTAATTCGTGTTACTCGCAAAAACTAACAATTTGGATCAAATTTCGTATTTAGATGAGGATTTGCTTCCTAAGTTTATCTATCTATATAAGTTTCCTTTTCTGAAAACACGCAATTTTTATATCTTTAATACTTTCTTAGATTTACGCGAATGTTTGACATTTTTAAACAAAACTATCTTTTCGGATTATTTCGCGGATTTATTTTGATATTTAGTTCCCGACGTTTCGAATGCTTTACAGCAATCATGATCACGGTAGAGACTATTTTATTTTATATCTGTTCTGACGCCGAAAAACGCCAAGCAAAGCTAAATCGTCTAGGCATTATGTATAATATTCTTACAATATTGCAGGAGAATGAAAAATATAACGTATACAATATTATAACAGAGCTGTACTAGCACATTAAAATGAATGACTTTATTACTCATACAAACATCACAAATATGATATCATCAGAGAAATCGGTATCCAACAAATAAATAAATGTTAAACTCGCGATCTAAATCTCGCCGCAGACACCCGGCAGAATATCTCCCCTCACTTCCTGTATAATACGTAACACGTATGTATAAAAACCGTGTTTTATATTTTGATTCTGTTAAATCAACTGTAAGATAACATGCATAAAGTAAAAAATCACAAGTCATGAAGGTAGTTCATTTGAACTTTTACGTGCATGGCGTCAATCCACCGAAGGGTCTATTTTGGTACCAACCTAGTGTACGCAGTCTTTGAAATTTTAATCGTTACATTCACCCTGCCCTGATGGCACACTAGAGACTTGCTCCCATGTGTTTATTATGGAACTGTAACACATAAGCCGTACAAAAATTTAAGGCTCAGCAATTAGTGTCAGCTTTCGCCGTATAATTTTTTTGATTCCCTAATTAAAATTCTGTCGTTGAATGAAATATTAACAATTATAAAAAGCTGTGTAAGGTAATTTTTTTTATTTGAGATGAAATAAATTTTTAAATATTATTTTATTTTTCTTCTAGGAAATAATATTCCCATTTTACATTATAGTTCTATTGTTTATTCAATAAATACACTGTGTCTGTTACTTACTGTTACTTCAGGCTGTAGCGCTTGAAGATAGCGCTTGTATCTAACATTCACACATAGTTTATCGACCTAATGTCATCTATATCTATATATACAATAAAATTGTAACTATGCCGAATCTGTACATTAAATATTTTTTGGAAGATCTTATTGAAATAAGCATTATTATCAATACAGAGGCCGAATCTATAGTTTTTAGAATTTTTGTCTGTCTGTCTGTTACCGCATCACAGAAAAACCACTGAAGGGATTTTGATGAAATTTAGTACGGTGATAGCTGGTTATCTGGGTCAACATATAGGGTACTTTTTGCCGCGGGAAAATATCTTTTCTGAGAAAAAATACATAAATTTTATTGTAAGAGTATACTAATATGTAAAACATAAAAAATTGGTTTTTAGTCACCTAAACGCGGGCGGAATGCTAGTAAAATATATGAAAGATCTTAGTACGTATAAATCAAGAAACATTAGAATATTTTATTATCTTAAACATTGTAAAAAATTGCGTTATAGGTACATGAAAAGTTTTACTAAAATAAACCAGCTTTATTTGTAAAATCAATAACATCAGCAGATAACTTTTCCATACATATTTTTCTAATAATAAAAGATTACACAAAAACAATTTTATTTATTAAGAATTTTACGATTCCATTAACAAAGCAAAGTTTTAATATAAATAATGTGAATCATTGTTGAAAATTTTGAGGATGATAAGCGCACACGGCACAACAAATCAAAATTCAAAGCGCCGGCGGGCGTACACGCTACACCACAGCATTGTTCGTAGCTTTCAATGAACGTATGGAGTTAAAAATATACGCATACGACAAAATTGAACAAATAATATAAAGCTCGGGCTTATGTCTCGTTACTTTGTTAAAATATTTTATGTTCATAACATCATAATAATATCTATAGATTAATGTCACTATTTATAAAAAAATATATTTGTTAAAATTTAAAGTTCACCCATTTGCAAAAGATTCATACATTTTCAGTTTTTGCTTTATTACTGATTTAGTTTTTAGTATGAACAGATTGCATAATTACCTTCCCTTTCAGTTTCATTGAGATACATGAATTAAAATAAAGTATTATAGAAATCTCAAAAAATATTATGTTTTAATTTTCAAGTTTCAGTACCATTTTAAGTATACTAGCAAGCTTTATACGAGCGCCTCGTGTTACCTATACGCTGCTTTAAAATTTAAATCTTATTTGCATTCACCGTCGAGCATCGTGTCGCTGAAAATGGGTCTTAACTAACACTAAAAACCAGCCCCTGTGGGACTATTTTTGGTGGCCCTAAAGGACTGTTAAAATAGAATACCAGCGACCCAGAATATAAAACTCAATAACTAGCTGCGGAGGGTTGCACTCACCTACGAATATTCAGTACTATCTGTAACGATATTTCGATGTAGTAAAAGATAGCGAGAGCCACTACTATGATATCAAGCTGAAATATTATTATATTTTTCCGTCTTTTTGCTTTCGAATTTGGCATGACTTTTTCGAAGTTTTATTAAAATTATTTTTAAATATTATTAGGTACCTTGTGTATAGCCTTATTAAAATAAATCTACTTAAAGAGTTTATAAATACGGCGATTTACTAATGACACATTATACGTAGGTATTATAGATATTCTCTGAAAAAAAAAATTATTATTGTTAACATTTCTAAGATAAGAACTTCACGATCTGTTTAAAATTAAGATTTATCATATATTTTATTAACTAGCGGCTCACCCTCGCTTCGCTCGGGTTCACCTTTAGGAAGACAAAAAAAACCCTTTCCCATGGGAACTGTATATTTTCCGGGATAAAAAGTAATCTATATGTTATTCCAGACTAAAATCTATCTCTGTGCCAATTTCATCCAGATCCGTTCAGCCATTCTGGCGTGAAAGAGTAACAAACGTACAGATTAATACGAATTATTTGCCTACCAGACACAAGTGCAAACATATATTTTTTTTATTATTATTTATTATACAAAAATAAAAATATCCTCCTTCAATGACTTAAGCTAGGATGTTACGTGGTGTGCTCTACTTTTTACTTTTAACCAAACAATTTCAATTACGCTTTCGATAGAGTTTTTCCCTTATTATGTTTCATATTTACACAGTAGAGTTACGCATTATATTTTGATAATTAGTAAATAATAAACGATTAAAAAATGATAGAGACTAAACCCATAAAATTGTATTACAAGCAGCAAAAGTAAGTAATTTAGTCGTACGATATTTATTACAAAATCTTCTTCTTCTTCTTCTATTTTACGCTATATGCATGCCAAAATAATCCATACTAATACTATAAATGTGAAAATGTGTTTGTTTGCTTGTCCATCTTTTCACGTCAAAAAACATTCACCCCATAAGGGGGTGAAGGGGTGAAAGTTTGCATGAAACCTATCTTTTTGGAGTCTTTTTTGTAGTATTAGTTTTAGCGCGAGCGAAGCCGCGGGTTCTGCTAGTATAATATAAATATTTGTATTTATAGTTCAAATATTGCCTTTTAATACGAATATTTTATTAGTGCATTGACTTTAGTAATATGCAACAAGTAAAATAGAACTATCTTTTCGGATTTTGTCGCGGATTTATTATTTATTTAAAATCCGAAAAGATAGTTTTATTTAAAATGTCAAATATTCGCGTAAATCTAAGAAAGTATTAAGTAAAATAGAATTTTAAGATAAAAATATAACAGATCCGAAAACAGCAGTTCTTTCTTCATCCAACATAAAATTATAGTAAGAATGAAAATTACATTTATTTTAGGTTATCTTCCTAAACGATAATAATACCGACGGCGGCATTTCTCAGATCCAAAACCGGATTTCTGGCAATTTGTGACGTCGCCCAAGTTTATACCCATAATACGATACTCCTATCTTAAAACATATCATAAACATTTGCTAAAGAATTTTATATTCGGATGAGATATAATAGTGAATATTTGAATAATATATCTATTGATTTTATAATATCTAATTAAAAACTACACATAACAAGTTTACTCTAAACGATGGAAAAAGATCGAAGTTTTATCCAAAAATGCCTATTTCCTTAGAATTTTAATTAAAAACCTCCAATTCAAGTTTGAACGTTCAAACTTGTTCGTTTTAATTCATATTCCGAATGTATGCTTCATTAGCTTTAATTCTTTTTGCTAAATATTTTTATATAGGGCATATTAAAGCTTTCGAAAGCATAGACCTAATAACTTCTAAAATAATATCGATAGAGCTTTTATCTATACTAATATTATAAAGAGGCAAAGCTTGTGAGTTTGTGAGGTTGTAGTATCTCTGGATCTACGGAACCGATTTAGACGAAATTTAGTAAGAAGATAATTTGAGACCTTGGAAAGGACATAGGATACTTCTTATCACGGAAATCATCCCATAACGGGGTGAAAACAGGGATGAAGGTTGTATGGGGAATCAATATAATTTCATTATAATAGAGTCGTTATTACACTACATGATTTTACATGACTAAAGCTTCACTTTATTGTTTAATTAATAATCATAAAGATCGATAAACATACAAGGTATTATTTTATAAAAGTATATTTTTAATATCTTACTGTACATATACATTATAACATATAGATAACTAGCGACTTACACTCGCTTGGCTCGGGTACATCCCTAAGTAGGTTTAATTTTTTAGAAAATAAAAGTAGCCTAAATTACTTGTTATAACATCAGTTATTTGCCAGTGAAAGTCTCGTCAAAATCAGTCCAGCCGTTTCGGAGATGAGCCGAAATAAATAGACAGACAAAAATTTTATAAATTTTGTTTTTCTTGAAAGTACGTAAGTATATGTATATAATTTCATAGGCATTTAGTACAAAACTTTTATTTTATTACATACAAATAGAAATTTCAATTTTATTTATCTTTATAGATAATGGACTGTATTCTCTAGAAGTCAAAATTCCCTAATAACGAGAACTAAATAGCGCTTGTCACTAACCGTTTCATTGTTTTACACTCAATCAGCGCTACTGCAGCTGTGAACATTTTTGAGCAAACCACAGTTTATTTTTAGGTTAGCTTTGTTTACGTTTTAATTTTGAAACACGTGGTTGTGACTAACGAACCCTTTTTTACTATTTCTGATGTTATGCCGGTAATTGTGTCAACTCCACAATTCATATACATTTATTTATTAGAAAAAAATATTTTATATTTTTGTTAACAAAAATAAAGTTAAGGAATTATTATATACGCCAAATTAGTGAAATATAAGCAAAAAGTAGTGGCAGCCGAGGCAGTGGTAGCCCAGTGGTAACGCGCTCGCTTGGAAAACCAAGTAAAGCGGATACAAATCCCGGGTCTCGCACCTCTGATATTTTTATGTGCGAATTATTTCTAACACCCCCCTCGTATTGAAGAGAGGCCCGTGCCCAGCAGTGGGACGTTAAAAAGGGCTGAATACATCTAAAATATAATAATACGTTTCTATTTTCTACATTATATTAATGCTATTATTTGTTTTGAAGTTGCCAATTAATAAATACGTACGTAAAGCCCAAAGGTAAGGCTTTACTGGCACTGGATTTTTAAATTTTTAAAAGTCATCGACCAGTATTCTAACTCTTTGATTAATCACAGCTTACGTACTTATTGTAATGTTGCTTCATGCACACAAAAATGTGTGACTCATTCTTGGTCTTCAAACAACATTTTTTTCAAAGTTAGTATTTATGTATTGTGACGGAGAGTTTAAAATTTAATACATATTCAATTATAAAAACAGGATCAAACTATAATTTTTTTATTTACATAAAAAACGCACTTATGCGCATATCGTTTTAGAACCGATGGACTTGCCTAGTTCAGTGGGCTATTTAAATGTATTGATAAATTATAAAATTAAAATAAAGCACAGCTTGTTCATTATTTATGTATTACATTTTTTTTTGAATGATTCTAATCGAATACTTCTGTGATTCAATTATATATTTATTTTACTAACACACTAAAAAAACAAACATTTGTCGGTAACGATCTAATCTCAGATTCTCAAATGTCAAAACAATCCAAACAAGCCCATACTAAAAGTCAAAAGTTTTATTATTAGTTATTAAAAAGTTTCACTCTCCACCTCTTAGGTAATTATCCTCAGATCAACTGGATGATACAAATTATAGTTCGGAAACGCATGAACTTGCCAAGTTCAAGTCAATAGTAATTTTATTTTCATCCTTTAAATAAAATAACGGTATCTACATTCTAAAACAAAGAATTACGTGGGAAACATCGATATAGTACTGGAAGGTACCTTCATAGAATACAAATTACAATTTTTCCTCGAGAAATCAATCGGTGAACATATGTACAGAAAAATATACACGCCGAACACAGTACCACCTCTTTCTTTGAAGTCGGTTAACTAAAGTAATGACTATAAAATCCGTAATTATTTAAGAAAGAAACAAAATAAGTATTGAACAGCAATGCTAATGAGTTAAAACATAAAATTTCAACTGGTTTTTACGCGTCCACTTTACCTGCGCTCTTCGTATCGAGGTTAAGGTCACGCGCGTCTCGCGTTAACCGAAACATCGCAAGCCGACCCGAACTAACGAGAAAATATCAATGTAAATATTGTATTCCCGCCACGCCGCCATATTGGATTTCGGTTTAACCGGTTTGGGATGAGACGCCAGTAGCATCGGAATGTCTCTTTTATTGGATTTCTTTTGGCTGTCACACAGCTGTATGACGGATTGTCCCAAACGGTCCGAGACGTTGGTAATTTTTGTTTTGCTTTTGTATCTAGTTATTATATTATTGCTAAACAATAAAAGGATGACGTTGATTTAAGGTTACGTTCAAATTTGTTAGAACCAATTTAAAAATTCGTACATCTTTATTACAGTTACTTAATAATAACATTACTAAGTAGATTAGCGTTTTCAACAACATGTAATACTTAATATCCTCCTCTTATATGTTCTGGACGATGTTAACAATTAAGGCTCATAGCCTCCATCACCCCTATAATTAATAGTACAAAAATTAAAACTCTTGAGTACACTGCACAAAAAATACAACTAAGCTTAGCTGTTCCGAACAATAATTAAGACGAAAACGATAAACTCCGAAAGGTCTCAAGGAGATTTAGAAGTATTGATCCTTATGTTGTTTGAACAAAAGTCGTTTTTAAACGGAACAATCGACTAGTTCGTTCCGAACACATTGTGGTTTCAAAAAAGGTTGGCATTAGCGCCGACAGATTTTCAATTGGACTACAATCTTACATTGTGTGTATTGCAAGAGCTAAATGTTGTTGGAAAATGTTCTAGCCCATGGTACGATAGATATAGTTTGGTACTGTCGGGGGTAAAACAGCGAACGAGTTGCTAACGAGGGGAAAAGTGCCTATTTCCGAGGCGTAATGACCATCGTGACAGCCATCGTCGCCCGACCAAACGCAGGTTGAGCCAGTCTGGATGTTTGTTAAATAGGCAGCCGGCAGCAACACTAAACCATGTACTTAGCTAGTAGTTTAAGCCTATATTATTTTAAATTCACCGACTAATTTTACTAATCAGACAGACATTATAATTTGTGTCTATGTTACTCCTACACGGTGTAACGACTGGATGGATTTGGATGGATGGTACACAAGTAACACATAGGCTACTATCAGACATCTAAGGGTGCGTTCATTGCTATAATTTATGATAAAGATATTTTAATGCACTTTTGTTCTAATTTATTTATTTGTTGTAGATGACATTCCTATATAGAATATTAATCATAAAATATTAATGGTAACTTTGTATGTTTGTAAAGAAATAAGAAATACAAGAAAAAACAGTAACAAATAAAATATAATTCAAAATATATGGTTTTGTTACAATTTAAATAAACTACGGGCAATATATATATATATATATATATATATTTGCGTTTTTTCTAAGTATAAAAATGCAAAAATATATCCTATTACTATAGCCTTAGAGTTCAATTTGTACCAGATGTTACGAATTCCTATAAAAATAAATAAATAGAAAATTGCAATTAAGCCAGTCTTGAAAGCTTTAAAATCGACGGTACTGGTTTAGTCCCCTGTCAGCGTCCTGAGATTTATTTAAAAAGTTCCGTACAGTCAGAATGCAATATGTTTTATTTTGAGCAAAATCGATTCCGCTGAAAGTGGTCAGATTAGATTGGATAATTTAAAGAGTTTAAGTAGGTGTTTTTTTAAGAATGTGTAATTAGTTTTCTTGCCTGAATTTAATATATTTTTATTGAATATTTTTACTAAAATACAAGGAAGTTAGCCAATTTTAAACGTTTCTAGGTCTGACCTAAATATTTTATGATTGTCTTATCAATAAATTATATTCATAAATGTCTAAACTAATCTTACAATTTGCTGTTTTTATTTAGTTTAAGAATTTGCTTTAGTTTTCCTGTATAATATATTAAAATTTTATTTACCATTTAAAGCGCGTAGAACAAAAATATAATAATATAAATGTTATTTTTATTATAATTTTATGTGATTTTTAATTTCAATTAAATAAATAAAACGTATCCGTGCAGTATACGCTAACAAAAACATGTACAAGTAATCCTACGTTACAAACAACCCACACTCTCACGTAAACTTGAATGGACTTACACACACTAAAGGACGCGTTGCTAAAAGTTTTTGTTTTACTTAGTCGAGTGTTGGTCTTTTGCCATTGTCTCTTCTCAGTGCAAATAGCATTGTATTGGGAATATCGAGTATTATAATTTATAATGCTACTAGCATTGCCCGCGGCTCCACCCGAGTTCAGATGACCAAAAACCAAATTCTTAGGTTTTAGATATTAGTATACTCTTACATTGCAGTTGTTGTGTTTTTCTCAGAAATGAGATATTTTCCCGCAGTAAAAAGTATCCTATATGTTGACCCGGACAACCAGCTATCACCATACCAAATTTCATCAAAATCCCTCCAGTGGTTTTTCTGTGATGCGGTAACAGACAGACAGGCAGACAAAAATTCTAAAAACTATAGATTCGGCCTCTGTAATGATAATAATGTTTATTTCAATAAGATTTTCCAAAAAAAAGTAAATGTACAGATTCGGCTTAGTAACAAATTTATTATATGTATTGATTAAATAATAATAATGTTATAAGTTTGTAATCTTGTAAAATGAGTTAATAATTTACCAATATATTTATTTATAATGTTAGTTGTTTGTCCGTCTGTTAGGTAGCACCAGATATACATATTTTGAATATTTGTTTTAAGTGAGTATACGAACACCAGAATTTTGTCGGTGCTCTTTTTGGAGCTTTGGTTTTATTTTTAGTGATTTTCTTTTTCTTTTATTTAAAAAATTAAGGTTACCTTGCGTGTAAATTTGGGATTTTTTATGAAATTATTATTATAATTCAGGCTAGTTGAACTCTACTTACTTTAGAGCTTTATCTTTAGAGCTTTAAGAGCAGTGAAGCTGCTGCAAGTTGGTGTGGGGCTTTCAAGTCTTCCAAATGTGGGAAGCTTCCCCATTTTCTCTACATTTCTCTGTCCTCTTGGGTTATCTAGGCATGGGATGCTGGCATTATTGGTGGTATGTGAGCTTCCTGATTGGTTGTTTGCAAAAAATAGTTTGAGATTAAAAGTAGCAGGATAATTTTTATCCGTGAGGATACTGTGTTATGTAATGTTACTGCGCGACTAAAGCAAAGTCGGTCGGGATGATTAATAGCATGATTGATATATTGTGTTGTTTAGTTATTTTGAATAGTATTTACTTATAGCATTGAAAAGTAAAAGATATATGTATGTATAACGGCTATACACTGGGAGATGGCCCACTTCAGTTGGCGGTGTATCATGAGGGTTGTTCCTGGTACTTCTCTGACAGCAGAGTGGACCGAGGGTGCAATTCCTTGGTTGTGTGGTCTGCTTCGGCAGACCTGCTGTTGGGGCGTCGTGGTAGAGTGCGTAAGCGATCCTGTGAAGCCCTATTAAGACAGGGTAGGTTCTGTTGGGTTTTTGTGGGTAGTACTGGCTTCTCATAAGCCGATGAGTCCCACCTAAGCAACTGTATATATACAGGTGATATTTGCAAATGCATTAAAAGAAGGGTATAGAGGCAAGCTATCTGTTATTCCAAACTTTATAATTTCATTGCCGACGCACTTTACTAGCGAAGCGTCTACTATATGTTGTAAATATAACTGAATGCACATACTCGTATGAATGGTCAATTTTCCAGATGACTGTGGACTGCGGTTTCTCGCTTTGGTTTGAATGTCGTCATATCATTTATCTCAGGAAACCTCTTGTCTGCTACTATTAATAATAGATGTAAAATATTTTTGTTATTTATTTCCTTTTCTAAGTAATTTAAAAATTAATAAATTATTATCAATATTATAGTTTGATATTTTTTTTTAAATACTCTGATATAAAAAGGGGTAAATATAATCAAAACAAACATTGAAATAAATGAAGACTAATTGTGCTTATATAATTTCCTAGTTTCTTTAGAGTTCAGACCGATTAACTATTGAACCGATACTTGCCGATATCTAACTTTCTTGGAATGTTACAAAGATATAGGCCCTTGACCCGTAACTTTCTCAAACTACAAAACCAGCAGCTATAAATACGTTTTAACTTCTCGAGCTAGTCTCACTATGCAAGACGCTAACGCTATTATGTAATATAGGTAAAAGTTGTAAACATAGATAACTCATGTCTCATTGTGCGTTTTGTTAGAATGGCTATATTTCATACAGATAGTGCAATATTATTTTACAGGTTTTTTATAGGTGAAAGGCATAGAAATCACACAATTAAAAAAAAATATTTTAAATACATAAGCTTATCATATTATGTGTAATTGTGTATATTTGTTACACCTTCACACAGGAACAGCTGGTCGTATTTGGTAAAAATTTAATACGTAGATAGACTATAATTTGCAGTAACACATATGCTATTGTTAGTAATAAAATTTGCCAAAAGATGGAGCTGCCTGTATATAATGATATACATAAATACAGAAGACATCCAGGGATGCATTCGAATATCTATTTGCATATATACTAATATTATAAATGTGAACGTTTGTGAGTATGGATGTTTGTTACTCTTTCACGCCAGAACGGCTGAACGGATCTGGATGAAAGGGACAGAGATAGATAACAGTCTGGAATAACGCATAGGCTACTTTTTAATCCGGAAAAATATACGGTTTCCGAGGGATAGATTTTTTTTTGTTTTTCAAGAGGATTAGGAATAAATGATACCTACGAGTACATAAAGAATTTTTTTCCCCCTTTTTAATATTATACACAAATTTCATAATTCATTTATATACCCAGTTATTAAAATCATCTCAATCAGACCGTTTTTAATTTAAAACTAATACAAAAAACTAAGTACGTGGTCTTAGTTTTACTATATTAAGTGAATGTAAAGCAATTTAGGAGATTAAGCTCTATATTGGATGAATAAAGAAATATTTTTGCGACTAGGTCGTAAAAGGCATCTTAAGTACAGAAAACCGCTATAATCGTGAAGGCAGACCCTTTCCTCGAGGTGAGCCCATCAAACCTTACGAGTCCAATAAAACATGATAGTTTTCCATTAACATAGACGTATGGGTGCGGATTACCATACCTATCGGTACATATTTTATTTATAAATATTTACCTGAAAAATTGTTTTTATTATCATTTATTTCATGAAAAACAATTATCTTCATTGTTTAAAATTTAATTTTTCTTCTATTTTAAACTAAAATTTTGAACGTAAACTTTATAAATAGGTTATGGCAGTCATCACTTCAAAATTCATCTATCGGGCAGAGGCCATTCAAATAAAATGAAACCTCGAAAACGGGCCGCGCACAACAACAATGGACAGAAAAGACTGAGCTGTTTAAGCCTCAGTCCCATTTTAATTAAAAAAAAAAACTCCAAAAGAACATAATCAAGATAGATTTTGTTCAAATTTATTTTCGTACAGACAATTGATAACAATTAGTTAATTCAGTTTGCAAGGTTTTTATATTTCAATCGTAAATTACTGGCTTTTTAAATGTTTTTTTTTGTGCTAAAAAAGTTACACCGATTTTAAAAACATTTTAAAAGTATTTTTTCCGATTTTTGATGTGGAATACTTTCAAACTTTTGGGGTGAAATAATTTATTTAAATTTACATAAGGTCTTACTCTCATTATAAAGTAAAACTTACAAAAACATGCCTTTACAAAAATGGAAGGAGATCATCGCCAGAAATATAGGAGAGTGGAAAGAAAAGAGAGAGACCTTTGCCACTAAAATTGAAAAAAAAACAATAATGGACGAGCCATTTTGGAGTCAGTCAAAAAAGAAAAGAAAAAAATCATCTCATCATCAAATAATAATCATTATATTTTACTTTACTCTTCAAATATGAAAAATGTATAGCTAAGATATATAAGAAATCTAGAGAGCGATTCCGCTGTAATTCTCACATAGGTGCTATATGAACAAATTCATTTGAAATTTAAAATACAAAAGTTCAATTCATCGAAGCTTAATATACATAAAAAATCATAAGTTACAAAATATGAAAAATCTGATTACCAAATAAAATGAAAAAGAAGAGTAAGTAGTCCCTTAATATTCAAAAGTTTTCCATAATCGTTTTTACATATTCATTGAGGTGCGTTTGAGACGCGACGTCTGTACGAATTTGAATAACAAATGGCTCACATCTGCATGTTTCTAACTGAGATTTCTACGTTACGGTCAATTCATTATTAAGGAAAAAGATATTGATGGACACAGTTAACAAATTTTTACACAATTTCTTTATCCTAAATTTGCGTAAAAAAAAGCTTTAGATAATCTTTCATTAACAACTTTAGAGCTTTGTTTGCTAAACTTCATTCTTTTTATTCAACATTAAGAAAGTTGGAATAGTAGGGGAGCCCAAGAGGGGATTTTCTGTAGTTACTCGAGCGCGGCAGATTAACATAAAAGAGGTTACCTTGCACTCTATTGAGTACTTTCACCACAATATAAGTCTTCTATATAAAGGGGCGCGTCTAGGGAAGCCGATTAAAATATTTAAAAAATGTTTTGATAAGGTAGAAATACTTGAAACCGTCAGATTAAGGTGTGGTAGGCTAGTCACATCCTGAAAAGTGTCCAATTCAATAATCTGCCGATTTGCACAAGCCTAAGAGGCAAAAATCATCATAAACTTTATAGTCAAGTAACTACAGAAAATCCCCTCTTGGGCTCCCCTACTAGAAAGAACGATATAATTTATGCCAACAAAATTAAGGTGACTTTTTTTTTTTTTTTTTTTCTGCCGCCATGTGGGACGCCACGGGATCGCTCACGCATACAACCGCGACGCCCCGACGGTTGGCCGAAGCCACCAACCATGAGGCCGCCCCAAGCGGGACCACCCCATTATGGGAAGACTTACAACCCAAGAAGTGAGGCCGCTCCTAAGTCCACTCTGCTGATCAGAGAAGTACCCGGAGCAGCCCCACAACACACAAACACCGCCCACCGAAGCGGGCAACCTGCTAAAATAGTTCCCCACCCAAATTGGGCAAAACCCCCTCCCAAAGACGCCCGAAAACGAGCCCAACCATAAACGGCTGCAGGAGAAGAGGATGCGACAACGCCGACACTCCCCTTCCCCTGCAGCCCCACCGCGTCCACCATCAACGGTGGTGGCCCCGCTAGGCCGCGGGAGATAGGGACGAGCGGCGCATCGCCATACCGACACTCCTCTTCCCCCGCGGCCCTCCTACCGTCGGCCCACCTCCGGACCAAAATGGCTGCCGACATCCCTCACCAGATGCAGGACCACCGAACTGGCCCCGCTCCAGCCGCCGCACCGACGGGCTAGCCCCGGCAGTGTGGCCCGCGCAGCGCCTCCTACCGCGAAACGGCCGGAGACACCGCGCTACCTCCAAGAAGGAGACGGCGCCCTCCTAACGCCGCTCCCTCAACCCTCCCTCCTGGCTGTTGGTCCGCGCCGGATTGCTCCGGTACCACAAGCTCCTGTCGGGTCCAAACAGGTGCGAGTGGTGTTCCCCTATCCGCCACCCGGGGACGCGTCCGGTAGCAGTCAGCCTCTGCCCCGGAAAAATTAAGGTGACTGCTGTCATGATAACATGGTAGACCTATATATTTATGTTGGATTGTTACTGTTGCTTTATAAAAGAGTTATAAATCCGTCTTATAAAAATGTATTTTAAAACCGCTTCGTCAACATGTTTATTTCAATATAAAAATATCCGCCCAACCCAAAAAATACCATTTTTTTATTTTTTATTTGATTCAAGCGTAACAGAGTAAGTAATAGCCGTACGTGAATCAGATAAAATAAGCTTATTAAAGCAGATACAACAAACCAATAAACAGTCAAACAGATTCCTATAAATAACATAAAAATATTTTGAACAGATTATTTAAGGTTCAATGAAATATAGTTAATATATAACAACACATTCTTTATAAAATATTTGCTTTAAAATATAAGACTTAATTTGACCAACTTCAAAAACGAAGGTTGTTTTTGTTTATTCTAAGCAATATCTTGCGCAATTGTGATTATTTTTATAGTTTAGACCGCGACAATCTCATCTAAATTACAAGTAAGAAAGATCACGTCTAAGAATGAATGATTGCTTTTAAAGTGATACATTTAATGATACTATACATGTCTAAAAATATAATTGTTAAAGTAGTGTATATATCATTTAATATCGATTCAGGTAAAATTAGATGGATTAGCTTTACAATATATGAAAATTATACTATTAAATTGGTGCTAAGTCTATTTTTACATGCAAAATGGGTAGTATTGAGACTAGACAAACAGTCCTGAGGTCATCGGTCTGCATCGATATAACGTCACCGATGGGTTACAAACGCAAGTCGAATAACAATGATAAATGTCCAGTGCCTAGCACGGTGATTAAATTTTCCACAGTCAACATTCCAATATGGTATGAATTCAGACACTCTTGAAGGTATTACTATGCAAATCCAAAACTTGTTACTTGTCTTTGCAAAAATTACTAAAATATTGTCCACTAGCGACTCATCTTCTTCGCTCGGGTTCATCCCTGGGTACGTTTTAACGGTTAGTGTGAAATACAAATCTTTGAATTTCTCAGCTTTTCTGTACTATAATATGTATGTATTATACATATAAACCTTCCTCTTGAATCACTCTATCTATTGCTGAAAACCGCATTAAAATTCGTTGAGTAGTTTAAAAGATCTAAGCGAACAGACAGCGGAAGCGACTTCATTTTACACTATGTATAGATAGACTAGCGACTCACGTATTTACGAGAACGTAACGTACGTTCTAACGGTTAGTAGGGAATAGATAGCCTATGTATTATATGATATATAGCCTATTGCCTTCCTCAAGAAAAGGGCTGTCTCATTCAAAAAGAATTATGAATCGGATTAGTAGTTCTTGAGATTAGCGCGTTCAAACAAACTCCGCCACTTTATAATATAATATTATATATATATATATATATATATATATATATGTGTCATCATTATTCTCTCCATGACCACGGACACGCCGGCGTTACAGTTAACAATAGATTTCTTAGAAATTTAATTAATTTCTTAAAAATTTACCTGGAGGTGTTAAGCGTGATATAAATGAATATTACCTTTTTTTTAAATATATTTATTTTTAATATAAAAAATAAACATTTTATAATCTGTTGAAAGCACGATGCCCCTTTTATTATGAAACATTCAATGGTAAATTATGAAAGATCTTTGCTTAACAAATATTCCAGTGGTTTTGATGGCACGAATTATGACGCAAAAGGACTTTACTGTCATTCGCAGAATTACAGCTGTGATGAGATAGAAAACTAGTCATTTGTCAAGAGCAAATTAAAATAGCAAATAATATAATAATAACTTTTATTAAAAATGGCTGCTTATTAAATATTACTAAGATTATTACATAACATTACACTTATTAAGTTATTATATATATTACTAGAGGCTCACCCTCGCTTCGCTCGGGTTCGCCTCTAGGAAAATACTAATAGAGATCTATTAGTTCCCACGGGAACCGTTCATTTTTCCGGGATGAAAAGTAACCTGTTGTTTGACCGACAACATAAGGTAGCAGAATGTTAAATTTTACTAAATTAGGTGCATAAGTTGTTGTGTACTAAGCTGTATAAGATACTATAGTTTTTTAATTATCCCACGGGAACTCTTTAATTTTCTGGGATGAAAAGTATCTAAGATGTTGCCTGGGGATATAAGGTACCACCATGCAAAATTTCATTTAAATCAGTCCAATAGATTCGGAGATTAGCCCGTACAAACAGACAAACAGACAGAGAAACAAAAAAATTGAGAACTGAGTCGGTTTTTAGCATTTTTTTGCTAAGTACAGACAATCGACCTCTACTGTTTCATTATAGTATAGATAGCACTATCAGGCTGCTCTTAAAGATGAATAAGATTTCATATACAAACTTACTTACCCCTCTTTAGGAATTGAACTTTAAGAAATTCTTATTACCTATAACTAGGTCTATCCCGCTTCGCTCGGATGCCTACCTATTACTTGCCCTAGGTGTCTTTGCGAATTTTGTTCTCAATTTCATGGGTTTTCATAAATTTTATTTGCGTAAACTCCTGATTCATTTTCTAAAATAATAGTAGTCTAAGTTATGCCTTATAACATAAGCTATCTGCAAGTGAAAATCCTGTCAAAATCGGTCCAGCCGTTTCGGGGATTAGGCGGAACAAACAGACAAACAGACAAAAATTTTGAAAATCGTTTTTTCTTATTAGTACCATATACTTAATTACATATGCATTTAGCAGACAGGCAGACAGACAAACATTTTAAAAATTATGTTTTTCTTATAAGTACCGTATATAATTTCATATGCGTTTAGTAAAAAGCTGTTATTTTGACATTACAAACAGACACTTCAATTTTATTTATCTGATATAACCCATAGTGTTAAATTATGGTTCTCCAATAATAGATAGATACTGTATGTTCCTTACAATCATTTATTGATGTGAAATTCAGCCTATAGTTACAATATACATTTTTAAACTTCCTTACACACAACCTCCGCCCTTTCTCAATTTTTATAATCAACCCACTTAAATTTTTTTATTACACCCTCATATTTTATTAATGTCAAAATTTATAATTTACTAACGTTGCCCGCGGCTTCACCCGCGTTCAGGTGACCAAAAACCAAATTTTTTAGGTTTTACATATAAGTATACTCTTACAATGTAGTTTTGGTATTTTTTCTCAGAAATGAGATATTTTCCCGCGGTAAAAAGTTATGTATATGTTGTCCCGGATAACCAGCTATCATCGTACCAAATTTCATCTAAATTTGTCCTGTGGTTTTCTCGTGATGCGGTAACAGACAGACAGACAGAAATTCTAAAACTATAGATTTAGACTCTGTATCGATAATAATGTCTATTTCAATAAGATTTTCCAAAAAATATTTAATGTACAGATTCGACTTAGTTACAATTTTATTATATGTATAGATAATCATTGCTACCTTTAAATTTATTATAATCAATGTCACAAAAAATAGCATAATAATAAATAATAATTAGTTTCGTCAACAATAGGTCTTGATCCACCTTTGATTCGTACGTTAGAAAGTAGTCTATGTTTCTCTCCGTCTAATTAACTATATCTAGATACAAAAAATCAAACTATATTCTTTTGTATACTGCATTAAAGAAGAACAAACAAACATACATTATATATCTAGATTTACATCTATAATTATGAATCGTAGCTAATATTGGTCTGTGCATGAGCTTAATTAATAATTACTGCGAGTGCAACTGAGCGTGATGCATATTTTACGCACATATAAATCCAATAATTTTATTACTATATAACCAACCTTTGTGAATATTTGTTTAGCCTCCACTGACAAGTTAGGAAATTAACAAGCAACGAGAAGAGGTATTTAAGTAACGATGCCAAGGATGCTTCGTTAATGTAAATAAGCAAGAATTACAACGTTTGATTGCAACACTAGCATGATACTGCCTACTTTTGTATACCCTATAACCCTATAATAACAACGAAATTTGTATGCATTAGTTATATTATGTTTAGTTATTTAAAAGTTTTCTCTTATTGCATAAAATTTGATATCTAAGACAAAAGCTTTTTTTGTAAGAATCTTTATAGATGAAGTGTACTGTAAAAATCTGGCTTTCTCGTCATGCAAAGCGTATTCTATAATTAAGTATTAGCTCCAATGTGACCTTTATATTTAAATAATTGTCCAATAATAACTTGTTATATATTTTTTGCTTACCTAATTTAAGTATATAAAAATATTCAAAAAGCCTTCTAAAAGGATATTATATAAGTGTGTTGATTATTCAAAAGCTCGTGTTATAGATATTGATATAATTAAATTCATTAGGTTGGCATGTGGTTTGGTAGGTATAAAGGTATAAGAAAAAGAGGTAGGAGAGCGATGCAGAGATTGAGGGAATGATTTTATAGTTCACCGATACTGTCCGTAGTTTAATAAACATAATACAAAAGTAGGTAATAAAATTAAAAATAAAGGTAACATTTATAAGTCTGTATTAATTGTACTATACAATGCATAGTACTGAAATAATTCATTGTCTGAAGTGAAAACAAATAAACAATGGTGACATTTAAATAACTTGTAAAGCAAACAGTATATTTTATGCACGTAGATACTACACAGAACTAGTAATAATTACCAGCGTAATTTTATTATATACATATAATAAAATTGTAACTAAGCCGTATCTGTAGATTACATATTTTTTGGAAAATCTTATTGAAATAGACATTATTATGGATACAATGACCGAATCTATAGTTTTTAGAATTTTGTCTGTCTGTCTGTCTGTTACCGCATCACAGATAAAACACTGGACGGATTTTGATATTATTTGGTATGATGATAGCTGGTTATCTGGGTCAACATATAGGACACTTTATACCGCGGGAAATATCTCATTTATGAGAAAAAATATAAAAACTACTATTTTTATATGGTTTTACATATGGTTTTACATATTAATATACTCTTACAGTGTAAGAGTATATTAATATGTAAAACCTAAGAAATTGTTTTTTGTTCATCTGAACGCGGGCGAAGCCGCGGCCAATGCTAATTCTGTTATATGTATAATATACATTGGAGTAAAAGTGCAAAATATTTTAATAAGGAAGTTAAAATTTACTTCATGTTTTATTTAAAACAACTTATTAAAACCTTTACATACGCCATAAGCTTTCAATACAAGTTTCAATTAACGTGAGAACACACATGTCAACAACCCTTTTCGGTTGAAAATAGTTCAAATAGATCCACAGATAAGCTATTGACAAACAAAATAAAACTTTAAATATGATGAGAAAAGAATTCAACGCTGTCGCCGAGGCGTGTCTCCAATATACTAGAAGAGCCACGCAACAGATCCCTACGAATATGTTCACGAGCTCACTTCGAGTTACTAACACTCTCAATTCATTTTGTGAACTGAATATATTATATTACTATAAGACACAACCGACCTTATACCTCCTACTTACGGACGAAACTTAACCAACAGACTATTTGACGAAATAAAAGGGAAAATTCAACAATTTATCCACACCATTCTCAATTCTATATCGTGCAGTATGAGGCACAAAATTGTTTTGAAATGTTAAAGGATTTAGAAATATTTTAACAAATCCTGAACTGTGATCATTGTAACACAGACGTGTAATAATAATTAATGATTATAAAAATATACACTTTACTTACAAAGTATCTTATTATCTATATTCATTTACAATTATAAAATACTAGCATTGCTCGCGGCGGATGACTAAAAACCAAATTCTTAGGTTTTACATATTAGTATGCTCTTACTTTGCAGTTTTTGTATTTTTTCTCAGAAATACGATATTTCTCGTGGTAATAAGTATCTTATATGTTGACCCGGATAACCAGCTATCACCATACCAAATTTCATCAAAATCCCTCCAATGGTTTTTCTGTTTAGCGGTAACAGACAGACAGACAAAAATTCTAAAAACCATAGAGATTAATGTTTATTTCAATAAGATTTTCCAAAAAAAAATTAAATGTACAGATTCGACTTGGTAACCAAGACAATTTTATTATATGTATAGATGTTTGTTTTTACCTTTACACCCACAGAATAAAGCCTTTTTTCCTATTACGTGTTTACACCTATGACTTATCAGTCGGATTTGAAATTTTTTTTAATTTATAAAGCTTCTATCATCTACATATCTACGGAGAATCGAGTACAGAATCATCTTATCACGGAGAAACCTTTAGGAGAGAAGCATATAAAGATGAATAAACTGCACAGACAGAGCTATGGGCGGCGCTAGTTTAAAATACTTTGTAACACTAATTGATGTTACAAAAATATATATATATATATATACAATTGCATGACTTATAAATGTTGAAAATTACTCAATTACTTTGAATATGTTTATGCAAAGAAATATACAAAACGTAAAGTTTGTAAGACTTCTTTACGTAAAACTCTGAACAGGGAAACCTAAATTAATGGCTAAACGCATAAAATTTTTCTTCGCAATAAAGATAAAGAAACTCTTTTGGTCACCAGCGACGTGTTTTATGTACAACCCATAACCATTACAGCAAAATTGATTTCAATTTTATGGTTTCTGCTCCTCTGAATCCAATCATTGTTATCGCTTGTGTATGCTATTAAAATGTAATGAGACCAAGCGTTTTAGAATGTGACCCAAATATCTATCGATTTCGTTGAGGCAAGCAGCTCTTTTGTCATATAAAAGATCTTTCATTTGAACCTGAACAGTTGATTAAAAACTTTTCACTAAAATTTTAGAGAAATGTAGAGCTAAAACGATCCCTTTTTGAAAAGATTACACAATGAATGCCCAAATTAATAATAAAAAATATAACAAAACTAAATTTAGAATATAAAGTATAATATGGCGTTTTGAGATGTTAAAATGAGATGAGTAAAGGCTTAAAGTGAGTGATTATAAAATGCCTTTATACAGTTAAGCTCTAACGCTAGCTTGCAAGTTGCTTGTTAGTGATGATATTGCAGTTGTACTACATATCGCGCTATCTCAATAGAATGACACGCAGGCTGAGACGCGCCAACACTAACTTATGGAGCCTTGCCAGACCGGAGCAAGTATGGTACCCGTTAGCCAAACTTTGCTATTATACTCAAAATTTTAATCACGAGTAAAGAATTGTTGGTTTATCCAAAATGCACTATTTTACACTATTCGTTTGGTCTACTTCGTATGAAAAATAATATGTTTTCTATGCAATTTATTGGACAATTATTATAATTGCTAGTTTGTTCGTATGTATATTGTTACACAACCTTGAAATGGCTTGTCAGATTCGGATGGAGTTTAGTTAAATTATGACGTAAAGCGAGCAAGCAAACCGAGGGTAAGTAAAATGAATATGAATGATTAAGTCGTAATTACCATGAACATAAACTAAAATAATACAAATTATAATATAAAAACATATCTATAGATCATTTATTGTAAACTTAAATGATTTTTTTATTTTCCCAGCGGGTCATGTTTATTTCTAAACAATACAGACGTAATATGGGCTGTTGGGACATTTGATATCGATCATGCGGCCTGCAATCTAGCGGCAAGCATTGACTCTCGTGTCGTGCAAATCGCTGTCTGATTTAAGTGCCACATAACATCCACAATGCTCATATTCAAGTCTTATTATATAATATATATACATTATACAGTAAATACCATTAGGATCAACAGCTATGTTTTGATGACAAAACAAACTTTTATAATTAACTAGCGGCTCACCCTCGCTTCGCTCGGGTTCTCCTCTAGAAAAACACTAATAAAAATCTATTAGTTCCCACGGGAACCGTTCATTTTTCCCGGATGAAAAGTAACCGGTTGTTTGACCGGCAATATAAGGTATCAGAATGTTAAATTTTACTAAATTAGGTGCATAAGTTGTATAAGTTATAATAGTTTTTTAAATATCCCACGGGAACCATTATATTTTCCGGGATAAAAAATATCTAAGACGTTGTCCGGGGATATAAGGTACCACCATGCAAAATTTCATTTAAATCGGTCCAATAGGTTCGGAGATTAGCCCGTACAAACAGACCAACAGACAAACAATATCACACGGGAACGCAGTCGAACGGGATAAAAAGTATCCTATGTCCTTCTCTGGGTTCTAAGCTACCTCCCCGCCAATTTTCAGCCAAATCGGTTCAGCCGTTCTGGAGTTATAAATAGTGTAACTAACACGACTTTCTTTTATACATATATATATATATATATATATATATATATATATATATATATATATATAAGATTATCAGTTAAAAAATCTGCAATAATCATGCGTTTCAAAAGGAAATTAAAATCTTGCACGCATAAATTAGTAACTTCGCATAGTACGTACGTATTACGATTGTATATAGATGTAATGATCGAGTATCTCAAGCAGAACTTTGGATTGCGGGTTCGATTTTCACTTAAGGTAAAAAATTACAATACCCATTAATGCGACACCATACACATATTTGTCTAGGGTTAAGTAAAAAAATATTAAACTCGCCTGCAAATTACTACTAGTTCACCAAAAAGAAAACCCAGTTCGAAGTGGAACTGCCGAAAGGAACCCAACGGGACTATATTATAATGTGTTTTATTATGTTGTATTGTGTAAACCTTATATTATAATCATTAGGGTCTATGATATCAAGTACCTATGAAATGAGGATGTCTGGGGTAACTGATTATGTCGTCCTTGCGTTATCTTTCCGTCACAAGGGCGCTCTACCAAAGCAAGGTATAGGGTATATGTCACAGGGCTATCACTACAACAAATATATATATATATATATATAATTGTTTAAATTTGCAGAAAAAAGACAGCTTAATAATATTTCAATATTGATCACTGTTATTGTTATTGATGACACGTTTGGCTCAGTTTGTAGTAACCCTACATGCTGTGCCAGCAGTCGCGGGTTCGAGTCCCGCTGGGGGTATTCATTTGTGTGATGAGCACGAATGTTTGTACTCCAGTCATGGATGTTTATATTTATAATATTATATATGTATTTAAAGTTATATATGTGTAGTGTATCAACTATCTGGTATCCATAACACAAGCCTCGTAGCTTACCATGGAACTAGATGGCGCTGTGTGTTAATATCCCAACATTTATTTATTATTGACGTATACGTCATGATTATTGAAATTTGAAATTTAGAAATATTAAGTTTTCTTATGATCGCAATGCAATAAGCAAGTTTTTAACAAAGTATAATTAAAAATAAATGCAAATAAACAAAAATGCAAGAACTATCTAAATATTTTATAATATTATGATATTAAATAGGAAACGGATTATTTCATGATCATACAGAAGTATTAAAACTACAACATTTATACTGTTTCTTAAAATATTTTTATACATATATAATACACAGTAAGCATGATTTACCTACTACATTTTATACGATAGATAAAATTTGCGGCTTTCTTTATGTGGCAGCCCTATCTTAAGCATCATACGTATGGTTAATTAACTAATATAATGAAATAATTAGCATTAAGACTAGCCTAGATATAATATTATGTTATGAACTGTGAATACTAAACTGGATATCACATTAAATTCTTAGTACTCTAAAATCAATACATTAACATAATTCGTTGCCTCACTATTACAAGGTTCTATGTTACAATTTTAGTACTTATTTAGTTATGAATGCTACAAGGTTGTATGTGTCATTAGCTACAGTTTTGCAAAAACAAATCACTAGATAGCGCCACTGTAAATATAAAATATTCAATTTTACATAGTTCTATGTTGTTTTTTTACGATAACAAAATAACGAAGTTCCATGTAAAAATTACTAAACTTCATTAACATAGAATCTTGTAATAGTAAGCCAACGAATTATGTAACATACTAAATACTAATTTGTTTATTTTTATACATTAACCTTTTTTATATAATAGACAAATTATTATATTGTTATAAAACACAAAATTTATTGCAATAAACCTTAAAAAGAATTTCACAAGAATCTTTAATAAAGTGTAATTTTCAACCGAATCATTAATTCATCCATTAATGTACTTTACAATATAAACTCACGAACGGCTTCTATTTACATTTTGTGGTAGCATACCTAGATTTATTCGAAATGACCTAAATACTATTTTCAAGTGGTGTAAATGAACTTAAAAGTAGTACTACACTCCAGTCTAAATATCAAATTATTTCAGCTACACGAAAAAGCTTAATTTAATTAGTAGGAAGATTAATTTAAACCGATTATATAAACCTCATACGGCATGACCTCGTTCTTCGACTTGCTTACTTACTGCTAAAACTCTTATTACATAGTGACTTGCCCACACACTTATCGTATAATCCGATAAGGTCTAATTCTTACAGGTTGGACATATCCAATTTCAACTTAGTCAGCATTGGTGAATGTACATTCTCAGTAAATAAGAGTCATTAAATAGTTTATTATAGACTAGTTGAAAGGCAGTGGTAGCCCAGTGATAATAGGCTCGCTTGGGAAATTGAGTGAAGTGGGTTCAAATCCCGGGTCTCACACCTCTAATATTTTCATGTGCGAATCATTTCTAACTTGATTACCTTACGGTAATGGAAAACATCGTGAGGAAAACCAGCAAGTTTTTAAAAGACATGTGAAGTCCGCCAACCCGCACTTGGCCAGCGTGGTGGACTATGGCCTGATTCCCCTCGTATTAAAGGGAGACCCGTACCCAGCAATGGGACGTTAAAAAAGGTTGAATACATACAATACCGACTAGTTCCTATCTACGGCTGCATCCATGTATAATGTCTTAAATAAGACTAACGAAAGCCGTGTTCTGGGATGGAGAGTCTTCTCTCACTTTTTCTTTTCATTGCTCAACTATTTTAAAATAAATCTTAGTTATGTAAAGTCGGTTGTCTGTAAAGCATCGACAAAAAATCAATTTGACTACTATTATTGGTAAATTATTATTTTCTTCAAATAATGAATTAATGTACAACTTTGACCATGTTACCATTTATGTACCTATGTATTAAAAAATATTTGTATGTCATCATTCTGGCAGTGAATGTTAGGCTAGAGGGAGCCAGTTCGATTTTCAAACACGATTGTGTGTTAATTTTTTCATTTAGCATGAGATATGTATCGAAGACAAAATCTATACATATAATAAAATTGTAACTGAGCCGAATCTGTACATTAAATATTTTTTGGAAAATCTTTTTGAAATAGACATTATTATCGATACGGAGGCCGAATCTATAGTTCTTAGAATTTTTATCTGTCTGTCTGTCTGTCTAACTGTTTGTTACCAAATCACGGAAAAACCACAGTAGAGATTTTGATGGAATTTGGTATGATGATAGCTGGTTATCCGGGTCATCATATAGGATACTTTTTACTGTGGGAATATATCTCATCTCTGAGAAATGTATACGTTAAAACGTAAGTAAGACCAAACCCGAGCGGAGCGAGGGTGAATCGCTAGTTCTAAATAAGAATAGATACTCTAACTAGACAAAAGGCGGTATAACATTTCAATAGCTGATACAACACTCCGTCTCATAGATGAAATGTGGATAATAGAGTTACATGTGACTGGGTTTGTTAAGCACCATAAGGATTATGAATATAGATAAAAAAGTACATATCCACAGATAAAATGCACAGATTCTAACAGCATCCATCTCAACTGAGATAAAAATAAAATCATCAAATGATAATAATTAATTACCTTTTGCAGCATTAAATTAGTCTGCATCTCTATTTAAAATCCTCTCATCCACAAGGGGTTTTTTTCTATTTAAAATTTACCTGTCGACCCGATTAATTAATAAAAGGTTATTTTAAATCGGTGGTTTTATCTAACTAAGCTTCTGGTAGGATGTGCTAAGTCCAGTGACGGTTAGCAATAAATTTATTGGCCAAGCAAGGTAGAGCAGATGTCTTGTGGGTACTTTACAGATGGATGTGTTCACCCTTTCTGAAACGAAACCACTAATTTCTGTTCTGTAGACCTAATTATAGTGAATAGAATACTCTTTATTTATTAAAGCCACAAAATATATCAGTTTTAATGTTTAAAATTGTTTAAAAACAATTTGATGAAACTAAGCCTTATTATCTATATGTCACTGTTAGTTAATAAATATAAAACTATTAATAATTACCAGTAATTAATAATACCAAATAAGACACAGATTTAAAGTGATAATCCATACTTAATAGTATAAACGTGAAAGTGAGTTTGTTTGTTTGTCCTCCTTTCACGTCAAAACGGTGTGACAGATTGACGTGATTGTTTGTGTGGAGATAGTTGAAGGGCTGGAAAGTGACAAAGGCTACTTTTTATAGCGGAAGATTATATCATTCCTATGGAAGAACACGTTATAATATAACCCACAACAACTCATTATGTCTATGGATATATACAATTATAAAGAAGTCTATTCCATACTAACTGTTAAAACGTACTAAGGACGAACCCGAGCAAAACGGGGGTAGTAAATTAATAATTATAATTAAGATACCTGCCATGATATCCGAGTCATAACCTGACTGAGTTTAAATTTAACCTAAAGCTCTGTCGGTTAAACAGGATTTGGGAACAATATTGAATAAAATTAACATAAAAATAAACATTTGCCAGTAGTGAATTGGAATATTTAGGTTAACCAGATTTTGAAGTTATTATCAATAATTACCGGTTATTATCAAAATACACTGACAGATTTATTACTTTGACCGTAACGAAATATAAATTCAAATACTTACAGCTACCTAATTTAAAACAAAACTATATATAAGTGTCCAAAAATAACAAACACCTATGTGTCGATTTTAGAAACTTCTTTTTGGTATCCGGTTTAAAGTTTCTATAAAAATGGACAAAACCGCGGGGAACGGCTATATACATAAATTGAGCCAATTAATTTTTATAAATAATTCTTAAATTCATCGAACCATAAAACATGAAAATTGTGCGCTTCATAATTAATAACATGTTATCCAAATAACGAAGCCTTTTTCATAATGTTATTTAAACATTTGGTTTAAATTAATTCTAACTTTAGTAAATTGGATATTATTTTTTAGTATATAATAGTATATGGGTGAATCTTGAGAGACTAAATTAACATTGTCTGGAGGGAAAAACTACCTGTTACGTATAAAAATTGTAATCTAAGTATTTTTTGCTGTTAGTTTAATGTTTGATCTACTAGGGGCATGCTAGTTAACGAAGTTATTATAGTTGATAATGTGTGAAAAAAGAATTTCAAAGCCCTGAAAATTGATTCCCCTGGGTTGTCCCTTTGATATTCATGGAACAAACTATTAATTTTACACCAATGTATAATAGGAAATTTAGGAATTGTGTTGATCTAAACGTTAATGGAAGAGTTGTTAAATAAGTAAATAATTACACAATGTCTAATATTTAACGTAGTTAAAATAAAAAAAAATAGTTTTGGTTTGTCTGAGGTCAAACATTGATCCCCTTGGCGCGTGATTTATCCACTCGTACATCACTAAACGAATGTCATGGGAGTATAAGCGCGCGCTGTCGGCCAAGCTTAAGTCGCGCTTTAAACATCGTGAGGGTAGGTCGAGCTTCTCATTGCTCAAAACTGGATTTACGAAGGTAAGAATTTGATTCCCTTGGTTTTGTTTCACTAGGTCATTGATTACCCTTCCCACATTTAAAATTGTTTTTTGATAATTTAGGGTTTCTTAACTAGGGTATACAGTACGGAGTAAAGTGTTATTAATTACATATTTTATTACTTCTGGACAAAACATTTCGATTTTTACAAAATCGACAAAAAATGTGCTTTTTTTTGATTCCATTGGTGTTGATTCCCCCAGTGTTGTACCAGGGTAATGAATTATTTATTATTTTCTCCTACAAAATCTTTTATTTTAAATTATTATTTAGTAGTTACATCATCAATAAAGTATTTTTTGAGCTCTCGTTGAAGGGAGACTGACGAGATGTAAAAAAATGAAAGTGGTGTCAATTAATTTATTTGTTAGTTTAATGTTACAGGCTTAAATAATGACTCCAAAACAAACAAGAGAAGAAATACTAGAGAAAAAACGACTGCGACTGAGCGACAAAGATTAGAAAAAAATAAAAATGATCCTGTATTACGAGCAAATCAACAAGAAAAAGAAAGACAAAAATATTTAACCAAAAAGAGTAAAGGAATAATTCTACCAATAGGTGAAATGTCTCCAAGATAACAAAAAAATATGATAAAAAGGGATAGAGAAAGTTCAAAACGATATAATCAGAAAAAAAAAACTAAAGAAGTTAAAAGAACTTGAAGAGCACATAATTATTGAAGACAATGATGATTCTGATATGAACAGTGTCATAATTGAGCTTTTTAAGTGGTTATTAAAACAGTACATGAGTCACTGTGCCAATATTGTTTGCCAAAACAACTATATCAAGAACTTGAAATCAAAACTGAAATCAGGAGAATGTATTGTGCACTATGATTTCAGTGAAAACTACAATACTAAATATGCTTCCGAAATTCAGGCTTTTCACTTTGGTAGTTCTCGACAGCAGATACGAGTATCATTACATACCTCTGTTATTTACTAATTACAAAATGGGGAGCTATGTACTAAATCTTTCTGCACTTTAAGTTAATACTTAAGACACGATGCTGTCGCCATCTGGGAGCATTTGGTTCCTGTGTTAAACTTTGTTAGCGGCAACATTTTTGTACTGGAGACATTGCATTTTATATCAGACTTGCCATCTGCTCAATATAGAAACCGAAAAATGTTCTACGTGATGGCTAAGCTTCACTGGGACTATAAAAGTTTACAGCGTGTAGTTTGGAATTACTCGGAAAAAGGGCATGGCAAAGGAGCTCCTGATAGTGTGGGAGGAGTATTAAAAATAGCAGCTGATCGGATTGTTGCTGAAGGGAATGATTTTCCAAATATTGATCTCCTTATTAGTCACCTTCAAATTCAAATATCCGGGGGTATGATAATGGAAGTTCACGAATCTGGCATTTTGGAGACGGAACTATTAATTCCCTCTAATTTAAAAGAATTTCGAGGCACCATGAGAGTTCATCAAACGATATGGACCTGTAATAATCCTAAGGTCCTAGCCATGAGACACCTTAGCTGTAATTTAGAAAAATGTTCTGAAGAATCAAATTATTGTCCCCATGGACAACATATCGGTTTCTATAATATCCGAAGTATAACTTTGGAGTACACTAGTACCCCTAAAACTATGATATCAAAAAAGACCGCAATAAACGAAAATTAGATTGATATTACTGCTAACTCAAGCCCGAACTATCGGCTGGCTGGAACTTCAATCCAGAGTAACCAATTTGAGATTAATAATGTACCATCTGATGACAGCTTGTAGAGTGATGTCCCATCAATGAATGAGAACTTAATCACATTTTCTATGACTAAAGTCGTACTATCCGCTCTCTATAGTGATGAAGATTCAGATTCTTCTGATTATAATATTTTTTAGAAAATTGTTTCTTCATTTAGAATGTAAACTCATTTTTTATTTATTTTACATTGTTTATCATATGATCAATGTAAAATAAATAAAAAATAAGTTACATTAAGTTGATTTATTCCGTTGATTTATTTAGATTAACGTTTTTGAGAGTTTTATTTGTTTTTTAGTTATAATTATTATCATTATTTATTAAGGGTAAAGTCCAAATATTGAAATCAAAAGACTGATTAGTTTAAAATTTAAATAAAACATATAATTCATATAAAATAGCTATAATTTTGACTCCCCTGCCACCTTTTATTGACTCCCCTGCCACCAAAAATTTAAATCACATATATCTTTATAACGAGACTAGTTACAGTGATGCCTATCTGATATATGTGTTTATAATTATGTTATATTTAAACTTTTGCATGCAAAAGTAAATAATAATTAGATAAAAAATTCGCCAGAGTAATCATCTGAATACGCCCGATTTCAAGATTCACCCATATACCAACATACTATTATACAAAAACACATTTTTAATTATTCCCATGACGTAGGTATTTAAATGTTAAGATTTTTTTTATTAAATTCTAACTAACAAATTAAACTCTAAATTTGTTTGAAAAACTATATTTCAAACAAACATCTAAACGAAGCCCGGATATGTCGTTTAATATTCTAATTACCTAATACAATAAAATAACAATATATACTCGTATATAATACACTACCTTTACTTGTGGTTTGTACTGCGTATTCATTGCGTATACTAAAACGTAACATGATCCGAGCTTAACATGGGTTCTGATACCTAAATTGTATCCAAAGACTAAAGTCTATTATTATATATAGTAAAAATATATTTGTTTATATTTAAAAACAAAATTTACTGTAAACTAACCAATAAAAATAAAATCATTATGAGTATTCTTAATAAATTGATGTTACAATTTGTAAATCAAATTCTTACATCACATTAAAGCGGTGCTAATTCCGACCAGAAATTCATTCGGCAATTCGTATCTATTTAGAAAGTGAGTAAAAGCTCAGTAGGTGGTCGTAACAAGGATTTAACGTCTTAGTTCCCAGGAGTATGATGTCGGATCCTTATTTCGGGAATTTTCCGAACATTCCCGTAGAAATTCCCCACCAAAGTTTCTCGTTTGGAGTAAATGGGATAGCTATTCCCATAAAACTGCTTAAGTCACGGCTGAATTTTGATAGGAGATAATAAGTAATTTTATTATAAACTGTACTTAAAATTTCAATTCATTCGAAAACTTGAGTTGGTTTGTTGAATTTATCAACCCTAATAAGATATTTAAATTTGATAAAACGAGAACGGAAAGTTTGGTAACTTAGTATAATTTATTGACAACCAATAAGAATAAGTATGAATAATAAAATTATTGTAATAGGAAGTGTTCCATCGGTTATGAATAACATTAATTTATTAGTTTTTTTCCGCGGTTTCGCTCGTGTAATAGTTAGGTCGATAAAAAATGCGTATAATATATTAACATAGTTTATAAACTATGAACAAGGGAACTGTGTTAAGAAGTAACAATCATATTTTCTCACAAACTTTAGTTATATTAATACATTATGGCAAACCCGATCCCTAATAAACGAAGGATGACATCATCTAAGAAAATGGCGAATCGCATCATCGACACGCGGAAGTCATTCTCAATGGCTTACCTAACTCGCACTACAAATTATTTGCACGCAACCAATAATTGTTTTTTATTAAAGACATAAACAGTTAGTTGGAAAACCTTGACAGATGACATAAATTAATTGTAATAATATGATGGGTATAAAAAGTTCAGAATAATAATTACAGTAAAACTACCATAAATGCCAGAGTGTGTATGGATCAACTTTGATTTTCACACAATAAAAAATATGGACCGGAAAGTAGTTTAAATATATCACGTTAATAAAAACTTAAATAAAAACCGACTTCCAGGCACTAAAATGAAAAAAATAACTAAACGGGGGTTTTCATTTAGAATAGATACCTAATCAGATATTTTCGAAGTCAGTGCCAACTGCTAGCCGATGCAAAGCAAATGTAATATATTTCGATACGTAAAACACATCACAAATTGATGTATAATATTTTAATATATTAAAGTTCATACCTAATAATATTTACCTATAAATATTCATATCTTAAAATATTGTCGGCTGGCACCTACTTCGAAAATATCTGATTAGGTATCTATTCTAAATGAAAATCCCCGTTTCGTTATTTTTTACATTTTAGTGCCTGGAAGTCGATTTTTTTTAAGTTTTTATTTTTCCATTTTAGTGTAGACGTAATAAGCAGATAATTTATAAGTAAAAAAAATTATAACATAATTGATTAAGCAATTTATTTAAAAAATAATTTATTGTTGATTTTTTTTTAAATCGCTCGACCGATTTCTATGAAATTTAAAAGGGACCTGGGAAGTATACTCTTCGAAACAAAATAAATCCAAACCGGTTCAGGCGTTTTCAAGTAATCGGTGAACATACATAAAAAAAGATTTGGACGAATTGAGAATCTCCACCTTTTTGGAAGTCATGCGAATCCTACGTAGGGTAGGGCGACTAAATCGAGGGCTACTAGTAAATTAAACTGTATGTGATCTCAGTAGTCATTATTACGGATATATAATATAGATATATATATATTTTTAACTTTAAGCACTATATTAAATTACATAATATAATATTTGTTTTGACATATCTTATAAGGATATTACACTATTTCTATTATTAAGAATTTGTTTTTTTTTATTTGTTTGTTTATTTTTGTCTGTCTGTCTTCACTGACATATAGCTGATGTTATAAGGAGTAACTTAAGCTAAAATAAAAGTTATTTTAGACTACGAATCAGGGTTCCACGCAAGGTCACCTTGTCGTGGTGGGGGGGCTCAGTAGTGTACTCGCGAAGCCAAGAAACGCACAGGGAGGTGGCCCGTTTTGGTGGGCGGTGGGAGGCGGCCTTCTTCGGAGGGCGGTGTACCATGCGGGTTGCTCCTGGTACTTCTCTGATAGCAGAGTGGACCGTGGAGCAACCCCATGGTTGTTGTGGTCTGCTTCGGCAGACCTGCCGTCGGGGCGTCGTAGTTGAATGCGTAAGCGATCCTGCGACGCCCCATTAAGACGGAGGAAGGTTTTGTTGGGTTTTAGTGGGTAGTACTGGCTTCGCCGGTGAGTCCCACACTTCGTGCGTAAATGCATTTCCCAACGTTAAAAAAAAAAAAGGGTTCCACGCAATAAAATTAAAACCCATCAAATTCTGAACAAAATCCGCGTACACATAAATAAACAAGGCGCGTGCAGCCACGGGCAATGCAATGCTAGTAATGAATTAAAACGATATGAAGTAAGCGATTGAAGGAATCATAGAGACACGAATCATGAGGCGTGACCTCGTGCTCAGTCATGACAGCGTTCATTAACAAGGCTACTGCTTATAATGATATCACAATTTGCAATCGTTATTTACGAACTGTAGTTCATAAATGTAAATGGAATAATTCCAAAGAAAATATTATAAAATTGTTTTGTATCAGTTTCGTGTAATCATACAGAAATATCCCGGAAACGAAAAGAACCAACTTATTGATTAGTCGGGAATAAAAAAGTTGTAATCATTCAAAAATTAATTATGAAGACGTCCAATTATGCTATAAAGGTGATTTGACGACACCTTTGGCTCAGTGTGTAGTAACCCTACTTGCTATGCCAGCGGTTGCGGGTTCGAATCCCGCTGGGGGCATTCATTTGTGTGATGAGCGCGAATGTTTGTACTCCAGTCATGAGTGTTTATATTTATAATATGTATGTATTTAAAGTTATATATATGTAGTGTATCAACTATCTGGTATCTATAACACAAGCTTCGTAGCTTACCATGAAATTAGATGGTGCTGTGTGTTAATGTCCCAACATATTTATTTATTAAAGGCCATAGCGAGATGATTTACGTAGGAAATAATAATAACTAATAACTTAACATCATCGTAAAGTAAAGATGTTAGAGATCCAGACCGATCCCTAAACAACAAAATAAATACGGGAACACAAGTTTTCCACATCAATTTACTAGAAACTAACAATAAATGTTAAAGGTCACTTCTGAATAGACTTGTGATATATTTTTATCAGAGTATTGGGTCAAATGTATATAAATATATGAGTAAAAGTAGACTAAGAGTTTATTTTGCCGTCAGTTTTCCTCCGGCATTTTCCGATATAAGGCGTCTACGCAGTCAAGGAAAATAAACATTTCGCCTATATTGTGTTAAGAAGATAGCGAATAATAATTTATTATGTAATAATATGATTCATAATAGAACAAAAATGTTATATGTAACTTTTAGTTAGAAAATTTTAATTTTCATCAATTAAAACTATCTTATTAGTTCTTATACCAGTAAATAATATATATTACTAGCAGTACCCACGGCTACGCCCGCATTCCATCTACAAAAAAACTCTGGCTTTATGTTATACAGCGACTCACGCTCGTTTCGATCGGGTTCATCACTATAGAGTTATATAATATAGATAATATTGTTCAAACAAAAATACTAAAACTGCGATTAATTGAAAAAAAAAAACATTAAAATTGGTCGAGCCGGTTCGGAGAAATGCGACCATAAACACCGTAACACCAGATTATAATATATTGGATTTCATTAAAGCACTATAGAGTAAAGAGCATTAAATAGGTATTCAAAATACCATAGAGAATATGAAAAATAAACATTAAGAATAGAAGGCAAAAGCTGTTTTATTTAGCCAATCATAATAATTTCATTAAACTAAAAAAAAACTTGCCTAACAGGTGCAAATAATTTAGGCCGACTTAAATTCTCAGACATTTTACAATCAAGCGTGTGATACTGATGCTCTCAACTGTCAAAGTTAGGTACGTGTCAAATATATTTGATAAAATTGTCAATTCTTATCTTTGATAAGTTGACACGTGTCACATAAATGATACATGTTACAGTGCCGATTTGATAATAAGAAAATAGTTTAAATTTAGCTAGTGAAACTCCTTTTTGCATTTTGTTATATTTTTTTTATGGTTCTTTGTAAGTGAGAGTTAATGTTTCTAATATAATAGGGAATGGTAAAACCATAAGAAAAAGATATAAAATATAAACATAATAATATATATTTGTGTTATTAGTATATATATCAGTCCTCTGTGGACAGATACAATAAAATAACAAGGGAGAAATCTACACAATAATTATTTCTAAAATTATGCCAGGATAGAGTTAAATCGAAAACAAAATAATTACAACTTTTTCTAACTTTAAATTGCGCATATTGTGAAAACTAGAACATGAATGCGAGAATTAAATCTATGGCAATATAGAGTTTGTTTTTGTTTTTATGTTTATTTATTTGTATCCGCTTTCCTCAAGAACTTCTATTTCAATTTAAAAAAATAAATGCTGCAGCTATTTATATACAAATAATATACGCAAGCGAAGCCGCAGACAATGCTTATACTGTTTCGAAGACAGTTTATACTGTCCCGAACCACGAAACGAGGTACAAACGCGAGAACAAAAAAAGTACCTCATGTTTCTTTTTTATTTTTTTTTATTTTTTTCCTAATTTTTTAGATTTTATTTTATTCGTATTCTTCTCCGCAAACCCTTTCATTTGATATCCATATCATGGGGATACATAAAAAAAAACAGTCCGCCATATTAGATTTACATTGGCCTAAATAAAAAAATCACACTCATAATTTTTTCCTTAACGTACCAAAAAAATATCACTTAAATATTTCAAACTAATAATTTAGATTAATTGTTATTCTAAAAGGGACATTAAAATTGACAAAAGAAACGTGTTAACATATCCCGGACACACAAAAATTTCAAGATTATCAATGTCAACAATATTAAACACATTACAACATCCTGTGGTGAAAATAATCGATCGTTGGATAGAATCCAATATTTTAGACAATATTCTTGCGGCTGTACGCTATCACAGACGGCAATTTGATCCCAAACGAAATTAATTCTAATTTTAGTGTGTGACTAGCTGACTTCTTTAGTTGATGACACTTTAAGTAGATTTTTATTATAAAATCATGTAAAAACATATGCAATTTACAATAAGCGTTATTTAAAATCTTTATATTTAGAGGAACATATAATTTCGTTATGATATAATCAAGACACACGGTAGCGTGTCGAGCCAAGTTCATAATTTTTAGTATATCCGTGTTTGATAGTTTCACAGGAATTGACAGATGGGATTTTTATTCTTAGAAATACATTTAGATACATCGAAGATGTGTACTCGGATGTTTTTTACAAATGGCTCCTATGGAATATTAAACTGTAACTAAGACTACTAGTACAATACATATGTATATTATTAAAGAAACACACCGCAGGCGCATCATAGTGCAAGGTAAAATTATATATGCAATATATCAAGATATTTACAAATAAAAAATTTAAAAAACCCCCTACGCAAATTTTTAATTTTCATTTTGGAAAAGAGCTGATACTCTTACAGTGCTGGACCGATATTAACCAAACATAGCTAAAAACCACCGCAAGGAAAATGGCTTTCAAATGAAAAAAATGCATCAAGATCGGTCCACCCGTTTGAGAGATACTATACCACAGACAGACAGATACACACACAGACCATAAACCCCATAATACTTTTTACGTTTGTCGGATTCAAAATGTTTTCTTATATTTGATATAATTTTTCTATATACTTTTATCAATATATAAATTGAGCTTTGTTCAACGAAGGCTTCTAAGGTTTAATTAATTGTAAGTAAATACAATATACACGTTAGTAGATTGATCCGATAGTGATGGAAGTATCACTTAGTTCCTAACTAATTTACGTCAGCCTCCGCTAAGAACGCGGGCGAGGCGTCAACCCGTAATCGGTACTCATTCTCCCAATTATAACTTTGAACTATATAGCTCTACATATAGTGGGATGTGGGTAATATAATAATTATATCTATAACGGTATAAGAATTTAATCGAAGAAAATATTATAATAAAATGAAATCTATACTTAATTATTAACTGCCGTGGCAGTTTCATGGCTAGCATGTAGCTCCAGATTCGGCGGTCGTGGGTTCGAGTTCCGGCTCGAGACAAGTCTGGTTATTAAGGTTTTCTTTCAGAAATTCTCAGTTGCAGCCCGAACTTGAAAAGCTGGCGGAGTTATACCCCCTTGCCTCGGAGAGCATGTAGTCCTCGGTGCTGCGTTTCACCGGTATCGAAGTATCCTTCTATCGAACTTTCAGATTTTGTTGTGTTTACGCGCATACTTGTATAGTGTACACTATATTATCTCATGCGCAGTTGGTTAGTCTCTAATAGACATTAATATTATTTATAAGTTAGTTTTTGTATTTTTTACCTATTCACACTGTAATAATGGATATGGCTTATATCTTGGATTAACATATAGACTTTTTATAGACCTACCTACTACCTAGCACGCGAGTGGATACACGAGCAAAATCATATGAGTTAACGCCAACCCAAAGCTACTAGAGCCCGAATAACTTAACTGATGGGATACGAGCACCCTAATTTGTCACAAAAAATATATCTTATTTAATCAAGTGTAACATTCTAAAAAGAGGATGTCAAAAGTAAGTAGGTATGGATAATATTTTCTAAAATATTTAAGTTTATATTTCCTAAGCTAGCACGAAGAATTTGTCTATTTTTAAATACTTACCTACCTGTTTCAATGTTTGCGATTCTACATCACAAATGCGCAGATGACCTTTAAAGGTCGTCTTTAAAGCCAATTACCGTGTTTTCTAATATACGTAGGTCGCGCGCCAAACATAATATATATATATATATATATATATATATATATATATATATATATATATATATATATATAGATGCGCAATATTCAAATTTTAGGCGCTAGCGAGACACATAAATGCTAACTATGCTAATGTTAACTTGCCTATATTCAGATCAAACATAAAGTTTGACGCGATCTATAATACTAGATATTTTACATATAGTGCCACATATAACGGGTATCATCTTATCAGAACATAAACCTGTGTTGATCTTATTACAACAAACAGACAAGGATTATATTCAAGAGCTCGCTAATTATAGAGTTAACCTCCTTAACAACGCCGATCCTATTTAAACAATATGAAACTTGAGACACTATAACATCCGCTTCAGAAACTGAAACGTACCTCTGCAATCCTAACAATAACTTAAAAGCCAGATACTGAACATATAATAACTGAAAACAAATAACTTCTATAGTATTGCAATAATAAAAATCTTGTCATGATAACCAATCTATAACATATCGAGTATTATTAGATCAGATACAATACGGGGAAAAATTTCATTTCTTCACGATATTTCTGTCTGCGGAACCAGCGAAGCGCTTAGAATTTTAAATTTTCAATAAAACTTTACGACGACTCACGTCTGAATTACTTAGTTTAAACGAGACAAGTGCTACTTCAAAACTTACACCGTCAAAAACTCTATAGTCGTGACAATTATTTAAATAAAATGACTAAAAAATTTTATGAATACCTATTATATAAAATTTCAAGTAAAGTTTGCCTAATAACGTCAACAAGTAACAATCTTAATGCGATGGGCATTGTAACGTGCGTGAAAGGACGGACTGGAGTGTTATCTTGGTATACCTTCAAGGTTAGTAGTATTCTTTGCTTAAAGCCGTGTCAAAGTGTAGCCTACGGGGATTGTCTCACGGCTGTGCTAACAAAACCTTGTTTTGTCGGCTATGGCTTTGCGAATAAATGCGATCTGAATATATTATCGAGCGCATTACGTACGACTCACTGGAGACGTATCTACTCTAGTCTGCAGAATTCAGTTGCACACTTTTGCAACTTCATCCTCGCCAGTTCTATTGTACTGTATCGTACACCATTATCGGCTGACAATACTGAGCTTCTAAACTTTATATTAAAATTTTATATTCAAATTTATATATACTCGTAATACTAAAGAAAATCACTAAATATTACGAGTAAGAGAAAAGTTATCCGATCCCGCTTAAGTACCTACAAGTGTTTGTCTTGGACGCTTTTCCGAACCAATCGTGCCTTCGGTAAAGTTTGGACAATTTGTCGGATACGACCTATATATCTACTTTTACTTAGACAACTTACCTAGCTCCGCTTGTCTGTGACAGCGGTAATTAATTACACTTCGGCCTCTGCCGCTGCACGATTGAAGTTAACTAAGCATGGATAGCTTCCCCCACAATTTTGATATTTGCCATGACTCTAAACTGCGGGTACAAACATTCTGCCATTACCAGTATCCGTATCATCGAGTGGAACAATATCTAATATTATTGATAAACGCTTCATTTATTTTGTAGCGGTTTATGTTTAGAGTATATTTCAAATATAGTTTACAATATCGTTAGCGATATTATTCTTGATGAGGAGTAAAACTGTTATAATTTAAACAATTTTGAATCTTACGCCATAGTAATAAATATACAATATTTTCATCTAAAAGTCTAGTCTACTAATGATAAAGGTCATGTTAAAAAAGAATCCAATTAAAATATTAATTTAAAAAATTGGCATAATATAATTGCTCGCACGATTCCTCAATATCTTAAAAAAAACTTGATCATTGTATAAATATCATATTATTTTAAAGTTATTTTATTAACAATAATTATTAAAAAAAATAAACGATGCAAAATGTGTATTGGTAATACTAATAATAGGTATGCTTAATAGTTAAAATTAAATGAACCGTACTCTTCCTTTTACCAAAAAGTCAAGGTGACTCTACCATCAAGTATTCATAGACTACAGTTGAGATCAATTATTGAGTACCAAAATTCAAATTAATCGATGACATAAGAAATAAATCTGTCTATCTGTGCCGCCGGGAATCGCAAGCGAGACGAGCCCAGATCCGGTTGTTATATCCAATCGAAAATACTATTTTTATTACTCTTTATGCTGGTCTGTATTTTAAGTTTATTTTTAATGATGAATTAAACCCGTTGGATGATGTCATGCATAAACGTTTAAATTTAAACTTTTTAACTAACTAGTTATGTATTGCACGAGACATTTTTATTTGCTTCATGTACAATAAATAAAAATGTAGCAAAACAAATATGAATATATAAATATTCAAAGTTGGTGACTTTGAATATTTAGGCAGGCACATATGATTTTTAGCACTTTTGCGTCTGCGAAAAACCCCAGAATAAAATCGCTTACCTACATGTCTTACAAACACTCGAATATGCTTATTTGCGATGTTTAATGTAATGGTAAATAGCTGAGCCTTACAAAATCCATGACATCCGACCTCGCAGGTGAACGGATATTATTCATCTCAAATATGTCTAGTCACCGATATGTTGAAAATATTTTTTTAATATTATATTTATGAACGTATCAGGTAAGAAAATATATAAACATACGTACTCACACCTTACTGTATGCATTGGCAAACTATCCCGCATTAACTTAGTTTGTTTTAGAGCTTTTGTTTTAAAAATTGATAAAATCATACTCTTGTTAAAAGGATGAAAAACATACTCTACTACAGTAGTAAAGTATGTTTTTATCCTTAATGTGGTTTATCTTATAGCTCTGCATTGGTTGGTACACGTGACCTTGGGCTTAGCAGTCACTGTTAGTAATTCTTTAACTATACCATGATGATGGTCCACAATTTACTAGTATATACTATAAGTATATTAGTTACTACTTATTTTTAACATTCTTAGGCGGCACCATCCGTATTAATATTAATATTATAAATGTGTAAGTTTGCGAGTATGAATGTTTGTTACTCTTTCACGCCAGAACGGCTGAACGGATCTAGATGAAATTTGGCACAAAGATAGATTATAGTCTGATGTAATACTTAGGCTACTTTTTATATCAGAAAAGTGTACGGTTCCCGTGGGATAGGTTTGTTTTTGCTTTCCTAGAGGCGAAACCGAGTGAAGCGAGGGTGAGCTGCTAGTTTTTTAATATATCCTGAACAAAGTGTGGTTAAGTCAGCTATTAATATTTAATTGTTATTCCATGGAAAGGCATTACCGGGATAAGAATATTTTATTTTAAAATGATCCAACGTTTCAAGTTTTATTTAAAATTATAATTCAACGCATTTCACCTTGAATGAATTATAAACATGTTAAAATATATTTTCAATATTAATCTAAAATTAATGATAGCAGGATTTGAATTATAATATTTTATTAATGATATATATTGTAAAATAAATACCTATCATTCCATTATATTTGCTATTCTCATATCCATTTTATATGGGAAATAAAACTAACAAGTAAGCAAATTCATATTAATATTTATCACGCAATATGCTTATACTTAGGATATAAATTAAACGAGCATCATTCAGTATAAGGTGTAGTCTACACAGGAATTATGAAAAATTAAGTGTAAATTAATCAAGTGTTATAGATCTACTTTCAAGCTGTCATACTAGTGTAGCATTTACATATCAAAGGAATATGTATGTTTAAATAATTAAAGCTGTTCTTATTTCAAAGATTTTAATGTTATATTATGAATAGTACCTGGGCCACCGAGCTTCGCTCGGAGTTTTTGGCCAAACAAACATTAAAAAATACAAATTAAAAATTTGAATAAACAAAAAAGACCAAAAGTAAAAACTTTGTATCCGACCACAGTGCTTAAGTCCTAGCGTGCGAATTAGCGACCATATTTTGCGTGGAATAATGCGAAACAAAACCGCATGAAAACTCGAAAACACGCGTTTTCCCAGACATAAAACTAATCTAGATCGATTTATCGTCCCCGAAACCCCTTGTATACTAAATTTCATCAAAATCGTTGGAGCCGTTTCCGAAATTCAGATTATATACATTTATATATATATATATATATATATATATATATATATATATATACAAGAATTGCTCGTTTAAGTATATTAGATATTAGATATACACAACAAAAAAGCTTTTAATACCAAAATGTTAGAACGTTCTAAAATCTAAATGAACGAGTACATTGGGAATAAATATCCTATGACTTTGCATAATCATTATTCTACTGTTCGTTTGTATACTATGAGCGTGGCGATATTTATTGAATGACAAAGCCCGTAAAAATCAGCTTTTCGATTAAGTGACGAGATTCAAAGCTCTGAAAAATAAGTTACTGGGTTTGACGTCGCCATTCATAGTACGTGCGCTTGGTCAAGCCCTTTTTTTTAATTTTTAATCGAGACAAGGTATACAAAACTATTAGGCAACGGTGCGAATTTTCAAGCGTAACGTAAAGGCCGCTAAATAAATATATTTATTTGTACAGATAAGATAGATACTCGATATAAAAAAAATGTTCGCATTCATATCCGCTGTCGGTTTTTTCTTACATACATACGAGGGACGTTCAATAAAAAGTGAGAATGAGTATGTATGTTACCGGTAACTTTTGTTAGATGTTATTTTATTTTTCGATATAGTCGCCTTTTAGAACAATACACTTGGAATATCTTTTTTTAAGCGTAAAATTTCTTTGATAATAAACTCTTCATCCGGAGCACCTAAAAATTACTGTAGTGCAGCGACTACTGCTTCATCATTTTCGAATCTCTGTCCTCTCAGAGACTCCTTCAACCTTGTAAATAGATATAAATCACTACGAGCGAGGTCAGGTAAGTATGGAGGATGCTCAAGTATTTCGAAGCAAGCATCTCGAATTTTAGCCATAGCAACGGCAGACCTGTAAAACGGGCATTATCTTGATGGAACAAAACAACTTTTGCTAGTTTGCCTCGCCGTTTCTCGCGAATTTCGTTACGAATTTTTTATTTATTTGTTCTGAATACAAAAAGCCTGTAACAGTAGCTTCATGGTCGAAGATATTTTACCATGACCACCCCTTTACTATCCCGAAAAAAAGAGCCTACTATATTTCCGGCGGAACGACTCGCCTTAAATTTCTTAGTGGTTGGAGACGATGGCCTTTTCCAAGTCATAGACTGTAATTTTATTTCTGGATCGAAATGGTGAAACCACGTTTCATCAATAGTTATAAATCAAGACAAAAAATTATCAGGTTCTTGTAACAGTTCCGGAGAAGCTCGAGAAATATCCAGTTTAGTTTGTTTTTATGCATCGGTAAGCTTTCTGGGGACGCAGCGTGCGGATACTTTTTTTCATCCCCAAGCGTTCGTGTAAAATGCTATGCACACTATCAGTTGGAATCTTTTTTTTCTTCGAATATAAAACGTACCGTGATAAATCTGCTAAATCAATATTTTCGACGTTTTTGACAATTTCTGTCATTATCGTTTGTGTGGCGGTCCGAGCGAGCGTCATCTTTGGTGGATGTTCTTCCACGTTTAAATTCGGCGCACCAATGTGCAATTGCAGAATACTATGGAGCATTTGCTTCTAAAGTATCTTGTTAGTCAAGATTTTGTAGTATTAGTAGTTGATTAACACGTTCCGTAATGAAAATTTTCAAACAATACTTAATAACCGCACGCAATTTTTTTTTTTCATTTTACGATACACCAGGATATAAACAAAAGGCTTCCATTTGAAAAAAAAAACAAACTTGTTAAAACTATTAGTTTTTTTAATCTAATCAACATTCAATACAAAATTAAGGCATCGATTTCGTGATGTTTTTTTTTAATCTGTATACTAAGGCATATTTAACATTGATATTTTTTAATTTTGTACGCCTATTTAATTGGACCTATTTTAAAAATTATAAAAATGTCTAAACTTAAAAATAGCGAGATATCCATTAATCGGTGAAGCACATTTAAACATACCTTGTATTTACATCAAGCTAAATAAACGCGGGCTAAGCCACAGACAATACTGGTAAGTAATGAATGGATGAGACATTATAAAGAAAGAATATTTATGCTAAGTTTTTAAATATTATTTTCCGTAAGCTTGGAATTGTGTGCATTAGTAAAAATAGTTTTAAATACGACCTTTTTTTTTAAATCATATCATAATATATAATATTTTTCAAGTATACGGATACGAATTAAGAATATTTTAATTAATTAAAACAATTTTTGTGCAAAACTGGTTTTGGTAAAACTAGCTAGTTTGCTATTTTTTAATGTATACATAATGTAACAGTTCATTTACATTGGGCATTTTAAAAGTAAATCTATACATATAATAACGTAACTAAGCCGAATCTGTACATTGAATGTTTTTAGGAAAATCTTATTGAAATAGACTTTATTCCAATAAGAGAATCTATAGTTTTTAGAATTTTTGTCTGTCTGTCTGTTACGGAATCACGGAATAACCAATGGAGGGACTTTGATGAAATTTGGTATGATGATAGCTGGTTATAAGGATCAACATATAGGATACTTTTTACGGCGAGAAAATATCTCATTTCTGAGAAATCTATACTAAACTCCAAAACGTAAATAGGGACGAACCCGAGCGGAGCGGGGGTGAGTCGCTATTATGAGTCGATATTATATTTTAAATATGTATTGCCTACATACTGCGCAAGCTGACCGACATTTGTGTTTTATTTAAAATAGACAAAGATATTTCTATGCGACTGATATATGTATATTTTTGTACCGAACTAGGCACCCTTACCTTAAAAGCAGTGTCGCTCAGACATACTTCCCTACTCATGACGGTCTCTATTATATAGAACTATTTATGATAAAGAAAACTATGCTTAAAAAGTTTTAAAAATACGACTTTACAAAACTACCTCTAAGTATTCGCGTAGAGTTTCCTCAAAAGTTTTAGACATAAAATATCCTCTTAACATCCCCGTACTGGATTCTTTTAAAATTACATGTATTCAAGTTATTTATAAATGACATTCAAGTTGTATTTATATATACACATTATTGTATTTTTATAAAAAAAATCGAACAAACGAGTTTGACTCGCACACCGAAGGTTCCGTAGCATGAAACATAAAAAAAGTTTATATGTGATGTAACTAAAAATTATCGTTTTCGGGATTTTCCCTTTACTTGATCAATACATATATAAGAATATGATTCTACGACAAGAAGTACCCTATAGGTTTAGATTCCCTTGTGAGTGTTAAAATATGCGACATAAGCGGCCGTACATATTTTTTTGATTTTTTCACACCTCCAAAGAATTGTACCTGAGTATTTGATATAAATTTAAACTTGGTACCTCCACGCATTCCTAAGAAAGAGGGTCTTGTGAGACTGACAAACAGACGGACAACGAAGTGATCCCTATAAAGGTTCCTTTTTTCCTTAGAGTTACGGAACCCTAAAAAGTAATTCAGATTATTAATCTTGGCTTAATACATAAGTTACTTTTAATGAACAATAAAATTCTGAGCGGACCCGCGGGCAAAAACAGTTTGCAAAAATAGTTTAAAAAGGCAATATTAATTAAGAATATAAAATTGGAATGTTGTAACGAAAATAATATAAAATGAATACTAAAATATCAGGTAACAAGTTCTTTTAGGAGCAAAAAAAAAGTGGTGTTGAAGGAGACTTATCTGACATCATAAATAGATCCATGTCTGGCCTTTACGAAGATGTAGGATAAACATAATTAAATATTTTATAAGCCACTACTTAACACGGGGCTACGCAACAACGTATTGCCTATATATTATAATAAGTAAACCAGATATATATATATCAATGTGATAACTTAAATATTTTTGAAACCTTTCTCTATTTCATTATCTATGCGTTATTGAGACAGAAACGCAATTAAATGAAATTTTTTCGATAGTTTTGTTTTTCAAAAGATGTATAAAATTTTAGACATTTTTTAATTTTTTTTAAAAACTACTTCACTTAGATAATATGCAAAATAAACAATCAAAGAGGGAAAATGTTGTTTATTATCCGTTATAATAAAATTTATCTTAACCAATTATTATTCTCATAATAAATTACATTTTTTATTAATAAAAAAAATGATTTTAGACTTAGTTCTGTGCAAGAATAAGGTCGATCGGATATTCGATATTCAACCTTACTCGCTAGCGGTTACAGTGAGTCGCATGGACGGAGCTATCGTAGGTATTTTTTTCTCTGCCTGGTCTTTAGTTGTAATCTAGTTTTTAATCATAATACATTTTGAAACAAACCTCATCTTCTTATAAATTATTGTTATATTACCTACTACCGATTCACCCTCACTTCGTTCAGGTTTGTCCATAGGTTCGTTCGTCCCGTTTTGACCCTTAATATGGAATAGTTTTTTTTTTTTGTTAATTTTGCCGATGTTTTAATAGTTATTTTGCTATTCGGGGTGAAGACAAGAAATCGATGCAGCAGTTCTGGAGCTATAATTATTGTAACAAACCCGACTTTGTTCTATATTATATACCTATAGATAATAATTTATTGATACTAATGTTCGCCTACTGGTTGAAATTCAACCATAATCATTATTGAAAATTTGAGAAAAAATTATGTGAATTGAGTTTACATATCTATATGTTTTTTTTATTGATAACAAACACTAAGTGAAGCTCGTCCATAGCTACTAAACAAAAAAAAATCAGTTGCAAACTAAGAGGAAAAAAGTATTAAACTTTCACAACAAATAATGCATAATACGTAAAAAAAAATGTTTTGTATATGAAGGTTTCTTTACTTGTGCATTGACTACGCATGCGCGTGCGATCATTTGAATAGTCATGACCAAAAACTTGTACCTATCTCCTGTAGCACAAGCTATATTTGTAATGTACTAAGTATACCAATTGAAACAACAATAAGAATATTTTAATAACAAAATAAGTTCGTATTAAAAACTTTCACCGAAATCTTTCCACCCATTATCAAATTGCAAAACAGATAAATCAAAACGAAACTAAATCAAAAACGTTTTCAAAGTAAAAATTATAAGCTATTATGAAAAAAAAAGAAAAAAATATATGTCAAGTATGAATAAATTGATTCAATTATGTACTATTTTAATAAAATGTTACATTTTACTGTAAAATGTTTGTCATCCATTAAGGAGACGAGATTTAATTAGATAACAAAGTAAGTTAAAACCTTATAAAACAACTCTTTCATTTCAAAAACTATTTACGTACCAATAAAGGCTTGGGAGCGCTAATAGGTTTTAATGGTAAGCGTGAGTTTAAATTAATTAATCAGCTTCATAATAATGGTGGGAGGTTTTAAAACAATAACGTTGTCGTAATCAGTTTAACACATGTCATAATTATTTTAACTGTGTTTATTTAGAGGGTTTTCGTAGTGTAATGTATTGTTATTATTGTTAATGCATAGGGTAAATCGGTCGATTGGGAAACGGGTTCAAATCCCGGGTCTCGCTCCTCTGATATTTTCATGATTACCACTTGTCTTACGGTGAATGAAAACATCATGAGGAAATCTGCATGTTTGAGGAAACCTAGCAAGCTTTCAAAAGATTTTTTTTAACGTTGGGAAATGCATTTAAGTCTACCACGTGTATACATACAGGTCATGTGGGATTCACCGGCTAGAAAAACCTGTACTCCCCACTAAAACCAAACATTATCTCTCCCGTCTTAATGGGTCGTCACAGGATCACTTACGTACTCAACTACGACGCCCCGATGGCAGGTCTGCCAAAGCAAACCGCAACAGCCATAGGGTTGCTCTAACGGTCCACTTTGCTATCAGAGAATTACTTGGGGTAACCCGCATGGCACACCGTCCACCGAGGTGGGCTGCCTCCCACTGCGTTTCTTGGCTTCGCGCCCGGCTGGATTGCCGGACACTAAAGAGACTGCCCCCTCCCCCCCTCATACACCCCCACCCCCCCTATCCTCAGCTTTTGCTATACAGATCACTTACTTTCTTTAAAGAATAAAGGATTTCTCTTATAATTTATAATTGAATTTATAAAAAATATTTGAAATTAAAATATGAATAATAAAATTATTTTTATTTACTTTTAAGCATTAGTTCTCTTCCCATTAAAAGAGAGATAGCATCATATTAGCTTTTTTTCTTTATTATAATAAAATCCCAAAGCTATTTTTATTTATTAACATTTATTTACTTATCCCACAGTATACAAATTGATTATCTGATGATAGAGCCAGGAGATAGAGGGTGAATTCTTCAATACTTACTTTGCGTTTATGGGATTCGTTAAGACGAGTCCCATACATTACTGTTAGCCAAAAGTATGTACACGTCATAGCGATACTTCTCCCTTAGACACCTAACTTTATTCTAAGTTTCCGTTATATTTACTCCGTATGTTTCTTTATTGCTACAAAGCGAAACACGATGGTTTCTTAACGAGTTTTATTTTGACCTTCGATTTTAATCATATATTAAAACAAGTACCAATTTCATATTATTTCCATCTAAGACAAATTAATTTCTATAATAATTATGACTTATGGCCAATAGAAAACTAAGAAATATGAGAATGACGTTTTCCGCCCACGTGACATAGCGTTTAGAGATGTCATTTCCATTCATTCTTTTGTTTTCTATTAGAGATAGCGATTGTAGAATATTATCTTGTCTAATTCTAGATAGTATAAAATTGGTTCTCTAAGATACTACAGATTGGTATAAACATTTTAAAAATCGATGTGAGTATATATTTCTCGCGGGTGCAAAACTTTCAACGTCCAGCAAATATACAGTTGTAATTTTTATTTAATCGTAATTTTTTTTTAATCGTAATATTTAAAATATATTTAGGCCTTTCACCATTTTATCTTTTTATATATCAAAAGAGTGCGCCCTCACTTCGTTCCGACCGATTCCAAATCTTAACTGCATCCCACCTCCCAAGCCTCATTCAGTAACCTAGATTCGTCTACTCGTATTATTTCATCCTACATTATTGTTCGTTGTTTGTATGTTAAGGATAAACTCTGCAACTACTCTCATTCTACCAATTATATAAAGCTATGTTAATTGTTAACCGTATGGCTATTTCTGTGGACTTATCACGCGAGCAACACCACTGTCGAAAACTAGTGCAATGTATTGTGCATAATATAATATTCCTAAATAAAACAAAATGATGTTAAAACCATAATTTTTTGTGTAGTTTAAAGTAAATCACACAAAAATATGTAGCGTCTTTATTTTATATATTTAGATATTACTTCAACTGTACATGTAGGTATGTTGGTTGGTACCTAGAGAAGAAACGATTATTATTGTGCACAGAAAATTAAACTCTATTAACAACAATTAAGGTATAGAAACCGAAGCAATTGCCGTATTCAAGTATGATGTGAGTGACCGTACCTTCGCCGCTTCGTTGACCAGAATAATAAAATTAGTAGACGGCAGCGGATTCGGTACATATGTAACTTTAATTTCGACTGGTTCAAGGTGAACGATATTAGCACCTATTGAATTTATAAAAAACTCTATATACCTAACTATTCTTATTGGTTAAAACTTATTGCTTCATTTATGTTATATAATAATGAAATACGAAATATTTTTGTCAAGTAAAGTCATTAAAGACTCTTATATATATATATATATATATATATATATATATATATATATATATATATATATATATATATATATATATATATATATATATATAAATATATATACGAGTATGTATGTATTGCGGTTCAACGCAGAATGAATGAAACAATAGAAACTAGGTCCTTTACCTCGGCGCAGTACGTACATAAAGCCTACAGTTTCATTAAAACTCTTAATTAAAAGAAACGATGGATAAAAATAGCTACTCAATTATGAAATTTAAAAACCATGCACAATATTTAAAATACCTAACAACTAAAATATGTGACTAACACCATGGACCTTACAGCCTTGAAATAAAAATAAATTTCGAATAATTTTAATGTATGCGTTGAAGAAGCTAAATCGTGGAATGTTAAACGATATGATGACGTCATGCACTGGTCAGATGCAAAGACTAAGCAACTGGTTATACACAAAAAATATCTAAAATAATTTCAACTAAAACTCTATAACTTAACAAACTAATATGCACATAAGCTTGTTGTGTCTCACCTTAGAAGAAGAGTGTTGCGCGCGCAGGTAAACACCGAAATCCCACAGGTGAACGGTAGTTTCAATTCAAATCCAAAATATCCAGAAGACGTTTTAAGGAACGTCGTCTGAAGGAATCAGGAGTACACTCTTGCACTTTGCATTAGCCACGCACCAAGAGCCGGCACTATCACACCACACGTTTGTTTATAATTTTACGAACCACTTATTAATAATTTTTAAGGATCCTACTGCGCATGTCCATAAAATACGCGCCTATTTTGAATAAGGTTATGTTACAAGTTATAAACACTTCAAAACACTACACGCACTTCCAAAGTTCCGACCGGAATCCTATTAGAACTAATCCGCGCAAACTTTTTATACGTCTGCGTTCACTTTTATCGCCTGTTGATCACTTAACTCGGTTCCAACTGCGAATCCAATATTATCTGTTAATTCTAACAAACTTTCTGGCACTTTTAGGAGGATCAGCCGACTCTACCTGTGGCGAATGAATGCTGTATGTGTTATAAACACTTGTAAACTCCGGAACCGGTAACAATTCAATTCCGCACGTGACAATGTCAAAATAAAATATGTCTTACTAAACAGGGTACAATCGGAAACTCACTGAGCGACTTGCGAAACTTTCCAAAAAGTTTTGTAGGATAAATGAAATGAATAGAAAAGAAAATAAACGAAGAATATTAAAGTCGGCGACTGTAAAGCCGAGCGTCCGACACTCCTGCTGAGCGCTGTACTAAACGCGAGAGGCCACACGACCCGCCCCTCCCCGCGTCTCTTATCCCGCCCGCGCCCTGCGACCCGCGCCCAGACGTATGAAAAATATAAGTAATATCAAAAAAAAATGTAGACATCCAAAAAGACTCCATAGTTGGTTTAATATGGTTAGGAATTAAGCGATTGTATTAATAATTTGTATAGTTTAGTTCGATGCGGGCAGAAACGGGACGCCGCGCTGGTACCGGCTCAACCATTCAATTAATCCGACAACACGTGCGTGATGCATCGAACGGAGGGTTCCGCACAACACGGGGCACAGTAATCCGGTTTTACGGACCGACTAAGATTGCCTCAGATTTCAATTACTGTTTATTGTTGTTTCGTGTATTGCCTTTAATTTCTAATAAACATCTTAGTAAAAATATTATCTCTAATTTTGTACTGTAAAATTATTTATGTTTATTATTATCAATTTTTTACAAGCAGCCATAAGACCTTTATAAAACGAATATTTTTTAATTAGTATTAAAATACTTACGTTGGTGTTCAGGGCTCGGAAACCAGTTCAATTTTTAAACCGGTTTTGGTTATTGAGTCCAAACCGAAAAGCTTTTCGGCTTAAGGTTTCGGTTACGTTCTTTAACCGGATAAATCCCAGAAGACGGTTTTTGACGAATTTAGGTTCCATGATCAAAATTATCCGGTTCAAATGAGTTTTTTTACATTCAGCGAATCTTTGCTTATGTTTCTTTTACTTATGAATCTATTAACCGATAACCGAATCGAAAACCGAAGCTCAATCTTTCTATATTTCTTACATATAAAATAAATCATTTTCATTAACCGGTAAATGAACGAGGGATGAATTAACCATTATATTACCGAAATATACCGGTTTTTTTTAAACCAGTTCCGAGCCCTGGCCGTAATTATAATTAAAATATAATTTTTAAATAACATAACATATGCTGTATAATAAATGACTATTCTTTATTGCACTTATATGTAAAATACAGAAATTAACAAACAATAAAATTAGTTAGCAAATATGGACTTATATCTAGAAGAGATCTCTTTCAGTCAACCTAAGTGAGTTAGATAGTATTAAAATAATATAATGTATGTAAGCTTCAAAATAACGAAAAACTAAAGATTAACCATCAAAAACAGTACAACTTATACAAAATATGCATTTTAGAAAATAATTTTTATTTGGAATTATTTTTTTAAGATTTTTTGTAAAAAATAAAGAAACTTTAAAATATAGGTATTTCTTTAGCATCAAACAGGTATATTAGAAATAAATTAACGCTAGGGATTCAATGTTCGAGTTTGTGGATCTTTTTTTACACATAAGTGTCAAAAGTCGCATGACCCACGTTTTTTAGCCTCGCAGGTATAAAAATCTCTTTTATTTAAGTGTTCAGTTTGTTAAGCGGTCAAAAAGGCTCTACGTGCCTGGTCGGACTGGTTAAAACTTAGAATTTAGTTTTAACATTATATAATATATTTATTATAATAAGCTCAGTATGAAGTAGATAAAATATGATTATATTTATAACTTTTTATATTGTTACTAGCAACTCACCCTCGCTCTGCTCGGTTTCGTTCCTAGGTTACATTTTAACAGTTAGTACCTATAGATTTCTCAGAAATGCGATATTTTCCCGCAGTAATAAAAACTTTTTAACAAAAAATAAAAACAGACTTCCAGGCACTAAAATGTAAAAAATAACTAAACGGAGGTTTTAGGTAAGAGGAGATACGTAATCAGATATTTTTGAAGTCGGTGCCAGCCGATGCAAAGCAAATCTAATATATTTCGATACGTAAAATATATATTTACCTATTAGATATTCATATATCTTAAAATATTGTGGGCTGGCACTGACTTCGAAAATATTTGATTACGTATCTATTCTAAATGAAAACCTCCGTTTAGTTCTTTTTTACATTTTAGTGCCTGGAAGTCGGTTATTATTTTTTGTTAAAAAGTTTTTATTTTTCCATTTTTAGTGTAGACGTAATAAGCAGGTAATTTGTAAGAAGAAAGTTTTTTTAATAACATATTCGATTAAACAATTTATTTTTAAAAATATTTATTGTTGATTTTTTTAAAACCCGCTCGACAGATTTCGATAAAATTTATATGGGTCCACCTGGGACGTATACCCTTTGAAACAAAAAAAAAACCAAATCGGTTCAGGCGTCTTCGAGTAATCGGTGAACATACATAAAAAAAAGATTTCGACGAATCGAGGACCTTCTCATTTTTGGAATTTTAAGTTGGTTAAAAAGTATCCTATATCTATATATACCTGGATAACTAGTTATCATCATACCTAATTTCATCAAAATCTGTCCAGTAGTTTTCTCGTGATGCGTTGCCAGACAGACAGACAAAAATTCTAAAAACTATAGATTCGGTCTCTGAATCAATGATAATAATAATGACTATTTCAATAACATTTTCCAAAAAAAATGTAAAGATTCGACTCAGTTAGCATTTTATTATATGTAGATATAGACACAACTATTAATTTCTAATAAAAAGGATAATATAAAATTTAAAATTTTTGTATTCTAATAAATAACAATAGTATTATACAGTCATACAGGTATATAAAATAAATAAAGATATTTGTTTTGTAATAGAGCATCTTACTTAAAATCTATAAATAATCTTAAATGAAAATTGGAACATTTGTGTATATACTGCATAATAGTTAGACTAGTTTATTACTGTAATATGTATAACATATTCTATTTATTATAAAATGATAGCATAAGCACTGTGAAAGAAATATTGCAGATTGTTTAATAGTCCAAAAAAAATGTTTATTTTTAACTAGCGACTAACCCTCGCTTCACTCAGGTTCCCTAGCTTGGTTCCCCATACAAACTTTCATCCCTATTTTCACCCCCTTAAGGAATGATTTTCTGGATAAAAAATATTCTATATCCTTTTTAGGGTCTCAAACTATCTACTAACCAAATTTCATCTAAATCGGTTGAGTAGATCCAGACATTACCTCCTACAACCTCACAAACTCACAAACTCTACCTCTTTATTATATTAGTATAGATAAACATTTATTGCCGCATAAATTGCAATTTTTATTTTCATGTTTTACTTACTATTCCATATAGCCACTTTGCTGAGACTTTTTATATCACTTCGCGTACCTATTTCCATCATCGTACGCTACTACTCTATACCGCCTTGTTCCAATTTTAAGAATATGATTCGTGATCGATTCTCAAGCGAAAGCTTTACACAAACCTTACATAAGTTCAGCATATTCCTCATACTTTATACATTCAATAAATATCAAATTTATTTAGTATATGGGTGAAATATATTTCATTAAGTAATTCCATACATGTTATAAAACACACTTATCCTGTAGACATATTGGTGAGAGACGGCCCTATTTCGCTCTTACTATATTCGCATTTTGAGGACACATAATGTCACATAAAAATGATTAAATTGAACCTTCGAATGGAAGTGTGGCGGTAGCGTGTACAACTTCGTTATGGCCCCTAGAAACTTACGTGCTAACATAAAAGTCCTAGCTTATTTACAAAACTTACTTTTGAAAGTTAACAAAACGGAATGCCAATTTGCTACCAAAAATGCACGCCTGTTACTAATATGACCATGAATTTTAATTTATTTTTACGTTGTTTTAACAAAAATACTAAAACTTATTAATTGAGTATTTATTAGAAGCAGCAATGTGTCTAGTTGATGTCATGAGAGTTGATACTAAGTACAACTATAAACATGCTCGAAGGCGTGGACAGATATACACATATGCAGGTAAACTTATAACTGTAATTATTTATATTGATTTATGTTTATAATTATTTATGAATAAATTATTTAAATATTGTTATTAATAATATTTAAATCATTTGTTATGCCATACAATTTGAAATAAAAATACTTATATTATGATGTTATCTTGAAATTATATTTTAATTTTAATACTAATTTTCCTTATATTTATCATTATAACGTATAGTATAAAATTATAGACTATATATTACATATATGTACATATGTAGGTATTAGGTACAAAGCACACAGTTCTGAACTTTTCAATTTTCCAGCAGTTTTTGGGTTTTCCCTATTATTTTTTCACCCGTAACACCCCCAAAACAAAACAAAAAAGAATTATTCAAATCTTTCCAGCCGTTTATGAGTTTTAGCGAGACTAACGAACATCAATTGATTTTTATAGAGATTTCAGCTAATAAGTGAACAAACTATAAAAGTTCTAATTTATTTTTTACAAATTTTAAATAAAATGTCTTTTTTTAATCATAAATATTGTTATATGAAGCGGAAGTCGTTATGAAATTTGCATACTTAAAATAAAAACTGTATGTTTAAAATTAGTAGGTATATGTAAGCAGGTACTATAATTTCTCTATGGAAAGCGTAATTTGACTCTTATTATGCATGCTATGTCTAGTTTTGTTGTTTTTATATTAATAACTAGCGACTCACCCTCGCTCCGCTCGGGTTCGTCCCTAGTCTAAATTTAGGTTTGTTTTTTTTAATGCCGAATAACATTTTTTTTGGGGTGGACCACCCTTATCACTTAGGGGGTATGGAAAATAGATAGTAGCCGATTCTCAGACCTACTGAATACGCATATAAAATTTGGTAAAAATCGGTGAAGCCGTTTCGGAGGAGTACGGTAACAAACATTGTGACATGGATATTTTATATATTAGATATTATTATATATGCCGTCAGTAAAAAGTGCGTCTTTCAAATTCTAAGACGATATAACACCTGATGATAGTGTCCGCCAACCCGCACTTGGCCAGCGTGGTGGACTATGGCCTGATCCCCCTCGTATTGAAGGGAAACCCGTGACCAGCAGTGGGACGATAAAAAGGGCCGAATACATAATACCTGATGATTATGAAAGTTTGTACATTTGTTACTCTTTTACGCTGAAACGGCTGGATAGATTTGAAGGATATTTATAGTGCACAGATAGAGTTCAAAGGCTAACGTTAAACACTTAGAATCTCGCCCGAGCGAAGCGAGACCAAATCAGTGGTATATTACTCGTATATAGGCATGTTTTTGGATATCGATTGTATACTATGAGTGTAACATTGGGCCCCATCATAATGATGAGGATATTATCAGCCCTAACCGACGGTACTACATCCGGACACATCGATGCGCGAGGGGTGATTTCAACTTTCAAGAAACTTATAAGGAAATAAAAAACATATCCCACATTTTAAATATTTTCATTATTGTAATAAATATTTTTGACATTTTTAAGGAAAAAATAATAAAAATGCAATATTCTCTATTTTTTAACCCCCGACGCAAAAAGAGGGGTGTTATTAGTTTGACGTCCACGTCTGTCTGTCTGTGTGTGTGTCTGTCTGTCGCATCGTAGCTCTCAAACATATGGACCGATTTCGATGCGGTTTTTTTCATTCGAAAGCCAGTTTCCTTGCGGTGGTTCTTAGCTATGTTTGATTAATATCGGTACAGCAGTGTAAGAGTAATAGCTCTTTCCCAAAATGATGTTAGGCATTTTGGCGTATAATTACTCGATAAAGTGCTTTACGTGTGCCAGTGTAATCGTCAAATGACAATTTACGTAGAGGGTTTTAAATTATTTTAATTTATAATAATTTTCCCAGTTGTTTTAGGCCAACAAAACTTATTTAGAAATCAAGTCTATATCAGCATAAATAAATATAAATTTCAATATAATTCTCAATAATATTTAACACGCTTAACTACTTTGCAAAGCAGTGCTAACAGATAGTAGGTATCTTAGGGCAAAGCGCGGTAAAACAATAAGTTCGGAAGTTGCCGTCAACTCTATTGACAGCGGACGAGTGCGGAAACCGTTCCATTTCAAGGAGAATTCTCTCCCAGTTATTATAGTTTCTAGTTATATTTTTTTGCTTCGCGTATAACTTTTATAACTGTTAGCAAATTAGGTTCATAGACTAACTTTATATATATATATATATATATATATATATATATATATATATATATATATATATAATAAATAAGTTAATAGGACTTTTGCATTTCAACAGCTTTATTATTATTTTTTTGATTATTCAGTTAATTTTTTTAATTATTTAATAATATGTAAAATAAAATTAATTAAACTTTAATTAATTAATAATGGAATAGTTTAATTAATAATATAAAATTTTTAGTGTTAGTTTACCCGCTATTATTATAGTTTAATAGCTAGCATGTACGGCTACGGGTCTGGAGGTCTTGGGTTTGAGTCTATGCACTATAACATCTCCTGCGTGGCCGATAACCGTCAGAAGGATAGATGATAGATTTACGTGGTTTTAACAGATTTTGGGCTTGAAAGACTGGCTGGCACATATAACAGACTGGCTAAATTTTATCCCGGTTCATTTAGTGACTCGCGAACGCTATTGGTAAACGGTAAAAAGTGAAGAAAACACAGCGTAAAGACCTAAGGGTCGCTAGTGTAATACTCGTATAATTCTATTACGTTTTATAGTTATCGTTGCACGTGTTTGATACCATTGTTCGTATAGTTGAGAGTTTGATTCTTCAATAGTTTAAATTACATTTAATCACACAACATTTGACCTATATATTTTCCAGGCTTGTACGTACATTGAAATGGGGCGACGTCTTCAATCTATAAGGGAACAAGAAGCTAATAAGGAAGGAAACAAATATAGAACTTATTTTTACTACGTATGAAGTATTGCATCTATTACTGCCATCAACTGACAAATATTTACGACCCCTATATTAGTATTAACTTATGTTGCAAATAGAACTGCCCGCGGCTCTGTCCGCGTTCAGATGACCAAAAATCAAATTCTTCGGTTTTATATATTAGTATACTATTACATTGCAGTTTTTGTATTTTTTCTCAGAAATGAGTTATTTTTCCGCAATAAAAAGTATCCTATATGTTGACCCGGATAACCAGCTATCATTATACTTAATTTCATCATAATTTGTCCAGTAGTTTTCCCGTGATGCGGTCACAGACAGACAGACAAAAATTCTAAAAACTATAGATTTGGCCTCTGTATCGATAATAAAGACTATTTCAATAAGATTTTCAAAAAAATATTTAACGTATACATTCATCTCAGAATTTTATTATATGTAAAAGATAATTAATCTTTTTATTTACGTAAGAGTTTGATTTGTACTAGAAACCCAATAAGTGTGCGATAACCCATTAATTAGGCTTAACAAAAGAGAAGATTCTCATTAGTACCCGGAAATCCAACCGAGCGTAAAGCTAAAATCTACTGAAAAGATTTTGATGAAATTTTACAGTTATAAAGCTTATACATCAGAGTATGACATAGGCTACAATTATATACATATATATTAATATAGGGAAGAGTTATACCACATAACATAAAAAATATTTATATTAGTACATATGTACATTTATAGCAAAGAAATCGTCTGCAAGTACATAGTATTGGTGATATGCACAATGCACTTATAAAGCTCGATGTATGCTCCAGATGCAAAAATGAGGTCTATGAACTAAGATTCAATTCCCGCGTACAAAGCGATTGATAAAAATGTCGTGTTGAGCGCGAATTTCATGTAAAATTGAATTTCATGTGTTTTCGTTCTAATCAAACGCATTGTATTTTTTCTGGTAGGCTTTCTATGTCATAAATAAATATTATTTCTATAGCAAAATTATAATTTTTGCTGTAGTACTTTTGTTCGATTTTAACCCCTCCACTACCGCGGACACGCCGGTGTGTTAGTTAACAATAGATTTCTTAGAATTTTAATTAATTTCTAAGAAATTTACCTGGAGGTGTTAAGATTTAAAATATAGTAAAATAACAAATATAATTAATAGTATATTTAAAACAAACGTAAAATGAATAATTACTAACCGAGTCAAATCTGAGAGCAACTGTGGCAATAATGCTAGTTGCATTTCCTTGCTAAATGGCTATGTCGAATCCTTGGTCGAAGAAAACCCAGCTCTCTTGTTACAATTAGATGTAATAAGACGAGGTGGTATAGTTTTGTAGGAAGCTTTTAACACTTCTCTCTATGAGGCAATAGTTTTGAGGGTTCACCAATATTGTAAATGTAAATGTGATACCGTTTGTGGGGGAATGAGGAAATGAGCATGCTTAATTCTTCTTCACGCTTCAACAAATAGGCAAATTTTAACGGCCGAGTTATCTCGTAAGTGAAGGCGCGAGTCTTGCCTCAAGGAAGGTGATCTCAACCTTTTTTTTTTTTTTTTTATTTTTTTTTTTTTATCGTCGGGAAATGCATTTACGCATACCACCTGATCCCCCAGGTGGTGATGTGGGGCTCACCGGCTAGAAGAGCCGGTACTACCCACTAAAACCCGACATCCCTTCCCCCCGCCTTAGTGGGACGCCGCAGGATCGCTTGCGCATAACTACTACGGCACCCCGGCGGCAGGTCTGCCTAAATACTAGGCAGACCACCAAAACCAATGGGGCTGCTCCACAGTCAACTCTGCTACGTCAGAGAGGTACCCGGAGCAGCCCCATAAAACAAAAACACCGCCCACCGAAGTGGGCCACCTCCAATCGGCTGCAGAGGACAGGGAGAGCGGCAACGAAACACCAACACTCCTCTTCCCCTGCAGCCCCACCGCGTCCGCCATCAAACGGTGGCGGCCCCGTCTAGGCCGCGGAAGGTAGGGAGAAAGGCGCACCGAAATACCGGCACTCCTCTCCCACCGCGGCCTACCCCTCCGCCGAATGCGGGCCTGCGACCACAGTCCCGCAACCGGCACCCATCATCCGGTTGTGGGACCAAGCGGTCCCACCACCGGTGGCCGCAACGTCTTCGGCTCGAGGCCTAGACGAGCGGCCCCATCCAAGCCATTTGGTCTGCGCCGGATTTCTCCGGTACCACCCGCCCCTCTAAGCGGGTGGTATGCCCCTATCCGCCACCTGGGGACGCGCCCGGTAGGAGTTGGCTTCTCCCCCGGGAAGGTGATCTCAACCTACTCTAGGTTACAAAGTTAAGAAAACATCCAATCCCATGTAAGTGTACTGAAAATGATTTTAGTGAGTTTTTTTTTTAATTAATTAATTATGATTCATGTTACATTCAAATATTCTCAGGAGTTATTTTTATAACATAAATAAAAACAGGGCCACCTCGTTAGTCTGTATCGTTTCATCTTGAACACGACACTCCAATCGAACGTTTGAATCTGAGACCTACTAAATTGGCTCCTTCCAAAGCAATAAAAACGAGGTTATTAAGGATAATCTTACAAAATAATTTAAACGTCCCTTTTCCATATGCCATTAAATTATATAAGTTTAAATATATTAAATTATTATTTCAATAATTTAGCTTCCTATAGTTATTAAAGGTTTTTTTTTTAAATAAACACTTTCATTAGTATAGCTCTTGCAAATTGAATCTCTAAAAGTACATTAATTCTAAATAGTTCTATGTTTATCATTTTCTATTTCATATAATATGTCAAATTTTATTAACACTATATTTCCTTAAAAGTATTAAAAATATATATTCTATAAACAATAATTAACTGGTCTTAAAAAAATATTTTTTGAGATTTGATGGTATGTATTCAGCCCTTTTTAACGTCCCACTGCTGGGCACGGGCCTCCCTTCAGTACGAGGGGAATCAGGCCGTAGTCCACCACGCTGGCCAAGTGCGGATTGGCGGACTTCACATGTCTTTTGAAAACTTGCTAGGTTCTCTCAGACATGCAGGTTTCCTCACGATGTTTTCCTTCACCGTTAAGACAAGTGGTAATCATGTTGGAAAAGATTCGCACATGAAAATATCAGAGGTGCGAGACCCGAGATTTGAACTCGCTTCACTCGGTTTCCCAAGCGAGCGCGTTACCACTGAGCTACCACTGCCCATTTGATAGTATGAATAATGATAACTAATAAACTAAGAAAGATTTTAGTATGCCTTTTATAATATCGTTAAATCTACCAATTGTTATTGTTGTTTTGATATAATCAAATAAATCGTCAAAACAAACATACCAGTATACAAAAATCGAATTCGTATCCTGCAGTGTAGCAAGAATACACCACTGCACCATAGCAGTTTGATGGCAATTTATAAGAGAGATCGCCTGAAAGTAGTAAAGGCAACATTCTTTTAGTTTAAATTCGACCTACTTAACTACTTTATTCGAATTTCAGCTTCTATTTATATTTCAATCTTACTTTAGTTTTGATTCAACGTATAAAACTTTTCAGTATCACACAAAAAATATAATTCATCAACATATTAAAAGCTTTTTCTAAAATATTTATGTGTATAGGTTTATTTCAGTACCTTATTTGATGAGTAAATGAATTTACTTTTGAATAATTACAGGATTCTTATTACACTGGAATGTGAAACATGCAAATAGTACATGATCATATAATTTTAATGAAAAATGAACTCATAATACCTTCTGCTCGCGAATTCAACAGTAGTTTCTTCGAGACTAATCCTAAGGTTGTTAAGGTTCAAGACAAATAAAATATTCATGTTTTTCTTAGCAACTTAGGTGTAACTTAGAGTGGAACATAATGTGTATTTATCCATCTGTTACAATTTGCTTTATACTTAACAATAGAAATTTGAAGTTTATGTTATATTTAAAAGTAAGATGACGGACCAATGGCGGACATACCTATATATCTTCTCTTCTATATAAATAATGATATGAATCACAGAAATGTATATATACATATACATATATATATATATATATATATATATATATATATATATATATATATATATACGCGCATAACATTCAATCGACTGTACCAAATTGGATAATTCTTTTTTTTGTGTTTGTTGTTATCAGGACATACAAAGCTTTGTATAGAAGAATATTAAAAGAAATTAAATTAAGAAAATAAGTTTTTTTTAAATCTCATGATATGAAAAGTGAGTGAGTGAAATAGTTTTCATCCTGGAAATCATCCCTTAAAGGGGTGAGAATGGGGATGAAAGTTTGTATGGGGAAACAAGCTAGGGATGAACTCGAGCGAAGCGAGGGTGAGTCGCTAGTTAGGAATAAATAATTAAATTTAACATTTTAAAGTTGAGCCCAATTCGCACTTAATCGATTTCTTCTGTAATTCCATATAAATAAAAAAAATTCTATTTGTAATAATGTTTAATAAATAATATTTCATAAGAAATCGTAATTTACAACTGAAATATATGTTAGTAAGCATAACTCCTCGCGAAGTTGTTAACACATGCATGTTTCCTTAAAGTGACTCTTGAACTTGCTCTAAGCGTTAGGAATTATTTAGATGCAGCTAAGTTTAATCTACATTTGCCTTCTATAAATTTACACAAATTTCTGCTAACTCCTCACTTACAAGTTATAAGTAACAACATTATTACTGTCATAATTTAATTAATTACGTTTAAAATATACTAGAATCGAATGTATAGTGGTAATATTTGTAGATCATCAATCAACACTAAATATAAAAACTTTTTAACAAAAAAATAAAAACCGACTTCAAACAAAAGCACTAAAAAGTGAAAAATAACTGATTGGTAGTTTTCATTTACTATACATACCTAATCAAATATTTTCGAAGTCGGTGTGCTTTGCTTTGTATGGGCTGGCACCGATTTCGAAAATATTTGATTAGGTATGTATTTAATAGGTAGGCTTTAATTATTTAGCCAAAGCACACCGAAAAAAAAAAAAAAAAAAAAAAACATACAGTCGAATTGAGAACCTCCTCCTTTTTGAAGTCGGTTGAAAATACCTTTAAATGCTTGACCATTATAAAGTTATAAATGAATTAAATGATAAAATAACTACAGATTTTATCGTATACTTTTCATTCATCTATACATATAATAAAATTGTAACTAAGCTAAATCTGTACATTAAATATTTTTTGGAAAATCTTATTGAAATAGACATTATTAACGATACAGAGACCGAATCTATAGTTTTAAGAATTTTTGTCTGTCTGTCTGTTACCACATCACAGAAAAGCCACTGGAGGGATTTTGATGAAATTTGGTAAGGCGATAGCTGGTTGTCCGGGTCAACATATAGGATACTTTTTAACGCGGGAAAATGTCTCATTTCTGAGAAAAAATGCAAAAACTGCAATGTAAGAGTATACTAATATGTAAAACCTAAGAATTTAATATTTGGTCATCTGAACGCGAGCGCAACCGTGAGCAATGCTAGTTTGTTATAATAGAAAGATACGATGTTTCAGTTTAATAAGAATGAGTCAAAGGCAAATCCAATATGATAGATCTTTACTCGTACTACAACCAGAATTTTTGTTTGGATATTCGAAAATATAAGTGCTTCATACAGTCGTCATACTTCAGTCAATAATAGAATAAACAAGTAGGTACTTTGTTGCTTTCAATTTTTTATCCATCGACGTATATAGACTGAAAATTATTTGGAAATAAGACGTCAAACAGTCACTGAAAAACTAATACTCTTAAGTGTTTTCGTATACAGACCGTTGTGTAGCAAGCAAGAGCTAGCACCTTAAAATGGGTGCGTTTAACGGAGTATGACATCTATACATATAATAAAATTCTAACTGAGCCGAATCTGTACATGAAACATTTTTTTGAAAATCTTATTGAAATAGACATTATTATCGATACAGAGGCCGATTCTATAGTTTGTAGAATTTTTATCTGTCTGTCTATCTGTTACCGCATCACGAGAAAACCACTGGGTAGATTTTGATGAAATTTGGTATGATGATAGCTGGTTATCCGGGTCAACATACTTTATACAACATGACTTTTTACCGCGGGAATATATCTCATTTTTTAGAAAACATACAAAAACTACAATGTAAGAGTATACTAATATATAAAACCTAGGAATTTGGTTTTTGGTCATCTAAACGCGGGCGGAGCCGCGGGCAATACTAGTTTTAAATATTTTCCTCTCGTTAATTTAAACTTCACCTATCAACTTCAGACAAAATCTTTTCTAAAAGTAGTTATGTTGCTTTATTATTGATTTATGTAAAACTGGCGATTTAAACACAGATAAATACATATTTTATGTTGTTGGAAATAATTATTATGTAAAAAATTTTTTATTTATGTATGTTTAAAACATTTTGATTGTATCCCAATAAAAAAAAACTTCTGATCTATATTCCGACTGTATCGATACAAAAATCACCGCCGTTATATGATCTGACGGGCGCGAGCTCTCAAAAGCCGTGATTGGCCAAATTATTGCAGTTGAAGTATCGACGTGTGCATCTGAACATATCAGTCATTTGTAACTGAAATCAGAGCGGAATATTCATTACGCAATATTTCCTCCCTAGAGAAAATCGCGATGAAGCGTATAGAGAGAAAAACTGCGAACTTCGTTTCACAAAGCGCGCGCCTGAAAGGGGCCTGTGAAAAAACATTTTCATTGTGTCTGGAACTCGCTCGATTTTTAATCTCTCCCCGCGTCCCCTGTAACTTTATTGTGAGCTTTGCAAAATCTGTTGAACTGACTGCCACTAAATCGACGGTTATCTGCCTTTAGTGCTGAAATTATGATTAGGAAGTTCGATCTGTATACATCAGTTTTTCCTGATGTAGCTCTCATAGCTTGTAAGTTGAATATAAAATGAGTACTTAAAATAAAAGAAAAGTTGCATTATGTATGATTATTTAAAATAAATATCAATAAGATAAATAAGTTAGCTGTCCTATTGTCAAAGCATTCATTTTAATATCCATACCATTATTATAAAGAGGTAAATTTTGTTAGTTTGTGACGTTGTAGGGGGTTATCTCTGGATCTACTGAACTGATTTAGACGAAATTTGGTAAGAAAATATTTTGAGACCCTGGGAAGGATATAGGATACTTTTTATCCTGGAAATCATCCCTTAAAGGGGTGAAAATGGGGATGAAAGTTTGTATTGGGAAGCAAGCTAGGGACGAACCCGAGCAAATCGAGGATGAGTCGCTAGTAATATTATAAATGTGAAAGTATGTTTTTTTGTTTGTTTGTCCTTCTTTCACGTCAAAACAGAGTGAGGGGTTGGCGTGATTTTTTTGTATGAAGAGAGCTGGAGTGCTGGAGAGTGACACTTTTTACCGCGGGAGATCATTTCATTCCCACGGGAAAACATTTTATATTACAACCCAAAAAAAAATTATGATCAGAATTACTTGAAACTTGGTATCTATGAATGCTCTTCAATACAATTAAATAAATACATGTTTTAGCGTTTTTTGAAATTCATCCCATAAAGGGGTAAAATAAGGGATGAAAGTTTATATGAAATCTACTTTTTAACTCCTCCAGATAAAATTCTAAGAAATTAATTAAAATTCTAAGAAATCTATTGTTAACTGACACGCCGCGCCGGCGTGTCCGCGGTCGTGGAGGGGTTAGGAGATTTTTTTTGTAGTTTTAGCGCGAACGAAGCCGCAAATTCTGCTAGTTTTAATATAAATTCCTAAATGCAAATATCAATTCAACTTATTCAATATCAATATTTTTCCCATTATCTAACATATCAATATTTTAATTTGAGAAAATTTTAACAGAAAACAGAAACGCTTCACGCTAAAATGCTTGAATACAATATGTAGAAGGCAAGGATCCATGATGCTCCATGTTTTATTCATCGCGCTTGAGATAAAGGCGGTGTGATGTTAGCAAAAGACGCAGTCATACATTGATCGGTATTGTGGCGAATTGTTTGTATAAACAATACATATTGTGTTTTGTGATGGTAAATGGGAGCGGAATTGTTAGGATAATACCTGTCGTTGTGACGTCATTATCGTGTAAGGCAAACGTCTGCGTATATTTATTTATGCCATCTATCGGTGTGAATAACGATATGAGTGATATTGTTTATGAGTAAATATTTAGATATATACGGAACTGTGGTAAGAAACTATTGTTGATAATGGAATGAGATACACGAGACTTACTCTCAGTGCTATATTAATATGATGTTTTTTTTTTATTATTAGGAAAAGAGAATAAACAATAAATATTCACTTTTTATATTTTATGATTGTATTTTAAGCCGAAAGTTTATATTATTTACTAGGTACATTTTAATTTGTTTGAGCGGAACCCTAATTCTTTTACTGAAATAAAACTAGCCTACGTTACTCCTTATAGCATAAACTACCTGCCAGTGAAAGTCCCGTCCAAATCAGCCAAGCCGTTTCAGAGATAAGTCGGAACAAACAGACAGACAAAACAAAATTAAAAATTGTGTTTTTCTTACAAATACCTTACAGAATTCCATATGCATTTAGTAAAATGATGTTATGTCGACATTACAAACAGACACTTCAATTTTATTTATCTGTATAGATGGCATACATATCATGTACAAATAAGATTGAAAAACTAATTTCAGAAGCAAAGGTCCAGTAAATTAGTTTTGCTTTTCATATGCAGGCTTAGCAGCATCGAAAAAGGTTATTACTCAGCTTAATAGTTTTTCTACGCTCTATAAAATATACATTAGAATATATAGTACTTTTTGATTAAAAATGAATCACAAGTATGAATTAATAAATTGTATTTAATAACCCTATGGTATAATGACAGAAAATGAGATAATAGGCAGCAAACGAGGTAAAGAGGTTGTGAATTCGACTCCTACTAATCATAGAAGAAATTATCCAATTATGTACTGATGTAATACTTATATCGCTCAAAAATTAAATATTATTGAATTAAATTTTTTCATCTAGTTTGAACACAATATATACGTTATACACACATATACATAATGATACGCATATATACATATATAATAATTAAGAATAAAAAAAATAAAGTAAAATACGTCAGCAAATAGGTATTCAACTCAACTTAAAATGACCTAGAATCAGTAAAAAGTATTGAAGTTGCACAAACATTAAACTAAATAACAATTTTTCTTTTCAACGTAAAATTTTCAGATAAGTTTCGTGATACTTTCGACTGCTAAAATACGAATTAATTTCTTTTCTCTGTTATAATTTTTTCTTCCTATATCGCTTTATACCTACTTAAAAACAAATATACTAGCCATACTAATATATAAATGCGAATGCAACTTTGTCTGTCTGATACCTTTTCACGCTTAATCCGGTGAACTGATTTAGACGAAATTTGGTATGGAGATACTTTTAGACCCTATGAAGGACACAGTATAGTTTTTACCCCGGAAATAGTCCATTAAGGAGGTGAAAAGAGAGGTGGAACTTTGTATGGGAAATCAATCATTTCTCAAGTAAAGGATATAAAACTCATCATACCCATGTAGTATAAGTAGAATATATATGTATATATATACATAGACTTTAAAGTCTATGTATTCCATACTGACCGTCATAAGGAATCGCTAGTTATTCTATATTTGGTTGTATTTATGAAAAGTAAAAGCAAGCTTTTAGTTTAAAAAACTATTGACTTAAACACATAAACGTTTTAAGTAATGAGTTTCACTCTACCACTCCTCGCGATGGAATTATGAATAAAACATTGCGGTCTAAGGACGGGTGTCTATCTTATGTTGCACTACAGATAAATATGAACAACAATTTATTCTATAAAGATTTTGCTAGTTTTAATAAATTTAAAACGATAATGTTGTGGAAGAAAACTCATCTTACTGCTTTCATAGATATAATTTTATAGATTATAATAGTATAGTTTTTTTTTAATGAAAAATTAAACGAATTAACAAAAAGATAACAGAAAGTGAGTGACCTGATAATAATTTTTTTCTTGCTGAAAAAAATCCAGCCGATCTTTTTCGATTTTAAAATTTGTAATCATGCGTTAATATATATCATGTAACATATAAACACAAAAATAATGGTAATGCTAAAGAGGTTAAATAATGAAACTGTGAAATAATTCAAAATAAAGTTCAAGCTAAAAATCTAAATAGCTTAACTGTTTCCAAGTCTGATCAAATCTTATATACATTTAGATTTTAAAACTAATTACGTAAGCACACATTATTAAAGATAAGGCCAGTAATATAGAAAATATATACTACTGAGCAACTTTTCTATGACGACAATAAGTACGAAACTTTTAATATCAGCGTATGTAGTTCCTACAGTAAACTCCAATGCACTGTGAACAAGTAGTTCATGTCAACTTTGTCCGATAATGAACGTGGGGACCGGATCCGAACCGGATATAGAGCAGTCCTGTTACACGGCTACAAAAATGTTTTCTAATAATCCTATACTTTTTACTGTATACTAGAAGTGTTTGTTTTTATTAATAGAACAGATTTTAATCAGGCACAGCATATTGGTAGATATTACTAAATAAACCTTACTTCTGACCGATGTCGGCCATAGCAGCCAATCTCACTGAGCCTATCCATTTGCACGGAAAATATTATATGCACAAGTTTATGCGCCAACACCAGCACCACCACCAGCACCACCACCACTTTCTCTTTTTTTTCCATGTTATAGACCTGTGGGGTGACAATTCGACACAACCGGGAAAAGATCAAGAGCATGACGTCTAGTGCCTACATTGACGACATGTTTGGCTCAGTTTGTAGTGACCCTACTTGCTGTGCCAGCGGTCGCGGGTTCGAGTCCCGCTGGGAGCATTCATTTGTGTGATGAGCACGAATGTTTGTACTCTAGTCATGGGTGTTTATATTTATAATATGTATGTATTTAAAGTTATATATGTGTAGTGTATCAACTGTCTGGTATCCATAACACAAGCCTCGTAGCTTACCACGGAACTAGATGGCGCTGTGTCTTAATGTCCCAACATATTCATTATTATTATTATTATTATTATGGCACGAGGCGCTTAACACCGCCACCTTCCAACTCTGGACTTGAGAAGTTTTAAAAGAAAAAAATAATATAAATGGCCTGACCCATCACTAAACCAAGGACCTTCAGAACAGAAGCAAGTAATGAATGCTATATAACAAAAAACACTTCAAAAGTTTATCAACAGTAATATTTTTCTGACTAAACATGCTAGAGATTATTTTATTTCCATATAAACTATTTCTAATTTTTTATTATCTCTTTTGACTTTATCATAAATGCGGTAAGTATTAATGCAAGGACGAGACCGCTTAAGCCGCTTTTGTTTTGCATTGTTCTTTATGAGGGTTTTATTTTTGCCGAGTTTGTTAAAACTTAGCTTCTATCTAGGTCGTTTCAGTTTTAAATGCTGTTAAAAAATTTAAAATAAGAAATCAAACTCTTTTACTTTTCAGGTCAATATTTGTTTGAGTGCTCTTCTTACGAAATTAGGCTACTTTGTTGAATCGTATGATTAAAATAATATTTTGTTTTCCTATGTTAATTTTACAAAACCTTTTCTACGCCTCAGAGAGTTTATTTGAATATCTATATTTTTTTTCTCAAATTATGACATTTTGGAAATATGTCGTGTAAAACTATCAAGCTATACATGAGTATTATCATAATATATGGATATGATATATAAACTTCAAGATATATAAAACTAAAATCCGATATGGAAAATCATAGAGCCCACTAATGTTATAATTTTGTTTGCGAAAAGTACGAGACCGCGTAATCCGCTGCACTCATAGCCTAATGACTTGAAAGCAATTAGAATAGCCGTAATTTAACAGTAGCGATAATTTTTATTACTACTATTTGGGTTTCGAACTTCACGAGGAATAAATGAAACTCATATAGAACCACCTTTTTGTACGTTTATTTGTCTGTCTGAAAGTTGATATTTTCTCTGAAAAGGCTTAATCAAATAAGGTTTAAGGTTCCTTAAAACTGTAACATTATTAAGCTTCTAAATTGATGCAATTAAAACATACGATACGGCATTCGCCAACTCGTTTATCAAAACCAATAGAGTACTTTCTATTCACTTAGAATAATAAAGTTTGGATAAAACAGCTCACAGTGCTAATAAAGAAAAATACATACTAATATCAATATGTTATATCGTAAATAATATTTTTTTAGATTATTTTTAATATTTACACTATAACTAAACATAAAACATACATAACGTCAAACTTGATGTGGTTAAAATGCAAACTTCTAAGCATAAAACAAAAATAATCTATAAGCCAGGTAGGAATCGTGCTAGGTTTTTCAAACAATTTTTCTTTTTAATATAAACTCCCATTTTGTTGACAAATACGAGTATGATGTCCTCCTGAACGATTTCGACCATGGCGGCCAATCTCACAGAGACAACTTCGCCATGAGGTATTATAGTGCACAAGTGTAAGCGCAGATAATAGTGCGCTCTCTATACCATTCACTCTCAAATTCCGATGGGGCGGTATTTTGACCTGACCGGTGAGGTATCAGGCAAAGGACCGACGTGCTTTCCGAGGCACGGGGTTGAAACACTGTCAACTATCCAACTCCAGACTGTTAATAGGACTTGCTTAAAAGAAAGACTCAATAATTAAATTGGCCCAACCGGAATTGAACCTAAGACTTCCAAATATGCAGCCGTGCATGCTAGCTACTTGGTTACAGCACTGAGGCAGTAGAAATAATTAATAAATATATATGTATAGTAACTCTTTATATATATAATTCTTCTGTGAGTGTGTATGTCACTGAACTTCTCTCAAACGACTGGACTGATTTTGATGAAATTTTTTGTGTGTGTTCAAGGGGATCTGGGAATGGTTTAGATTCACAATTTGAATAATAATTTTCATCAAAAAAATTATTAAAAAAGTTTGAAATTTTCAAATTAAAGACGTGTAGACAGGACAACGTCTGTCGGGTCCGCTAGTATTATATATAGTAATAAAAGAGTATAAGAATTTTACATATGTCGTGGTACGAAACCCGAGTTGCGCGAGTCCAATTCACACTTAACCGAGTTTCATTTAATAATAACTTACTCATAAACTAACACAACCATAATTATAACTTGTAGTGATTTTTTATAGCCTATAGTTTTCTTACGTAACGTGAGAAATAATTTAGATTTATTTTCCAATTTAAAACCATTATGAGTATTGGTTTCTTATTCATTTATTTTTGTTCGTTATTATTTTTAGAAGTAGTTCTAGAAGTTTTTTTTGTTTTAATTTGTTTGTTTGTTTATTTCTGTAATCCAACGCTCAAGAGGCTCATGTGTAATTTCTCTTGTATATGTTATTGTATTGTGTAACTTGAATTTCTGTACCTTACAACTTCTTTGTGATCGGATTATATGGACACGCTAATAAGTTAGACCGGATAAAATTTCATATTAAATGCTTTTAATAATAAGTAATATTAATTAGTAAATATTCAATATTTGAATATTTTTTCAAATTCCCGTGGCTTCGCTCGCGCTAAAACTACAAAAAGAAGTAAAAATATAGGTTTCATACAAACTTTCTTCCCCTATTTTACCCCCTTACGGGATGAATTTCGAAAAATGCTTAAAGACGTATCTATTTAATTGCATTGAAGAGCATTAATACTAAGTTTCAAGTAATTCTGATAATAAATATTTTTTGGGTTGAATTATAACGTGTTTTCCCGTGGCAATGAGATAATCTTCGCGATAAAAAGTAGCCTATGTTACTCTCCAGCCATCCAACTATCTCCATACAAAAAATCACGCCAATCTGTCAATCCGTTTCGACGTGAAAGAAGGACAAACAAACAAACACACTTTAACGTTAACCACGTACTCAACACTTTAAGAAGTCTATTAGAGACAATACACCTGTCAGTGACGATACGAGACCGATACTAGTAGAGCAAGGCAAGACTATTTTCCAGAACACGCATTTGGTGGTAAGTATATTACGGTACTTCGAAATGGAAGCATAAATAAATAAATAAGGTACCGACTCACCAAGCCTTAGTCACTACTTATCGTTTCAAGAAAATATACTTGACTCATAAAATTTGCGTCCTTGTACTTTTTATTTTACTTCAAGATAAAAAAATACACATATTTTCCGTCTTTGCTCGCCAAAAATATCCCGTTTTAATAATAATAACCTTTGTGTGGAAACTTCTTTCTTTTCATATAAAAGCTTTAGCCTTTCCAAGATCATAAGATAGTAGGTACAAGCATATAGACAGATCGGTAGACAAAAATTTAGATGGGCTTTGGCGCCGTACAAAATAATAGAGTTTATTATAATATTTTTAACCGACTTCCAAGAAGGAGGTCTGTACATATTTTTTAACAGAGTGTGTGTATTTATATATGTGTGAGTATATATTAAAATATTGCCATTTTTAAGGTAAATATTATAATGTTATAAGTAAAAGATAACATTTCTATTATCGTAGTATACATATACATGCCTATTGATTGATATTTATTAGAGTCGAGAAGCAATTCGCACGGGACAGGTAATTTACGACGCCAAGCCATCGACATACCTTATTTACGATTAAATAAAACAAGATCATTGTACTCGTATTATTGGTAAAAACGTGTTACCTACTATGGAAGCCGCTATGCTGTGTAGATATTTTCATTAATAAATAGGCATATGAGAACGATGAACTAAGAGAACTGACATTATTATAATAATCATATTAAATTCTATATAGCATATTCAAGTAAAAAGTATAATCGTTTTATACAGTGTTAGTTTCTTTTGACGAAACGTTTGGCTGTGTGTAGTGACCCTATTTGCTATGCCAGCGGTCACGGATTCGAGTCCCGATGGGGGCATTCATTTGTGCGATGACGACGAATATTTTTTCTCCAGTCATGGGTGTTATAATATTTATAATATGTATGCGTTTAAAGATATATATATGTAGTGTATCAACTATCTGGTATCCATAATACAAACCTCGTACATTACCATGGAACTCGATGATGGCATTTTGAGGTTCGTACAGTTCGAGTCGTTATCCTTTCGTGTTCCTTAACTTTAAACTTCTGTATCTTGTGACTCTTAGCAAGCAGGAATTCTCGCTGTAACTAATATTGACTCTATTATCGACCTTTATCTTCATCAGATGGAGGCAAACTTTTGATATCGTCAATAAGAATAACTTAATTCAGGAATCGAACCTGTGATTTCTAGTACACACTGCTAGTCACACTAATTACACCACACCCAGTGTAGAAATTCATTGGAAACTTATAAAAGACTTAGTGCAAAAGTCTTTGTTATTTTATTCTATTGTATTAACTTCGTTATATTTAGTTTCACTGCCTCGGTGGTGTAGTGGCTAGCATGTACGGCTGCACACCCGGAGGTCCTGGGTTCGAGTCCCGGGTCGGGCCAAGTTTAGTTATTGAGTCTTCCTGTATAGTAAGTCTCAGTAACAGCCCGGAGTTGGGAAGTTGGCGGTGTTTCACCCCCGTGCCTCGGAGAGCACGTAAAGCCGTCGGTCCTGCGCCTTAACTCTCACCGGTCGTGTCGAGTGGTCGTCCCACCGGAATATGAGAGTGACAGGAATAGAGAGTGCACGTTGCGTCTGCGCGTACACTTGAGCACTATAATATCTCCTGCGCAGTTGGCTAATCTCATTGAGATTGGCCGCCGTGGCCGGAATCGGCTAGGAGAACATCATCATATTTAGTTTTAATGAGTGCATAGTATTAATTAATTTCGCCAGAAGATTGTAGTGGATTCCTATACTGTGGCTAGTATACTGTGTAGGCACAAATAAATACATACACAAATATATACATACATCCTTAATATTTTTCTGTTTCTATTAGGACTTTTTATTAACTTTTTTAAATTACGTTTTGTGACAGAATTTGCAAAAAGAAAAATAGTGACATTAAAAAGCGTTCAATGAAATGTATGATTTTTATTTTCTATGTTCAATGAATAGATTTAAATAATCAAACTACTCTGCAATGGCCATACATGTATCTTAATACTAAAGTAAGTAATTCTTCTATAAAAATATTCTTTGCAGATTTCATTCAGAAATCGAATAGGAAGGCAATTTTGTAAGATTGAATTGATCAGGCGCAGGACCAAAAGCTTTATGAGCTCCCCGAGGTCTGTGAGTAACACCAATTTCTTAACTTTTATGTATTATTGAATGTTTCTCAAAAACAAAATTTGACTTTTCTACCGTAAATTCAAATCTTCGGACCTTATGGTTTACATATATTTATTATATAACATGTAATATATATGCGAATATAGTACTGGACCGTCGACAGGTATACCAACCGAATAGTTTTAATGAATATTAAAATAAACCTGTATTGTTCAGACGGCGTATTTTCATAAATACTAAAACACCACCATGACTGGTTATTGTTGCCAAAATTGCCATGACTATAATTATTAATAGGAAATGACTGTAATACAATGGGTAAAACTTAGTTCTTGTGCAGTCGACTCTTGGTTAATTGATAGGCTACATTATTCACTGCTAAAACTTTATGGTATTACTTAGCTTGCGCAGCTTATTATCGGATTTCTTACAAACATTCTTATTTATTTTAATTAATTTAAATATTAACGTTAAAGTATAGAATAACATTAAAATGATCTTGTTAAATTAATTAATTAGATTTCATTATACTCGTATATAACTGCTGAGTTTATCTTTATTTTTTCTTAAGGCATTCCATAAAGTGATCAATATAAAGGAAGAATTGTTGAAGCTCAAAAGGTTTGGTTTGAAATGTCATCTATACATATAATAAAATCGTAACTAAGCCGAATCTGTACATTAAATATTTTTTTATGATGTCATTATTATTGATACAGAGGCCCAATCTATAGTTTTGAGAATTTTTGTCTGTCTGTCTGTTTGTCTGTCTGTCTGGGAACGCTTCACGAGAAAACCACTGGACAGATTTTGATGAAATTTGGTATGATAATAGCTGGTTATCTGAGTCAACATATACTAGGACTTTTAACATAACTTCCTAACGGTAAACATATATAGGATACTTCCCGTAAACATATATAGGATACTTTTTACTATGAAAAGGTATCTCATCTCTGAGAAATCTGTACTAACTCTTAAAACGTACCTAGGGAGGAACCCGAGCGGAGCGAGGGTGAATCGCTACAACTAAATAAATAATACGCTATAACTAAATATGAATCCAAATAATAACGATTATAAATAATATATAATGTTTTAAAACAGAATACAAATATTAATAGAATATTCATTGCTGTGATAAATAAATGTTAATAAATAAAAATAGCTAACGGATTTTATTATAATCGAGAAAAAATAAAATAAATAAGCTCATAGGTTCAATGAAAAAAAACAAATGCAAAAAAAATACAAAAAAATGGTATTATTTTTATTATCTATATTTTCTTCTTAAATTTTTTTAACTAACGAATATAATGATACCTATATAAAATTTTCTTTATTCTTTGAAGTAGAAGCAAACGAAATGTTTGATAAGTCGCGCTACTATTTTGGACTTTTAAATTTATTTGTCGGCCTGAGCTATTTTCATTGACCATTCTTCATCAGATCGAAATAAATAATCTCTTTATCCTGGAATCCAATTCGCAAAATTCAGTACAATTACCAATATCAAACAGACATATCATACACCACGGCAATTGTAGACAATCTATAGTAAAAAATGAGAGTTAAAGATTTTTGTTATTAAACTCTAAACTTCTTATTTATATTATTTATTTTTTCATTCAGCCCACAAAAATGAAACGCAAATTTTTAACATGATAATTAATTAATAGAAGAACGCGCATTTCGATACAGTTTGAATAACAATTCAAACTAGGTAACTACCTACATTGGATCAACAATGTTCAATATTAACCATGCATGTCGACGGAGTTGATCGAGCTGGGATATAGGTCTGGATTTGCAAAGAACTGTTAATTTCGTGTTTTGTACTGTTAGGAAGTTACGTGAAAAGTATTTGTATTTTGGCTATTATTGAAACAAAAATGTGTTCAATTTGTGTTTCATGAATATTTTACACCAAATATGAGATTAAAAACTATAGAAAAATAAAGAAAATGCATATGTATGTTAGTATTCAGCTCTTTTTAACGTCCCACTGCTGGGCATGGGCTTCCCTTCCATACGACGGGGATCAGGCCATAGTCCACCACGCTGGCCAAGTGCGGGTTAGCTGACTTTACATGTCTTTCGAAAACTTGCTAGGTTCTCTCAGACATGCAGGTTTCCTCACGATGTTTTCCTTCACCGTAAGGTAATCAAGTTAGAAATTATTCTCACGTGAAAATATCAGAGGAACGAAACCCGGGATTAGAACCCGCTTCGCTCAGTTTACCAAGCGAGCGGGCTACCACTGGGCTACCACTGCCCCTAAATGAACATAAAAGTTGCTAATTTATAAAAATAATTAGAATAGTTTATCATTTATGAACGTACAATTTTTACAATAAAATAACTAAAATTTATAAAATGAATAAAACCTACTGCACGATAACCTAATAAATATCAAAATGTACACTTAAAGTAATGTATCAAAACAAAGTAGTGCGTCGTGCAATGTTGATTAACTTGCTGCAGCAGTCATGCAATATGAAAAATGCTTTCAATTGCAGTAACCTATTGACTGACATTAACATAAATATTAAATTTATCTATACATATAATAAAATTCTAACTGATTCGAAATATTTTTTTGGAAAATCTTTTTGAAATAGTTATTATTATCGATCTGTCTGTGTGTCTGTCTGGAAACGCATCACGAGAAAAGCACTGGACATGTTTGTTTTTCTGTAGAAATTCATTAATACGTGTAGTATATATATTATATTTTTGTTATGAAGGTTCAAACTAAGGTTATGTATATATTCTTTTTTAACCGATTTGCAAAAAAAGATAGACGCATCGATTTCTCGAAGACGGCTTGAAGGATTTTGCTACTTTAAACTGTATTCTATTAAGGTAGGTCCCGAGGTAGTCCCGTAATTATTATTTTTTTGACACAGAGTTTACCGTTTTCAAGAAAATCAGAAAAAAACATAATAGCAGTATGTTCACAGATCTAATTAGTCTTTTTACCTACTTCTAATTGTCATGTCGATTTGAAACTTCGAAAGTTCTTGCATTTCCGATGATAGTATAGTTTTAACTATAATAGAGTTCATACCTTGTCATATTTAGCTTTAGATATTTATATCTTAAAGCATTATCGGCTGGCATCGACTTCCGAGATATCTGATTAGGTATCTATAGTAAATGAAAATCCCCGTTCAGCTATTTTTAACTTTTTAGCGCCTGTTTTTTTTTAAGTTTTTAATTTGTAACGTTATATAACGGTTAGGGTTCAAACTATGTTTTAGCTTAATTTAAACAGTATAGCGGGTCTTTATTGCTCAAAGTTTGATTAATATGTGGCATCACGCCACTCGCTTTGTTCCCCGCTTGCTATTTTCGTAAAATTTTAATAAACTAATGAATCCATTTTCATAATTTTATAATATTAATAACCAAATGGGGATTCATAGAGACTCCCGTTGGTGAAGATCAGAGTGTTGAATTTCCATTTTTCCTCTTTTTCACTCTCTCTTGTGGGACACAGCGGATACCGTAAATGTAAACTTTTACTGTGTACTTTAACTTCATGCAAATCATGAAAATCTTGAAAAAAGTTTGAACATTTTCCAATTTTACTTATTAAAATATAATAATATCATGTAAGAAAAGCGGCTTTTCCGCAAGATTGGTTAACGATGTTTTCTTTGATTACAAAAAAAGTCGACTTATAGGAAAAAATCCTTAAGTCTTTAAACCGATTACTAAGACATAATTCTCGGTGTTTATTCCATAAATACATTTATGGGTGATGAAGCTTGTGGCATACCTTGTTTTCTTGTTAAACTGTCTGGCTTATTTATTGCATTGATACAAGTTTAATTATTATGATAAATAACTAAAGATGTAGTTATAATGCTTAGAAAATATCAGATTGCAAATCTAATAAATGATGTACCTAAATAAATATTTATGATTCATATTATTTGTCGACTTCACATTTATTTGAAGACACGTTTGGCTCAGTTTGTAGTGACACAACTTGCTGTGCTAGCTGTCGCGGGTTCGATTACCACTGAGGGCATTCATTAGTGTGATGAGCGCGAATGTTTGTACTCCAGTCATGGGTCATATTTATAATATGTATGTATTTACATTTTTATATGTGTAGTGTATCAACTATCTAGTATCCAAAACACAAGCCTCGTAGCTTACCATAGCACTAGATGGTGTTTTGTGTTAATGTCCCAACATATTTATTTATTTATTAACGAGATACTTGTAAAGTAAAATTGTAAGCCGACTTGGTGAATACGTTGCTCCTAACAAGCTTACTAAAGAGCATGTGATGACAAAGCGCAAGCACGACTGTTCGCAAATGTAACAAACATAATCAGTCTGGCTGAGATGTACCTATGCAGAGTCGTCGCGATATGTGTATGTCGCTGCGGTTTTGGATTATCGTACCTGCATTACATATTGCTAACAGAACCCGCGGCTTCGCTCGCGCTTTTACAAAAAAACCTATAAAATGGTAGGTTTCATACAAACTTTCAACTTCTATTTTACCCCATTATGGGATGAATTTCGAATAATGCTTAACACGTATTTAATTAATTTTATTGAAGAGCATTAAAACCAAGTTTCAAGTAATTCTGATCATAAATATTTTTTTGTATTGTATTATAACGTGTTTTCCCGTCGGAATTAGATAATCTCCTGCGGTAAAAAGTAGCCTATGTCACTCCCCAGCACTCCAACTATCTCCACACAAAAATTCACGCCAATCCGTCACTCCGTTTCGACGTGAAAGAAGGACAAACAAACAAACAAACAAACAAACAAACAAACAAACAAACAAACAAACAAACAAACAATCAAACACACTTTCACATTTATAATATTAGTATGGATCTTTTCTCAAACTATTCAAAGCGCGTATCCCAACACAACCCAAGTTTAGCGAAGGTAACCGCCAGTGTAAGACGGGCTTATAATTCCATTTGTTGAACGTTCAGTCCCTCGCCCCGGGACCAAAGCAACTTCCAGATGCAACTTTAATTGAAATATATTTTGTTCACTTTGGTAAAACATGGATTCGCAAGATCCGTTACAGAGCATTGCTCACTTGCGAGTGTTTCGGAATGATTTACATGTCTGGAGTTACCGTAATATGTTTACTTGTCTGACGAACTATCCGTTTACGCCATATATTATTCATAATTTGATTTTAATTTTCCCACTTTATAAGTATCTTTAAATAAAAATGCATATCGTACTTACTTATCGTTCGTTACGTATCGAGATATCATTCAATACTTTGTCATAGATTTGATGAAACACCGAACATAAGATGTATTTGGTAAAACAATACTAGAGTTAAATTACAGTGCTATGGTTTTTTTATTAATTTTCAAGTAGATTTCGCCCACGGTTTCTCTCACATGTTATGAAGATAAAAAATTAAGACTGTCTTCTGTCTTCAAAGATTAGTTAGGACATCAAGCTTATACGTGCATATCTGAAAAATCATAGGAAAATTTTATGATTGTTTTTGTGTACACGTTACGCTTCAAGTGCGGTTCCATATAAATATCAAGAAAGAATTCTTCCCTTGAGTAAAAGACTTCTTAATTTTTTAAGTGATTTTGTATCTTTTTATTTGAAAAGTAATTAGTTGTTGTAAAGATATATATTAATCTATATAATAACATGTAGCTTATTTATTGTTGTATGTAGTTGTTCGTGACATTAAATATTATATTTGTTGTAATATTGTATCTAGTGTGTAAAATCATCGATTTTGGGCTGATTTGATTTTGACGACTCCGATACAATACAAATGGTTCAGTAAGTTTCTTTTATTTTCTAAAACTATAGGTACCTATTTAAATTATTAAGAATCAAGAAATAAGTTATTAATATTCAATGTATTATTTTATGGCAATTACAGTTAAATAGATATTTTATGGCTTAAAATGAAATTAAAAATAATATTTTAATTAAACATAATGACGACACGTTTGGCTCAGTTTGTAGTGACCATTCTTGCTGTGCCACCGGTCGCGGGTTCGAACCCCGCTAGGGGCATTCATTTGTGTGATGAGCACGAATATTTGTACTCCAGTCATGGGTGTTTATATTTATAATATGTATGTATTTAAAAGTTATATATGTGTAATGTATCAACTATCTGGTATCCATAACACAAGTCTCGTAGCTTACCATGGAACTAGATGGTGTTGTGTGTTAATGTCCGGACATATTTATTTATTATTTATTTTAATTTAATTTTAAGCAACCCTGTACAAATTATTAACACCCGCGAACTAATTCAATCCGGTTCACCTTGACATATTGACAAGTGGGTATCTGAATGACGTCACAGGGCACATTTACGCTACCAATTTTATGAGCAATATCACTGAATAATACGAGGGGTGGTGAAGAGGGTCGCTATTATACACCTATACATACATTTATTTAGTTAGGAAGAAATCCTTCATTCGCTAAAAGATTTTGTGTGTTCTCCACATTGTGAAATAAAAAGTGGAGTTTTTTCATAATAGAATAATCGAAGCAAAGATGAGTCCAAATCTTGTTTGTTCATTTTTAAAAGATTGTATATTTATTAGGTTACCTTTCTATAATACAAATTGCGTATTTTTTGTTTACCGTTTGGTTCTTTCCCAGTTTTCTTTATATCTCGCTTTAATCAACTTCTAAGCTGTATTTTTGTGCGTCTACCTGTCCAGATAGTCCAATATGGTTGGTTGAATATTTTACAGAATACGTGTTGTGTGGAACTTAAAACGAATCAAATGCAGCTATCTATATTCAAGGTTACAGTAACCATTAGTTTCATTATTCATTTACTGATTTTTCATCAGATCAGCTTGATGGTATCAAACTACAGTATTGTCATCCGGTTTTCACATTCTTACAAAGTTTCCAATTCATATGAAAATAAGAATGAAGTAAAAATCGTCTTCGAAGATTTGATTAGGCATATATTTTGTAGTTACAAGTAAAGCTAATAAAAGTGTGTTAAAATAGAATATCAAGGAAGGTTCCTATAATATTAATATTTTTATTTTTTGTTGTTTTTCGTTTGAAAAATTAGTTTTGGTTTTTTTCTTTATCGTGAAAACATTAACTAAATTGGTGGGACAAATTACAGAGATTGCCCAAATGTAAAGCGATCTTGTTCTAGATATTTGTAACTGTTATTTTTTAATTGAGTACCTATATCTTTTTTTTTTTGTAGTTACGCAAAACAAAATATAATTATATAAAAAAAGTGGTGGTACCGAAATTTCAATGCTCAAACCTAACTCGCTCTGCGGTTTTTCGATTTATAAAAATATATTTAATTAACATTGAAAAACAAATTTAAACTCGTATTTTAAACACAAAAAAGTTACTTCGTTATTACACATTTCATACTTAATGGTCTTTAAGAATGAAATATTTCATAATAAGGGCCTCTATAAAACATTAAAATTATTTTCTACTTTTAAGAGCATAAGATATATTCGGCCAAAAATTACTTTTTGGAATGGTGCAACATTAGTCTGTGTCTGGTGTTGTAAATATCGCTGTCTGCGGACCCAAACTTCAGAAAATTTCTCTCGTTGACTGTTTATTTATGTGCTGTTATTGTCTAAATGGGTTGCAAACAATGGTATTTGAGAGTGGAGAGCAAAACTTTGTGAGAACAACTGATTTAACTATTTTGAATTGATTTTGTGGCATTTTTAAAAGATTTAGTTTAAGATTTAATTTGCAATGTTTGTTAGTTGGTATGTTTGTGTGAGGCAAATCTTGCGAGCTGAATTAGAACGTAGAAAAAGTTGAAATTTTACTTGTTCGTTTAATTTTGATATCAATGACTTTTTATGATAATTATGACCTGATTCTCCATCTAGGATGGGCTCCGGACGAAGCAACTCCTCAATAATTAATAATTCTAACACAAAATTTTATATTTGCATTCAATTATTGTAGGCCATTCTAAAATCCATCATGATTTGGCTGCTGCGTCCATGATTAGCTCCAAACGAGAGATCTCATCAGCGGTCAACGTCACAGATACAGAATTTTATATAAGTACCTATGCGTTTAGTTATGATTCCGTTGACTTTAATAGTGCACCTACACCATGACTTGTAAATTAAAAAAATATGTAATTAACTTATAGCAACAAAAATCATGTAAATCTAAGAAAACCAGCATGAATTTATGACCTTAAAACCAAACTTCATATCAGTATAAATATCCCGTAATACCTACATCTAATAATAAATTATATATAATAATAATAATAAAAGAAGATTTTAAAATATTTTTTTTTAAACCACTTGAAATATTATAACACCAAATTCTCTGTTAATATTCTCTTTCTTCCATAAAGCTTTTTGATGCGACATAAAATATTCCCATGACATTCACATATTTAATTTCATATGAGTTACATTGTTGAAAATAGGTATTATACTATGTGGCTAAACAAAAGTTTCATCATGACGCTTACTACTTTGAGATTATTGACTATTATGTCTGGCGATTGCGAACCTTTGTACATAGATCCATACTTTGTTTACTTTATTTGAAAGGATAAGCTTGGTTTTTAGTATCCAATAAAGTTGTGAACCTGTACTATAGAATAAATTCTAAAATCAAATAGAATACTTTAATAGTAAATGAAATGGACTCCTGCTTTAAGTTTTTATTTTTATTAAGGTTTCTGTCTGCCTCATATTGCGCATGAAAACTAAGCGAAATAAATTTCTTGGAGACATTTTTGGAAACTATGTTTCGTGTAAATTAGCTGTGTAAATTTGATACATTTTTCTTGTTTATGGCTTCAAAATGTGCCAGTTGAGTACAGATTACTTTGCCAATGTCACATAGAATGGAGAAGACACGAGGAAGAATGGTCGATAAAATAGGTTTATTATTATTATTAGGAGTAAATCATTTGTAGATCTTGGATATAAATAATAATAAGAAAATATGGTAATTGTTAGAGATTATAAGCAATTACCAAAATTTGAGTATTCCACGTCAAATTTTTTTTTTATCAGACCACCTCGGGTCTAAATTAACAGAATACATACTCGTACCTAGTATTGAACTCCGTAACCATGCAGAAGCACACCCTTCGACAAAATAACTAAAAGTGAAAGTGTTGCCTTAAACTTCCATAATTGTAATGTGCAACCTGATCAGTTAAAATTTTACTATATATACACAGATATTGATAAAGACAAAACAAATAAAAGCCATCTATACATATAATATAATTCTGAGTCGAATCTGTACATTATATATTCTCTGTCTGTCTGTCTGTTACGCATCACGAGAAAACCACTGGACAGATTATAATGAAATTTGGTATAATGATAGTTGGTTGTCCGGGTCAACATTTAGAATACTTTTTACTGCGGAAAAATATCTCATCTCTGAGAAATCTAAACTAACTTTCAAACGTAGGGATGAACCCGAGTGGAGCGAAGGTGAGTCGCTAGTTCTATATATAACATGTCTTCTCCATTCTACGACGACATTGGCGAAGTAAATGGCACTCCTAGGAGCCACTAAAAAAAGAATTGAATTGAATTCAAACGAAAAGTATCTAATCATATTATATCAGAGAAATAACGAAGCAAAAGACATATAAAAATCAATGTTCGTCTACTTACGAACTATTAGTATGAATTAATTATTACTTAATCGGGAATAATCATGCAAAAGGATTTTAACTTATCTGCTGATACATACATATATTATGCAAGTCCGTCCGTTATAAGATATTCATGTACCAAATCCAATCGGGCTAGGACGAGGAACAAAGTGTTTCACCTTTATTTACTCTGACTTTTCTTATTGCTGGGTAAATAAAATTATTTTATGGTATCTATTTGTGTGGCTTTTTTTAATATAGCCTATATATTTTTTAAAATAATAATATGTCTATTAAATGGGATGAATATCAATGAAAACTTTTTCTGTAAATAAAATAAGAATTTTTCAAACTAAATAACTCTTTTTATGTGTATGTATGTGAGATGTTATTTGCACAGTACTGAAGCTCAAATAACCATTAAAAATGTGTTTGTTTTAACTATGTTGCACGCTAATTTCTAAGAAGAGCTGAGCCAATTTCAGAGAAGTTTTCTACCACAAAGAGGATTTAAAAGTGTGTAATATAGTGTCGTCATAGTAATTTAAGTTAGATTTAAATTAAAGTTGGTAATAAAAGAAACAACAATTTCTGATTCGATTTTATACAAAGTAAATATTAAAAGAAATCCATTACAAAGGTATTCTCTTCCTGTTCCTGCGGCAAGCTTAAAAGTTCATAGTTCATAATTTTACTTTACGGAACAAGAAGTCAATATTAATGTATATAGTATACTAGCATTGCCCGCGGCTCCACACGCGTTCAGATGACCAAAAACCAAATTCTTAGGTTTTACATATTAGTATACTCTTACAGTGCAGTTTTTGTATTTTTTCTCAGTAATGAGATATCTTCCCGCGGTAAAAAGTATCCTATATGTTGACCCGGATAAACAGCTATCATCATACCAAATTTCATCAAAATCTGTCCAATGGTTTTCTCGTGATGCGGTAACAGACAGTCAGACAAAAATTCTAAAAACTATAGAATCGGACTCTGTATCGATAATAATATCTATTTCAATAAGATTTTCCAAAAAATATTTAATGTACAGATTCGACTTAGTTACAATTTTATTATATGTATAGATGTACTCATTTTTAATTAATTCAAATTGTTGTTATTTTTAATTTAAAAAATAGCTGTTTATATGTTAATGTCTCTAGTTATGTGATATACCAACGCGCTTCGTTCCCTTATATTATGTTTAAAAATCTGTTAAGATACTTCAAAAGGCCGTCTGTACCTTCATTACAAGTCTCCGAGGCGCTTACAATAGCTGTGTAAGTATTCAGGTAGGGGCTGAGTAACCTCTCGTGATTTCTCAGGAGATGTCTTGTGAATGGCGGTCTCTGGGCTACTGGGCCGAGTTGGATACGAAAAATATGGAGTGAGATTACATTTCTTTGTACAGTATCATTTATTTTTAGAATGTTTTATATTTTATTTAAATGTTGGGTTTTTTTAATATTTTTTATACGTTTTAATATATAAAACTTGATTAATACATAATAATTATAATAAGTATTATAAAACTTCGAACAGACAATCTAAAACAAGTGGAGTGTCTGAATTATATCAAATTGTTTTTGTGTATGCCATAGATATGTATTTAATACTTTGGCTGATAATATTTGTAATAGGTATACTCACATCTATACAGATATATAAAATTGAAGTGTTTGTTTGTAATGTTAAAATAACAACTTCGTACTAAATGCATATGAAAGTATTATAAGGTAGGTACTTCATGGAAAAAACAGTTTTTAATTTTTTGTCTATCTGTCTGTTTGTTTGTTCCGGTAAGTTCCGAAACAAATGGACTGATTTTGACGGAACTCACGGATATATAGCTGATCTTATAAGGAGTAAGTTAGGCTATTTTTATTATAGAAAAAAAATTTGGGTTCCCCGCAAAAAAACCATGAAATTGTGAACAAAATCCACGTACCTAGATGTAGGGACGCACCCGAGCGAAACGAAGGTAAGTCGCTAATATAACAATAAGTTATATGTATTTTCCACATAGGTAACTACTATACTAACCGTTTATTTATTCGAAACCAAAATCTAACATTAATCCCTCCACGACCGCGGACACGCCGGCGTGTCAGTTAACAATAGATATCTCAGAATTTTAATTAATTTCTTAGAAATTTACCTGGAGGTGTTAAACATGAATTCAAACAGTTTAATTATTTGCATGTTACCCTGTTATCCATTGGATGTAAAATTTCAAATTAAAAAAAAAGTATAAGTAAAATAATCTTCATAGGAATTCATCGATAGGAATTAAATAATACAGAAATTTGAAGGTAATCCTTTTCCATGCATTTTGACTCAACCTGTAATTCTTTATATGTATATCCATGTATAAAAGGAAGCTATATCAGACTGTTAATTTTAGGCTAAATTTACGAAATTTAATTACGCTAATGAAGTAAAATGCGTTTATCCGCGCAGTGGGGATGTCGCTTTAAAGAGTAACTTATTTGTAGATGTGGTAATTTTATACATATTTTATCCATTTGTAAGGTTTTACAGTCTAAAAAGTAAGCAATATTTTTTTACGTTCGTTTGTACGATTTAGATTGATACCTTTTACTGGAAAAACAATTAAATGTTAAGAGTAAGTGTGATCAATCAATAGGAACATAAGCTATACTTAGAGCTCTTATGCAGCTGATGGATGCTCTTATACATATGTATATAGTTTATGTAGGAACGAAATATTTCCAAAATAATAAAAAAATTGTCATTTATTTGGCTTAAAAAATCAGGTTCTAAATTCTATTATGTAGAGTATTTTTGTGTACCTATAATATGTTACCGGCCAAACCCAATTTCAGGCCAAACTCGTTTGTTCTAAACCAAAATGGTTCACCTAAAGTGTGTCAGAATGTATTAGTTTAGGCCAGGACGAAATACTAAATACTTTAGGCTTAACTACATAGTTTGGCCTAAGCCGAACTGATTTCGAGATATTATTCGACTGCAGTTTAGTATATGGGAAGCGGCCTCTGAAGGAGTGGGTAGTATTATTATGTGACAGGCCCGACTACGATAATGTAGACTGAGAAGGCTCAGCCTTCTCGTTAGGTCTTTTTTTTATTCCAAACCTAGAATCCCCGATATCATAAGTACTATGTTATTTTAAATTTGATTTACAATTTATAGACTAATAAATAACTTCAAGAGAGTTTTAAAAATTATTAGTTAATATCCAACAACCTAAGTCTGGCCGCGTATAATATTACCAGATAAACATTTTAAATAGACGGTTTACTTAGATTTCCTTATACCCTGGTGGTTCCGTTGCCTCAGCTCGGATCATAGACTCGGTCTGTGGCAGACGCGCTTTGAGCAGAAACTAATTGCAAGAGAGCCATACAACGTTGATGTAAAAACTATGGAAGATGTAAAACAATTATTTATTCAATAATTATATAAAAAATAATTAAAATGGAACGACATGTTTTACTTGTAAAAAATCTATTATTTTAAATATTTTGTGTTGATTTGTAGAGTAATATTTAGTTTTAGAGTTTAATAAAAATTAATTTATTTATTAAATATTTTCGAAATAAAAACTCTATTTTTAAGGATTTTAAAATCTCATTACCATAGGAAAGTATCGTAGGCTAAGAAATAATAAAATATATCTATCACTTATAATAACACATATACATATAATAGGTATATTTTGTCTGTTCATAAATAACTTAGGCCAACTTTCCTATTAAAACATTTCGTATTCATATTCGCTTCATACTATCAAGTCATCGTATACACATTTCGGTCCGTTAATGGACATTAACATTATCACATACCCGTAGCCCTTCAGAGTACCCCGTGTCACAGACCGGAAACGATAAACGTGCATACACATATTATATGTATAAGGGTTCCCATCCACAATAGATTCAGGTAGAATAATAATAGAATCTCATCATACTTACCTATAATTATTATTAAACGCAACGTATCTGTCTGTATGTCCGCTTATTTAACATAACTTTCTGCATAATTATATTTTACATGATGTTTATCGTTAAAATACCTTATTTGTCTTTAGTTGTTTAGCTTCTTGAACTCAAATTTTGTTCTAAAAACATAGGCTAGAAAATATTCTAGTAGTAAGAAGTAAGAAGTGTTAGTTAGTTAGTTAGTTGTAGTGAATAACAGGCTAGGTGTAACATCTCGAAATCTACGTTAAATAAGGTATCGAATTGTAATACAAAATCCTCGTTATCTATCCCATTGAAATGGGGTTTTTAGCTACAGAAAAATATAATAAAAGTTTATTTAATGGAAAACATACTTAATATTTGCAAACCTGAAACCACAACAATTGTTATTCGTCTCACGTCTCGCTTTAGAATCAATGTTTTAAACAGTGAGCTGTGAGTCATAAACAAACTTTGTTAACTTTGTTAACAATATTGAAAATTACAACATTTAAACCCGATTGCCTTTTATGTACTGATTTGCAATCACGAGTAATGTTTGAATCCATTCAATTCGTTTGTTTGTCATTCACGTAAAAGCTGAAATCTATCCGATTAACTAAAATCTAATGGTTTAACAGAATTATTAAAAACAAATAAATATAATTGAATATTTAGATTTTTTATTAATTGGTAGTCAGTTATTTTGTGTCCTCAAACTAATGTATTACTAAATAATAGCCGTTTTCTCCCAGTCTCACTCTAAACACCAACCGTTGGGTACATATTGAATGAGCTTAGTTTTCTTTATAAAAATTGGGAAAATATTTAAGACTAACAAGTCACCCTCGCTTCGCTCGGGTTCCGCCCTAGTTGCGTTTTAGCGTTTAGTAGGTATAGATTTCTCAGAGATGAGGTATTTTTCGACAGTAAAATTATTCTACATGTTGACCCGGATAACCAGCTATCATCACACCAAATTTTATCAAAATCTGATCAGTGGTTTTCATGATGCGGTCACAGACAAACAAACAGACAAAAATTCTAAAAACTATAGATTCGGCCTCTGTATCGATAGTAATGACTATTTTAATAATATTTTCCAAAAGTATATTTATTGTACTGATTCGTCTCAGATTTTCATTATTTGTATAGATTATTTTTTAAAATACTGCCTCGGTGGTGTAGTGGCTAGTATGTACGGCTGCACACCCGGAGGTCCTGGGTTCGAGTCCCGGGTCGGGCCAAGTTTAGTTAATGAGTCTTTCTGTGTAGAAAGCCTGAGTAGCAGCCCGGAGTTGGGAAGTTGGCGGTGTTTCACCCCCGTGCCTCGGAGAGCACGTAAAGCCGTCGGTCCTGCGCCTTAACTCTCACTGGTCGTGTCGAGCAGTCGTCCCACCGGAGTATGAGAGTGACAGGAATAGAGAGTGCACTTGTGTCTGCGCGTACACTTGTGCACTATAATATCTCCTGCGCAGTTGGCTAGTCTCAATGAGATTGGCCGCCGTGGCCGGAATCGGTCAGGAGAACATCATCATTTTAAAAGTAATAAAACAGTTATGTCAATCACAATACTACAGATTTTAATATATAATTTGAAATTGTATATTTTTTTAATTCTAGATGTTTATTTATATTATAAAGTAAGAATTTGCACTTGGTCGGTATTGGTTTTTTATTTATCATTTTATAATAATTGAAATTTATCATTACGAATTTGATGAATAAATTATATCATCATCAACACAAAATAACATAGCGTTAGCATGTTATGAAAAAAAAAACTAAATACACACTAACTTACATATAATATGAAGATGACAGAAACAAAATATGTAAATTAATATCAGACTCCATGTTTAATCTAGTCACAATCTATATCTTCGACAAAGACTCCTGGATTAAAGCCAACGAAGATGTTTGCTGCTCACAAGTAACTACTTAGGTCCGATTCCATTTGCAATACCAAAATACGAGTACGTGGTCGTGGCTCAATAACTGATAGTAATTAACTGTTCCAAAGGATAACACCGTCAAAGGCTCCTGACATTGACGATTGATACAAAGGCCTCCATTAACTAAAGTGTATTGTTGGATACAGTTTAAGGCCTGAAGTGACAAATCATCTCATCGTCGAAAGTGTTTTGTCTAGTTCATGAGCCTATTATTACAATTCTTAGCTTTTTATGCAAATGATACCTTTTAATTGGAAAAAATATTTAGATGAGAAGTATCTACAGGAGTATGAAGGTTACAGTATTTCATGAAATATGTTATTATATTGTTGGTAATTATATGCTCAAATTTTAATCTCGTGAGTAACATCGTCATAAATGGCAAAAAAAAAACAATTTAATCATCTCAATTCAAACTAAATATTTTCTTAGAAAGGTCTTAATAATAAATATTAAAAGAAATAAGATTAAATAAGAAATAATCTTACAGTTTTTAAGTCTTAAATGTGACGTCTTTAACAATTTCAAAGTCAATGCACACGAATACGTCCATGTAGGTACTCGGAAGTAAGGGGGCATAAACCAGAGAGAAATTAGCTATGAAACCACGTAAAGGAGGCATTTTACTGCATTCGGTAATTGCCAGTAATTTAATACTTGCTTCTGGGTTTAAGAACCTCTTTCCTTACAATCATGTTGAACACACATGTGCTAATGTAGGTATAATGTTTAACTTTAAAATATTTTGTATTTTAAAAGTACTAACTGATATAATTTTTTGTCGTTTTAAATTAAATTAACAATAATAAACGAAATTGCATGCAGAGTATTTGGAACTGTTGAAGTACTTACGAGGAAAAATTGCGGTTCCGAAAATTTTGTAAGGCTTTTGAAGGGTTCTGAAAATTATAAACAAACAAATTCGAACTTCGGCAGATTGCTAGAAAACATGGCTTATAAAAATGAATAAATTACAGGTATTTAACAACAAAAAATTAAAATACAATTCTTAAACAAGAAAAGCTTAATCTATAGTTCATTAACACTGAAGAGATTGTTTATTCTTTGTTATTTTGTTTTTTTGAATACGCTTATCTCTGGACCGATTTTATAAATTATTTTTACATTCTACAGTCTATTTATTAAGTTATTTATCTATAAGGGTTAGGATATCTAAAATCAAACTAAAATCCTTAAGATCGAAACAATAAATAAACTACGCGAATCCAACCGCGCGCTATAGCTAGATTTATATAAACTTCCAACAATTTTATTAATATCGTTTTGCCCGAAGCAAAAGTCTAGGTGTCGCGCATATTTTATCATGAGAAGGAAATTGAAACACGTTCTCGAACAAGTCAGAGCGTGATGGAACTCAAGCCGAAAGCTGTAATTGATAACTAATCCTTCCTTTCAGACACGCTCACGACATGATCTACACGCTCGTGGCTTTATTGTTTGTCGCCGGGTGATGGTTTTGTATCTAAATTGCTCTTTCGTAATTTATATCTGAACAACAATAACAAAAGCTTCAGTAAATTTATAATTTTCTTGAATTTTAACTACACTTTCTTTAATCTTAGCCTAAATCCTCAGGGATGAAGCTGCTTTGGGCTTAGAGATTTTGATTAGAATTGTATGGTGTTAGAGGATAGGATTCTTATCTCCATACATCAGGCGATTTCCGTGTAAGTCGTTTAACTTAGAGTTTTAGTTGAATATATTTTTAAAATTAGAGCAAACATAAAGAAAAATATTATTTACAAGTTACCTTCAACACTGTATCAGATTTCTGAAGAGCATGTATAATATTTAGAAACGGTAATAGATTAAATTTCTCGTCATTAATCGTTTTGAAATGCTCTTGGATCGCCTTACAACTACATATAATTACGCAATAAGTTTGTAAGATAGCCGTTTTTTTGTTTGTTATTAATTATATTTAATATCTAAAAAAGTCAACTCAAGCCTAAACTTATTAGCAATATTTTCAAATGTACAATAAAAACTTTTTGCTAGCGAAATCAAATAGATTTACCCGAAAAACGTAAGATTATTGGGTTTTATTATCTAGTTATATAGAATATATTATACCAGCAGCGAAGTGAGGCGCGTCGTAAATAGTTAATCACGTACGAAAATATTTTCTCTTACATACTTATGTAATTTGGGACACATTATTTGTAGTGTTCTTTTTACGAGTGCTACGTAATTCTTTTCTTTGATGTGGTCTGTGGAACAATAAGAACGTTGTGCTTCATTGAAATACACCGGGCCATTTACGTCTCGATTGAAATATACCAAGCAATAAACCTAAAACCCTTAGTTTCAGGCGAATGCCGTAAATTTGACAACTAATTCTTCTTTAGCTCGACCAATTTGTTTTAGGCTGCACTTCATGGTGCTATAAGTTGCATTCAGCAAGTTATAGGATTGCAAAAATTTTGCTTTATATTCCAAACAGAAAAATTCAAGAAAAGTGTATCTTAATTATTTATCTAATATTATAGTTTTTTTGACTATACGTACATCTGACTAGGCGGATAATTGAAATCCGTCAGAGTTCCTCGTCGGGGATGACAAATGGCACCGTCCATTCCGTGTATACTTTTGTGTACGAGCGATTGATAAGAAAATGAAAGTCACGATTCCCAACTAAAGAAACGACACATATCAAATAAAAATAAACGCCAATATTTACACTGTATTTATTTTTTTATATTTTATAACATTACACACATAGTATTTTTTATTTTTGATATAGGTAAGTCCTAAGATATTAATGAATATTAAAAAAAAATAGACAAATCGCTGAAACGATTTTGATGAAATTTGGCAAGGTCACAGCATTCCTTTTATTTCGTGAAAGGAACAAAAAGTATTTTTTATTTTATTTATTACGGTGCTTTTTTATTTTCATACACTTTAAATTTATTTGGCCTTAGCTGCAACAGTAGACAGTTATATTTGACTGTGACACAAGAGGCCTATGATATTTAACGTCCGCTCGTCCGTTGCCTTGCTGATATTAACATGAATGGTTTGGCTAACCCTTAACGAATCGACCGCGACGTAAAGAATCAGTACCTTTGCTATTGTGTTTCTTCCGGTGGATGAGAGAAAGGTAGATTCTAATTCCCATCCTTCTCCCTGGGGATAGACCTCATTATTACAGCTGATGAAGCGTGAGAGCCTATCAGCAGGCAGATAGAAATTATGAAAATTAAAAAGAGGCAAATGTTCTTTATAATTGGTTATCAAGAAATGCTTATCTAACACAAATTTAATCTTTCAATCTGGGAGCCCAAATACTATTTTATATAGAAAAAATATAATAGGCGTTCTGCCAAAGTTAAACTTTTTATTTAAAGGAGAAATCTGTGTAGCTTTAGAATGATAAAACTTGGTTAACGACTGGTAACGATTTCCGGAAACAAATAATGCATCTTTAACAGACGGTATTAAATTAGCCGCGATACAAAATCTATACATATAATAAAATTGTAACTAAGCCGAATCTGTACATTAAATATTTTTTGGGAAATCTTATTGAAATAGACATTATTATCGATACAGAAGCCGAATCTATAGTTTTTAGAATTTTTGCCTGTCTGTTTGCTACCGCATCACGGAAAAACCACTGGAGGGATGTTGATAAAATTTGGTACGATGATAGCTGATTATCAGGGTCAACATATAGGAGGACTTTTTACCGCGGGAAAATGTCTTATTTCTGAGAAAAAATACAAAAACTGCATTGTAAGAGTATACTAATATGTAAAACCTAAGAACTTTGTTTTTGGTCGTCTGAACGCGGGCGGAGCCGCAGGCAATGCTAGTATTATATAAATTTAAAAATATTTCTGGTAATAACATGTATCTCATACAACTTTGTTAAAATAAGTTAATCACAAATATTATTTTTATTATGTTATGTAATATTGTTTTTATTATGTATCTGTAACTCTTGTCTGTCTGTGCAATAAACACTTGTCTTTTTAATACCATTGTACAATCGCTGCATTATTTTTTCCTATAATCTGAAACTAAATAATAAGATCACTATTTCATTAAAATCATAAGTAATTGAGAAAATAACAATTTTTTTCCAGGTTTTGGGTAGTCTGGAAACTATCTTGGTCCTAGCATCAAATTCAGGTTACCAGGGATATCCATTATATAAACATTTATATGTATACACTATGGATATTTCTACAATTCACAAAAATCGAATCAATTAATAGGTTCAAAAATACTCCGTAATATGACTGCCCAGTTTTTCTACTGTCTGACTGACTATAAAAAGGATAAAGTTTAGTAAAGTATTTTTAAATAAAAAAACGCATTCATCCATCTATTGAAATAGGTCCATGGGTAAATAATAAACGTAAACGTAAAAATAAGTTACCTCGTTTTTGTCGGAAGTATAAAAATATCTAAGATATTGATGTCCAACGATCTGATAAAAATCATTAGGTATCAGTACCTTGAGTCCAGTGAGCATGATTGTTGTAAAGCATTTCAAACGTAGGGAATCAAAATAAATCCGCGAAAAAAATCGAAAAGATAGTTTTATTTAAAACTAGCATTGCCCGCGGCTCCGCCCGCGTTCAGATGACTAAAAACCAAATTCTTAGGCTTTACATATTAGTATACTCTTACCATGCGATTTTTGTATTTTTTCTCAGAAATGAGATATTTTTCCGCGGTAAAAAGTATCCTATATGTTGTTAATAGTTTGGCTTAGTTAAACTAAACCCGGGTAACCAGCTATCACCATACCAAATATCATCAAAATCTGTCCAGTGGTTTTCTCGTGATGCGGTAAGAGACAGATAGACAAACAGACAAAAATTCTAAAAACTATAGATTCAGCCTCTGTATCGATAATAACAATAAGATATTCCAAGAAATATTTAATGTACAGATTCGGCTTAGTTATAATTTTATTATATGTGTAGATCCCAAATATTCGCGTAAATGTAAGAAAGTAATAGTATGGCTTAGTTAAACTAAAGATGAAATAATCACTACCTATTTAAACATAATATATTCGGGCCATCGCAAGTACCATCTGTCATACATAGCGCAGTTATAGTCCAACGGGGTAGAATTTTTGTGTTCGCGCCATAACTTTTATTTGGAAAAAGTTACCTCTAAGGCTTTTATCTGTTTAATGCGTGTTCAGGATTTCATCGCTTTGTTAGAATAAAATATTTTCGCAAACAATTTGATAACTTTTTTTGCATTTTAATTTAGTGTTGTATAATAAATTTTGTCCTTTCATTTAAAATGTTAGTTTGGCTTTGTTTAATTCTTAAGTAAAAATAGATGTTATAGTATGCAAGTATGCGCATAGACATAAGTGTACTCTCTATTCCTGTCACTCTTATACTCCGGTGGGACGACTACTCCACAAGACCAGTGAGAGATCAGGCGCAAGACCGACATATTTATGACCTCTCCAAAATTCGGCGATGAAACCTTGCAAACTTACCAAGTTCACGCTGTTACTGGGACTTTCTTAACAGAAATACTTAATCCCTAAATTTGACCTAACCAGGACTCGAATCCAGGACCTCGGGATGTGCAGCCGTACAAGTTAGCCACTATGCCACCGAAATAGTGAGTCACTTTTTTTCATACATAAAACAAAGTCATACAACAAAGTCGCTCTCTTCGTCTGCCTGTTTCTCCGTTTACTCCTTCTAAGCTATACAACAAATGATTCGGTTTTCACTAATAGAAGGAGCGGTGAGCGAGGAAATTTTGCGTATATAATTTTTAAATATTTTGTACCAAATAACTTAGCCTAGACGGTGTTTTGTCAAAAAACTGTTTTGGTACCATTATATGGCTAACGCTGTCGACCTTTAGAGATACAGCAAAACAATATAGGTCTTAAAGAGGCCTACAGTAAAGTCCGCAATAGCATGTGTGTTCCTCCTAAGGTACGCTCACAATAACTCTTTTTATTTATATAAAATGCACTAAGGATACGAGAGTAAGTTACTAGTATATTATACATGATATATATGTTATAGATATATTTTTTGATCATTCTCACGCAGCGCAGGTGGCTACAGATAGCTAGTTTACAGGACTGGATACAGGTTTAATTTTATCCCAATTTTTATAAATTTTAATACTTTATACTAAATTTCTTCTTTTAAATATTTCAATGCTTAAAATCAGAACTCATGAATAACGATCTCTAATAAAGAGCTATTTTCGCAAACAATTTGAAACCAAATCTGTGTAAATAAATTATAATAATCTTGCTTAAATTAGCGTTTTAATTTTCATTGTTAAAACAATGTTGCCAAAGTCGGTAAACTTTTAATAAACACCGAGCCGAGGGAAATCCGCCGGAACTTTGCGATGGTAAGATATATCATTTAAGTGTGAATGAAAATATTTGAAATTCAATGAAATATGTTCATGAAATTTTACTTAACATATTAATATATTCATTTATTCAAATTCAAATTAATCAAGTGTTTGGTTCATGTTATGTCTTCTCGTAGTTTTCCTAACTAATGAACTGTTTAACATTTTCTCATGTATAGTTGTAATTACATTCTAAATTCCGCACTCTGGCTGTAACTCCTGAGTTACCGTAACGGTGTAATGCGACGTATTTCACTATTCAACTTAAGATGCGACAGAGGTTATGTATAATTTCCCGTGTAATAGCAAAACAGGAACTAAGTCACGTTTATAATGAACGAATATATTTATAAAGTCTATCACTTATTTGATTTTTAGTTTTCTTTTAGCGATAGCCACTCTAGGAAAGACATATATATGGCTCTTAAATATATACTCGTAAGTATTTTTGCAAGATGTACCGAAATAGTTCAATGACGCTAAAACTTTTGGACGGTTTTGGATTATTTTTGTATAGATAGATGAAATTTACTGGGTAACATATAAGCTACTTTTAGGCACCTAGGGCAAAGCGAGTTTAGGTCACTAGTATAAACTTAATATCCCAAATTTAAGTAAACCAACCAAATTCAAAACACCGTTGGGGTGCTGTAGTGTGTGCGCAAGCGATCGTGCAACGCCCCATTGCATTACGGCGAAGAGTTCCGCTGTCGGTTTTAGTGAGTAGGAGTCTCACAGTACCCTGCCTGTTGACGGCCGACAGGAACACCATGGGATTCCCTTACGAAAACAAAAAAATAATATTAACTAGAATTGCGCGGAAGGTTATAGAAAATACGCACAAAATATTTCTCATGCTATTTTACTCTGGTTACAATGAAAACAGAAAATTTACTATTATTTTAGTCTACGATCAACAATACTACGTTGATAGAAGATTTTAGTGTATAGAATAACTTTTATACGAGCTTCATTTTATAGTTCTAACGAGAGAAAGTAATTATTGGTAGATCCGGTAACAAACCTTACCTACGGCTACACGTTACGTAAACCTCGCACCTTTACGTGTTTATTTTTACCCTGTAGAAATAAGAAATGGCAATATGAAAGCAGTTTTAGTTTGACACAGGGTAAATAATGTAGACGAAAGGATTGGGTCGGCGCAAAGCAGAACAACGTTCATATCAGTCGCGATGGCTTAAAACTGTTGCGGCTTGTAAGCTAACAGAACAGAGACACTAGGGCGTTCGTCTTATAAATATTTTAATAAACATTAAACCTACATTTTGTCTGGAGAATTTTAATAAGGGCTGCAAAATATTATATTTGCGTTTTGTTAAGGACAGTACTCAATAAACTATATATCTGAATTCCTTATTAGATATAGAAATTTGATATAAGCTCTATGTTAATTATTCTAAATAATAAATAAATACGTTGGGACATTAACACACAGCGCCATCTAGTCCCATGGTAAGCTACGAGGCTTGTGTTATGGATACCAGATAGTTGATACACTACACATATATAACTTTAAATACATACATATTATAAATATAAACACCCATGACTGGAGTAAATCAAACAAATGAATGCCCCCAGCGGGACTCGAACCCGCGACCGCTGGCACAGAAAGTAGGGTCACTACAAACTGAGCCAAACGTGTCGTCATAAATGACTATCAATAGTACGGAAAATACAGCTAGATAGGTTATTGGAAACAACCAATATATTCTTACTAATATTATAGATGCAATCATTTCTTTGTTGGTTTTCATGTGCTTCTTTTTCTGGTTATTAAATAATAACTATGTATTGAAGAAGGTTTGGGCTTTTTTTTAATAGAAAAAAGGGGCAAACGAGCAAACGATCCACCTGATGGTAAGTGGCTATCGCCGCTCATAGACAGCTGCAACACACGAGGAGTTGCGAATGCGTTGCCGGCCTTTAAGGGACCTGAAGACACGGCTCTTGAAAACCCCATGTTATAGCGCTCAGGGAAAACCTCAGGAGGAAGATTCCACATTTTAAGAATAAGTCATGTATTCGGCCCCTTTTAACGTCTCAATGCTGGACACAGACGTTTCTTCGATACTACTTTTCTTAATTAATAAATCTATTTCAATTATTTGATGTGTTTACACTATTGTCTGTATATTTGACATATTATATTAGTAATAATAATACAATAATACTAATCTTTTTCCACTCCACGGCTTCTATGTTCGGCTTAAGCGCACTCAAAGTAATCCGTGCGTGCATTTATAAACGGAGTTCTGTACACCTGAGTGAAATGAGATGGATGCAGGAAATCGCGAGTAACATATGCGTTGACTGTACTTTTCTACATTAGTCATTTTGTTTGAAACGTTGAATTCTCCATACTCTCTAAGCGAATACCTGTAGGTAGTTGTGTTTGAGAATATGTTTAAAGAGGTCTTGTAAGAAGCTATTGTTAAGATGTACACTGGTATTACGTTTGACGAAAATGTCATGTAAAATGTTCATATTAAGCTTCTCATTTAAAAAGTACGTTACGGTTGGTAATTGTATGACGGATAGTGATTTCGTTTTTATAATACGTGTAGTGTCGTTAAAATAAAAAGATTATATTGCTAGATTTAAAAAAATAGCAAAAAGTATTTAATTAAATCATTTATAGATTTAATAACATAAAATACTTTAGGAATCTGATCAGTCGGCTTCAGTAAGGTAGGTAGGAGTAATTTTACATACGTATGTATGTATTTTTGATATGTAAATGTATTTATAGGATTTTCAAAAAAAAAACTGTTATCATTATTATTGTATTATTTTTGTTTTTCTAAAAACTATATTGTTCACACCCTTTCCCTTTTACAGTTTGTCAATTCCAACACCTTAAGGTTGCCTGGGAGAGATTGCTGATAGCGATTAGGCCGCCTCTTGTATCTACATAGTCCTATATCTATTTTTCTTGTACTATTTTTTCTTACTTTGTGTAGGTAAAATACAGAATATATATTATTAATAATTATTATTCTCTGGTCAATATTAGTTCAAGCCTCAAATGGGGAGATTGACCAGAGATGCTGCGGAAGGTCAGCTGTCAGAGCGTCGTGATGAAAGAAATCCTGCGGCGTACTTATTAGGATGGAGAAGGCTTCGTTGGATAATAGTGGCTTTTCTAACTGGTAACTCACAACCTTGTTGTCCAATATCTTGTTATCTGATAATGTTTAAATGCAATAAATATGTGTCAAATTAGTTCTAAACCACTTTCTACAAAACAGTTTTTAAACAAAACACAAAAGCTAAGAAGTATTTGATATAAAAAATATAAACTTTAAAAACTTAACATATCGTATTGTGATTTTTCTATTAACTTTCTTATAACATTGAAGACTGAAGAAAATGTATATTTTAATTTTTGCAAAACTATGAAAAAAATAATTAACAGTAATATATACATTTTTAATTCTATTTAAAATAATATATTTTTATATTTATATTTGCAATGTATGAAATAAACTTTACAAAGTTATTTTTTACAGTATTTGCATATAGCGGGAAATGCAAACATAAAAACTTTTGTAACTTTTATTATACCAGTTACGCCATCTAGTTGAAATAATTTCTCAAACAATTCGCAGTACATCTAAATTTGTAATTCTAATACTCTTGCATAGATGGCGCACTTTATAATTTAATATAAAAATAACTATTAAATAATAAATTTTATTAAAATTACCTTGAATTTATTTTATATCAGTATTTTGTTAATTTTAAATCTATTAAGAAATCAGTAAAAAAAATTTTTTAATGAATTCATAACAATACAACGATACGTTCATTTATTGATAATCAGAATTTGATATCGACAGACCCGGACGGACAGACGGCGTTGACGGGTCCCCATTCAAGAACGGATTGTTAATTATTGTTATGTGAATAAACGGAAATTGGAAATTCTAATGAATAATTAATATATTTCTATGTGTTTTATTCGTTAATACGGTTATAATGTATACAAGGAGTACTTGTGCTTATATAAAAATAACATTGAATAAAATAGCAACACTGTCTTTCTCATATTTTCAACCGACTTCTTCAAAAAGGAGGAGGTTCTCAATTCGGCTGTGTTTTTTTATATGTTTGTTACCTCAGAACTCCGCCATTTATTAACCGATTTGTTTTGTTTTGTTTGAAAGTGTATACATCCCGATTGGTACCACTTAAATTAAAAAAAAATACCACCCCTAAGGATGGAAAAATAGCTAATGATGAATTTAACCTACTTCTAATTATTGTCATATTGACTTGAAACTTTGCAAGTGTTTCTATTTCCGTTGATAGTACAGTGGTTCGGTATGTATCGTCAACCTGATCTGACGGTAAGGCCAGAAGGTGGATAGGTGGAACTCTTCAACGGCTAATAGTAGATATTTTGAGTTTGGGCTTATTTTGCTTGATTTGATAAGCCTAATACATTGGAATCGGAATTTAGAGCCAGGGTTTTAGTGTTACTAAAAATAGCGAATTTTAGTTTGACAGTCTTCATATAAAAATTGGTATCAAACTAACTTAAGCGGCTTAAGCGAATATTTTATTAAAATGTTTTCCTTTTATTTTGCTACTACTATATCTTCACAAAAAAAACCGACTTGAAAAAAATACTAAAAAGTAAAAAATAACTGATTGGTAGTTTTCATTTACTATAGATACCTAATCAAAATATATTTTCGAAGTCGGTGCCAGTCGATACAAATCAAAGCACCGACTTCGAAAATATCTGATTAGATATCTATAGTAAATGAAAACTACCAATGAGTTATTTTTTACTTTTTAGTGTTTGTTTTGAAGTCGGTTTTATTTTTTTTTCTTAAAAAGTTTTTATACCATTAATTATATAGATATTTTTATTAGATATTTTTAGACATTCTGACACACTAGTTTATGCAAGTGTTTCTCTAAGCATCCAAAAAATTAACTCAGAAAAAAAAAGTTTATATAGGTACTATTGAATCGCTAAAAGTTTTCATAGTTCCCAATAACATTACAAATATCTAACAATAAGTTGTATTTATAATGAAATATAATTTTGGCATATACCTAAATGTTTCAAAATCTTAAATATTTACTGCTTCGTTGTTTCTTATCAAATTCATAAAACTGTATCTTAATCATAATGAGAAAACCAATATTTTTTAGAAAATTTAAGACCAAAATAACAAAAAAAGAAGGTCTCGTATAGCTTGCTACACTAAAACACACTTCCTTCCACCACTTGCGAATTTACAATTATATTTTAAGTTTGGCCCTTAATTAAAATCACAAATAAATAGACATATTATACTGAAACAAAGAAATTTACTTCCATATTGTATACATTTTTGTTTCGCCACATTTTCAGTCGAGGTCAGGACTGCTAAGGAGCGTGCACTTATTTTATAAAAGTTCGCCAGTCCACGGCTGCCTTATTTTCTCGCTAACAATGCCCTGACGTTGACTGATCGCTCGCTCAAGACTATACCGGTCTCAACTGCTCAGGGTATAGAAACTGCTGGTAATTTATTAGCCCCCTTATTGTGCTTCTCTAAATAATTTTAAGTTGAATGTTGATAAAATTATATTAACATTGTTACTTAACTACTGGAGTTTTATACAGACTATATCTATACTATAATAAAAGAGTAGAGGTCGAATGTAGCAAATGTAGCAAAAAAATGCTAAAAACCGAGTCAAGGGGATGTAAGAAGACAAATAGGACAAATCCAGATATTTTTCAATTTTTTTGTTTCTCTGTCTGTCTGTTTGTCTGTTTGTACGGGCTAATCTTCGAATCTATTGGACCGATTTAAATGAAAGGAGGAGGGTTGATAAAGGCCATTTTTCGCCCATCAGCCGCTCGATTTGAAATTTATTTTATTTAATAGTATATCTCATGGCAAGTGTAGAAAACAATTATTTTTAATGAAACTTCTTTAATTAATGGGATAAATAAAACAAATAATTATAAGGTTATTATGAACATTTATTAATATAACCATTGCTACTGTACATTCTAACACAAAAAATGAGTTGTAAATGCAAGATTACAATGAAAAAGGTTTATTTTTACTATTATTGCAATATTTGAAATATGAAAAATAATCAATAATCAGAAATAATTAGAAAGTTTCAGGCACATTGAGCATGTATGTTTTTTTAGTTTTCCTTATTGGTTTCTTCATCTGAATCACTACTGGACCATCCTTCAGCGGCAGCGTCTTGTAGTGTATAGGCATATTCATCTCTTGGTTTCTTGATTTCGGTTGAATTGTGGCGCCAATAACCTAAAAACCATAATACAGAGGCAACATGTGCGCAACACCCTACGACTCTTGCACCCACTTTACATTGACAGTACCATTGAATGTTTGTGATGTTGCTTTTATCTGTTTTTATCCAAACATTATAGTTTTTGGAACTTGTGTGCCGTGATCGTAACTGTACTCTAACAACAGAATCATTTTCACGATGTATGTAAAAAGAATAAAAACCTTCTTCATTTAAATGCTCTTGAGTGTACGATTGGCTTTGTTTAAGTTGATATATGCCAAGTGTTAATTGTCGCAACTCATCCCAAGTTAGACGTGGAAAATCTTGAAGATCTCTATCAGTTAGCTTGGTCCACATTGCTTTTTTTCTGGCCCATCCTTTTTCTTCGATTATCTGCTGTAAGTGGTTTGGGTTTTTAGCCAAATCAAGCATTCGTTGAGCGATTATTTCATCATCTTCAGTGTTTTTAATTCTTGTAGGATGAAATGCGTTGAGGATAGCACATACAATTCGCACGTAGTCGCCAATATAAGGTATTTGCGTGTTTGGCATTACTTTATCTAATGCTCTCCAGTTTTTCAACTGCCCGTTAACAGCTTCAACGACCCATCTAACTTTGGTTACAAGACGCGTCATGTTAGCCTCCTCTGTTGAAAACTGTTGCTGCTTGTTTAGAAATCTAGGCATTTCAGGTACGAGGCCCATTTCTTCCAGGAGTTCCAAACAATCACGAAAGCCTCTATCAACAATTATTACATCATTTTGCTTCAGCCACTCTGTGATATTGTGTGCATCTTTTTTTAAAACATGTGTGAATATGTTCGCATCATTGTTCTTTGAATCAGCCAAATAAGGTCCAAAGACGTCAAGAATGTAACCTGAAGTAGTGACTAACATCATAGGTTTAACCAAAGGTCTTCCTTTGTGTAATGAAAAAGATCGTCTCTGAAAGGAATAATTCGCGCTCTTCTGTATATAAATGTACGTGCCATCAGCGACAAGTATCGTTGCATCATCGTTATCGTCGGGAATAAATAATCTTTTTGCTAAAGGTCTCGTATATTTCTCAATAACTTGTGTTCTCGTTACGTGTTTCGTTCCAAGGTGTAATGGCACAAAGTTCTCAATCAAAGCCCGGCGTACACTTTGAACAGCAGATGATATTAATCTTTTTTTCTTATTGAATAATGTGGATAGTATACCATTAGAGACACCACTTCTAAGTTTTACAAGTAATACTGCCAAGCAAGTACGAGATGACCTTGTTTTCGAGGAACGAATTTTGGGCCTTATTTGTTCAAAAATGTAATTAAAATCAGACATGGTTATGCCCATGAGAGTATAATAATCAGACTCGGAAAGCTGTCCTGGTGTGTCAAAATCAAGGCCTTTTTTTCTTTGCTACTTCTCTAATATTGTTTAAAAGACTTTTTATATCTTTTTCACACATTAATGTATTCTCACTTACAGGGCGTAAAACTTGCAAAGCCAATTCACTGAATATCAATCCGGTAATATGAGTTTTACAACATCTTTTTCCCGAAGAAATATATATTCCAGTTTCGATAAATGCTTGAGTTCGAGCTGCTTTCGGTACAGTCATGAGGTAGCTTTTACGTTTACATATTATACAGCACGTATTAGAGTTGTGACAACGAGGTATTGATAAATATATATTTGGTCTCTTCGAGTGTCGTCGGCAGTACTTGTTGAAGCATGAACTCTTGTTGTCACTATGGAAGATGAAATAGGAATATTTTGAGCTCGAACCACACGGAATGCGTATGATCTGCATTTCGAACACAACTTAGAACCACTCTGTAGATCACAATTTTTAGAATTTCTAAGTATCGATAAGATTTTTCTATTAGAACAGGTACGAAAAGCACTATTTGTTTTTTGCCACGTTTTACAACAATCACACTGTCTTCCAGGCATTATTATCTATTAAGTTTTACAACAAACAATCGCAACAACAACCGCAGAACACTATTTCGATAGCACACTACGTAAATACTGTTAGTTATAGTTGCTCAATTGACTATTATTGTTTATTATTTAAGGATCATATTGATTCTTCATAATTTGTTAGTTATAATTTTATATTTTATTGTATTAATTTGATATTGATTATTTATAATGTATTATTTACAATTTTATAATATTAATAACGATATCGGTTAGTTGTATTTGTAATATTAATGTTTTAAGAGTATTGTCATCCACCGTTGGGAAATGTTATACGTAGAAGACAGATGCCGCCACCTTACACCCAACGGTGGGGAAATGATGTATAAATAGTTGTAATTGCCATTTTGTAAGGATTCCTGTTAAGTGATCGAAGTAAAGAGGAATTGCTGAATCTCTGTAGTCTTATTTAACATTCATTACTAACAATACTTTTTGAGCGCAATATAAATCACGTATGAACTTGTTCTCGCAACGCACTGAATACTTTCGCGCGTAATATATTTTTTTCTTATTGTGTGAAGCGCACAATGAACCAAAATAAAATAGTACTCATTTACAAGCTCATAAAGAGTAGTATCAATGTGAGTCAAAGTTTTTGTGGTTCATGGAGCGCTTCATTATAAAATTATAATTTAAAGATAAAAAAAACGACAAAAATATACAAAAAAGGCGAAACACCCTGTTTTTGAACAATGATATCTGTAACTTAGTATAATATTTATCACTTAAATGATTATGAATTAAAAAATATATGTCTTCAACTATACATAAATATATAAAAATAGCCGGAAATCGAAACTTTTTTTTTTGAGATTGTGATGGGCGGAAAATGGCCCATATCAACCCTCCTCCTTTTGTATTGTTGTACCTTATATCCCCGGACATTATCTTAGAAATTTTTTATCCCAGAAAATTTAAGAGTTCCCGTAGGATAGTTAAAAAACTATAGTATCTTATACAGCTTAGTACACGGTTAGTATGTAATACATACACTTGTAACGGTTAGTATGTAATACATACACATAGACTATATAAAGCTCCCAGACGGCTTATTTTTTTCCGACACCTCAACAAATATCATTATATTTTAGCCAATGTATACAAAAACTTAACCAATTATATACTAAAACCTTTCTCGAGAACCATTTTATCCATTGGTGAAAACAGCATGAAAATCGGTGCTGTAGTTTTTGAGTTTATCGCGAACAGACAGACAGACGCAGCGGAGGACTTTGTTTTATAATATCGGCCAGAATCATTATTGAAATTTTGAGGAAAACTAACTATACCTACTCGTAACTAACTATGTGACTAACATATCCATACTAATATTATAAATGAGAAAATGTTTTTGTTTGTTTGTCTTTCTTTTACGTCGAAACGGAGAAAAAAATATATAGAAAAAGTTCTTTTTTTTTTATTCTAATGCTCGTCTACTCAATAAAATAAAACAAAATCAGTTGCCAAACAGAGGAGAAAAACTGAACTGTTTTGTCGTTACCTATTTCTATATTAAGGTTTAGTATACATTTCTTAAAAATGAGATATTAACCAGCTATCATTATGCCAAATTTCATCAAAATCTGTCTGTGGTTTTCTCGTGATGCGTTCCGAGACAGACTGACAGACAAAAATTCTAAAAACTATAAATTTGGAATCTGTATTGGATAATAATGACTATTTCAATAAGATTTTCCAAATATTTAATGTATAGATTCGACTCAGTTAAAAATTTATTTTAACCCTAATTGAGATCTATTAGTTCCCACGGGAACCGTTCATTTTTCCGGGGTGAAAAGTAACCTGTTTGTTTGACCGGCAATATAAGGTATCAGAATGTTAAAGTTTATACTAAATTAGGTGCATATGTTGTTGTGTACTAAGCTGTATAAGATACTATAGTGTTTTAACTATATAAAATTAATTACTGATCAATAGAAAGCCTTTAAGATTTCATTTATTGTGTAATTTAAGCCGTCGTCAATAAGCAATAGTACGTACTTTAAGTTTAATCCTTTTGTTTATTGTAGACAACAGACTTACTTGAAATCAAACTCACTTCCAGCATGATAAGTTAATTTAGGGGTGCTTTATTATTTGATTACTAATAATAGAAAAGTTAAAAATATATGTATTTAAATTTTCTTGTCATTAATAGCAAGGTAGTTTAATGTTTAGTTTTAACATTACTTTTTAACATTTCAAAAATACTATCTTTTCGGTTTTTTTCGCGTATTCGAAAAGTTTCGAATGATTGCTTTAACGCATTCGAGTGCTTTGCAGCAATCATTCCACACGTCGTGAACGAAAAATTAAAATAAATCTCCAAAATGATCTGAAAAGATAGTTTTATTTGAAAAGTCAAATATTCCGGTGAATTTTTATTTAAAAAAGGTACATCGACATCAGGGGTAGAATTTTTAGAATTTATTTAATACCACTCATGCTTGGGACCATTAAGAAAAGAGTTATGAAAATCGATTCACAATCGACGAAGTAACCACGAAACAAAAAAAAACAAAGAATCAAATTGAGTACTTCTCGTATTTGAAGTTGGATAATTACGATTCTTCCTGCAACCAGAGAGCATGCGATATACAATTATTTTCTATTCTACTCGTACGAAGGGGAAAATCGACACTCCCTACTTGCTCCAATGATTACTGTGATATAAGTTCTTTAGATGATAATAAAATATTAGAATATTTTCCTACTAGTGGAGAAAAATGGTACGCTATTAAAGATAGTCTCCCTCAATTTAATGTTAGACTTATTGTATGACTTCTTTCTTTTTAAATAAATAAAATGAATATTATTATATTATATTTATTATACGGCTGTATTTGCAGACATTTGGAAATTATTTATATGTTTACTCTTATGTATATAAGTTAAATTTTTTTTAACCTAATCCTAATGGAAAAAATCTGAAAAGATAGTTTTATTTAAAACTAGCAGAACGTTAAAACTACAACAAAATCTCTAAAAAGGTTGGTTTCATACTAACTTAAATCCCCTATTTTACCTCCTTTTGGGATGAATTTCGAAACATGCTAAAACTTATATTTATTTAATTATACCTATTGAAGAGCATTAATACCAAGTTTCAAGTAATTCTGATCATATAAAAATTTTTCGGTTACAACCCAAAAATAACGTGTTTTCCCGTGGGAATAAGATAATCTCCCGCGGTAAAAAGTAGCCTATGTTACTCTCCAGCCTTCCAACTACCTCCACGTGAAAGAAAGACAAATAAACAAACACACTTTCACATTTATAATATTAGTAAACGCGTCGGTATATCTCTAATTCAAGATATATTAATAGAGAGAGTAATAAAAAAGTTAAAAAAGCTCCTTTATTATATGCTGGCCTCAAAAAAATATTATCAAAAACATATACTAAAATATAAACGTGTGTCAATATTTTGAATATATTTACAATCTTACCTGCTAGTTAAAATAACAAAACTTTGCTCTACAGAAGTACTTTCTAAGCACCGCGGCAGTGGGATCAGTTCATACAAATAGCATTTTTCTGTAGCCGCAGGCAGTGGTTGCACTCTAAACGGTTTGCCCCTATCTCCCTTTACCCCTACTAAATATTTCAAGAGATATTTACCTAGAAAGCTATAGTTTTATATAGTACTAGCGACTCACCCTCGACCCGTTCGTGTTCGTGGCTAGGTACGTTTTAACGCTTATTACGGATTTCTTAGAGATAAGATATTCTCCCGCAGTAAAAAGTATCCTATATGTAGACCGAGATAACCAGCTACCATCATACCAAATTTCATCAAAATCTGTCCAGTAGTTTTCTCGTGATGTATTCTCAGACATACAGACAGACAATCAGACGAAAATTTTAAAAACTCTAGATTCGGCATCTGTATCGTTCATAATGATTATTTCAATAAGATTTCCAAAAAATATTTAATGTACAGATTCGACTTAGTTACAATTTTATTATATGTACCTATAGATAACATAATAGATACCAATGGGAAACAAGAAACTATTTAAATAAGTAAATTAACTTTTAGGATAAATCACACCTTCAGATAAGTTATTTATAGAAAAAAAAAAATACAAATTGAACAAATAAAATAGATAAAGAATTTTTAATTCTGTAACTGTCATCAATGTTTTTTTTTATATTTAATACTTAATCAATATTTTTTTCAGCTTATTTCTGCACTGTAGATGCAGAGCATGGATGAATGCCTCCCCCATAAATTTTAATATTTTTATTACTTTTCTGAAAAGGCTTTACAATATAAATGCATAAATAATAACAACTTAATAAAATTATAATATCCATCTCTAACCAGATATTTTAAGACGACGTTTTGTTCATAGAAAATGAAAACAAGTGATAGGGGCACAGCAATAGTTGAATGGAACTTTTCAATCGTAAGATAAGAGGCTTGTGGAGACATTGCGATATTTATTTACCGCACCGACAAAGAAATTTACTCGCTTTGTAGACAAATAACTCGATATTCATTATTCAATCGTTCCCCGCGAGCCGTACTTAATGAGCTTATCAATTTTGTGGCGTTTTGCTTTGTACACTTATTTTATCTTAGGCTAGCAGCGAGATGTTTTTAGAACTTTCGTGGCCAACGCTACATCATAAAGTTAGTTTTCTACGCAATCAAGGTAATTACCTGAGTAAGTCTAGTCGTTAGTACTAAGGGAAACTTTATGCAGAATGTCGGAAAATACAAGGAACCGTGTGCGGTCTTGGAAAATGCTAGGCGATGTAATATTTTAATGATGCAAAAGATGTTCAAGAAACTCAAAGCAAAGTTAACTCTAAGAAATTGCGTTTTAAAATAAACATAATAAAATGCAAAGGTATAAAGATTTTTATTTTATAAATTATCTTTATAAATTAATGAATTTCCTGTAAGTTTATAAAATTTATATTAAGTTGATGATCATATGAATACAAAAATAGATTAATTTAAATAATGTTAATTTTTATTTTATTTTATTTTTGAATATTAAATTTAATAAATTTAATTTAATTTAAATTGTACAAATGACACATGGCTTTATCGATTTCTACCGTCTTTTTTAACCGTAACTACCGAAAGGCACTTTTGAATATTCTGCCTCGAATGTCATATCGACTTGTTAAACCATGGCGAATTATATCTGTGTAAGTAATATTACTGATATTGTTGATAACCAAATAAATAATATTACACTCTTGCGTAATAAAACGTATTGCTAATGCTAAGCCCACAAACGTTGTAGCGTGCACATAACTCAGGCAGTTCATATCTTACACGATTATACTCTTATTTTGTTAAATGATGATAATCCCTGGTACTATTGAAATAAATCAAAAAAGTTTTCACCAATTTAAAGCTCCATTATCCTCCTATTATGAGATATTTTTAATCTACGCGTAAAGTCATAGGGGAAATTAGTACAAGATAACTTGCAGTTACGTAACGCGAATGGTCTTTTAATTAATTTTAAAATGAGAAAGTTAAACAGGCTAGGAAAAGTTAAAAAAATGTACAAGAATAAAATAGAATGGAAGAATGGTTGTATATTGATCAAGTAGGCATAATGTTTCGCAACTAGAAACTGAGTCTGTAAAATCGGGTGAACGGCGCTGCCTCTTTAATAATTCACCAACTGTAATTGCTTCTTCCAAATCTCGGATTATCTCAAATAAACCTGGCTGTATAAATTTTCCTTTCAAATTATTGTTCAAAATTGCTTATATTATTTAGGATGGTTTATTTTTTTATATTATGTTATAACATAACTGCCTCGGTGGTGTAGTGGCTAGCATGTACGGCTGCACATCCGGAGGTCCTCTGTTCGAGTCCCGGGTCGGGCCAAGTTTAGTTATTGAGACTTTCTGTATAGTATGTCTCAGTAACAGCCCGGAGTTGGGAAGTTGGCGGTGTTTCACCCCCGTGCCTCGGAGAGCACGTAAAGCCGTCGGTCCTGCGCCTTAACTCTCGCCGATCGTGTCGAATGGTCGTCCCACCGGAGTATGAGAGTGACAGGAATAGAGAGTGCACTTGTGTCTGCGCGTACACTTGTGCACTATAATATCTCCTGCGTAGTTGGCTAGTCTCAATGAGATTGGCCGCCGTAGCCGGAATCGGCTAGGAGAACATCATCATAACATAACAATGATCAGTATGTAGGTACCTACTTATATTTGACTTGTAATTTTTTGAGTATGATCTATGTTCTTTTTAATATATCCATTGGAGATATTATATCAATTTTAATTTGAATAGAATCAAACATTCGTATTAAATTTACCTACAACCTTATTTCTATGATTTGGATAAGTCTGAGCTTTCATGGTTACTGACAATATTTTTATGCTGAGGGATTATTTACCATGTTTTTCACTTATTTTTTATTAAAATATTGTTATGATTTCCGCCCGCTAAAACTTCACCTTTACCCGGGACCATAGACTTGTGCCTAGCAATGCTTAAATAGCAGGAACTCAAAAACAAAAGAGAAAACCAACCAGAATGTCTCGTCTTTGCATGTCTCATGGCACAAACACTTGGACTTGGACTATGGACTTTTACATCAACGTACAAAACCCATTATACCCCCCTTTATCAGGACCTATCTGCCAAATGTCAGCTTCATAGATGAAATAGTTTCGTGATGTTGAGTTTCACTTTTATATATTTATATAGACTAATTTTACCCTCGTGTCTGCTTAGTTTATTTATGTGTCGTTATAGCGAAATTTAAGATGATCTTATAACCGTCATTTCCGACTTTAAAATTTCAGGCTTGAATTGGCGTAATGGATAAAGTATCTACTATTTTAAACCAGATCAACAAAAATATGACTACTATAAGCATAATTTTGCCTGTCTTTCTGTTTGTTAGGGGTAACCTTGGGAACAGCTTAAACGATTGTTATGGGACTTTCACTAAAATATAGAAAAGTTTGTATGACTACCTGTAGATTTAGTTACAATTTAATTTTATTGTATTCCAAATGAAATTTCATTAATTCAATCGATAATAAATACATATCTCACAATGATATTCGGAGTATCACACTATAGTTATTAGCTTTTATTATATAAAGGAGATTCTTAAATGATTTTTGTTTCTTTCTGAATCTTGATTTTTTTTGTTACCATGGAAACATCGAATCTGTTTGATTCAGGAACACAGCATCAGAAACTTTGTTCATAATAAAAGCTTAAGATTTTTATGAGAACACGGCAATAATCTCCTTTAATCCTTTACTGTACAATAAACCATATTAAACTAAAATTTTCTGAACGGATTGTGCCATTAGATGCTATGAATTAGTTATGAATTCATAAGCTCAGCTAAAGAACATTGTGTAAAGAGGAAATTTTGCACGCAATTTTAGGTTTAAGTAAAATAAAGTAACTTTTGGAACAATGTTTATTGTGTCAATTATTTATACCAACCTCATGTATATATATATATATATATATATATATATATATATATATATATATATATATATATATATATATTATAGTATTCTGAATTAGTGCTTGACTATGTTCCACCTGATGGTAAGTGGTAACGCAGTCGTAGATGGTAAGTCGCACTAATTCAGTAGCCACCTATTCACTCTTGCCTTGAAGACACCCATGTTGTAATCGGACGGAAACACCGACGCCGGCAGGTTGTTTCAATCCTTAGCCGCACGTATAATGAATGACGTAGCGAAACGCTTCGTCCGGACGGGTGGAATGTCCACGACATAAGGATGGAGACCAGCCGTTCGTCGGGTTGTCCGATGGTAGAAAGGAGATGGAGGAATCAAGCCGTGTAGTTCCTGCGCACACTCTCCGAAATGTAACCTATAGAATACACAAAGGCTGGCAACCCTACGTCGGTGATCGAGGCTTTGTAAGTTAGCTTTTACCAGCGTAGGGTCACCAATAAGCTTGAGAGCACGCCTCTCAATTGAGTCTAAGGCTGACAGATGGCACTTCGCAGCACCAGCCCAAATGTGAATAAAAGAAAATATAAATATAAATATAACAATATAAACTCCCTGATTTTCCCTCATTCACTCCTATACGTCTCTAGATATTTTTTTTATTTGTAAAATTATATACTATACTCCGGCACCACCACCTTTTGACAAATTTTACAACATGTCTTAGAACAAAATATAAGGACATCTGTGTGTTAATTGCATCCAAATCCGTCCAGCCCTTTTAGTATAAAAGAAAAATAATTTTAAAAATACACAAACAAATGTATTCCTCAAATGTTCAATAATGATTGTGGCCCAATTTCAACATAACTGCCTCGGTGGTCTTGTGAAATGTACGGCTGCAGATCCAGAGGTCCTGGGTTCGAGTCCCTAATCTGGACAAGTTTAATTACAGAGTTTTTCAGTTAACATATTCTCAGTAGTAGCCCGGAGTTGGGAAGTTGGCGGTATCGCAACCCCGCGCCTCGGAGATCACGTAAGTCCATTGGTTCTGCGCCATAACGGTCGTGTCGAAGCATAGTCACATCGGACTTAGGGAGTAAAACGAATAGATAGCGTGTTTGTGTCTGCGCGTACACTTGTGCACTATAATATCTTTTACGCATCTAACTAGTCTCATTGAGATTGGCCGCCGTGGCCGAAATCGGTTAGGATGGCCACAAGGCAACAATTTTGACCACTAGGTGAACACACTAGTATATGTACATGTATCTGAAGGACAGAACTTTTGTCACCCTGTTACATACATATTATGTGAGATTGTCAGGTGTGAAGTCAATAAAAAATTGGCAGGTAAAGACTGTGTACGCCGCTAGTATGTAGATACACTTACGGGTAATCTTACTACTGAAATCGATTGTCAATATTCGTATCATTAAATTACGGTTCTGTATCTTCATGAATAATAGATGATCTTTAGTTGAGTGATTACCATAATAATTAAAAACATTGTTAAATATTAGTATACACATTCATGTTCGCATGAAACCTATTTATCAAACTTCAGTCTTGTAGTACATCAACTAGCCTCTAATGGCTATGGACAGACAGATAGACAGACGTGTCGAAATTATAAGGATTTATTATTGCATTTAGGCTACAGAAACCGTAAGTAACTTCGTGCAACAACATGCCTAAAGGCTATACAGCATGTACAAAAAATCATACAACACTTATAATGTTGCATACTCTATATGCGAGTAAAAAAATTTATGTGTTAGCTTATTAACTTCTGAACAATAGGTTATATTTTTTTTATTTGGTTATTATATTTGCTAAATAAAATTTGGTATTTTGTTATTCTAACAATATTTTAAAATTTGTATAACCTGTAGCAGACTTTCATCAAACATTGGCAGTAAATTAACAACAAGCTATCCACGATCCCTGGTACTACGAATTTATAATAATACTGGTTCGTTAGGTGTGTAATATTTAATTTTTGATATTATGTTTTCAATAGTAACATATTTGGTGAGTACATTTTCTTACTTTCAAACAGAAATATAATATACTTATAGCTGCATACATACAGCTGGTCATGTGAGACGTACCAGTGAAAGAAGCCAGTACTATCCACTAAAACCCAACAGAACCTCTCCCGTCTTAATGCGGCGTCACAAGATCGCTTACGCACTCAACCACGACTCCCCGATGGCAGGTCTGCCGAAGCAGACCACACAACCAAGGGGTTGCTCCCATAGTCCACTCTGCTGTCAGAGAAATGCCAGAACCCGCATGGCACACCGTGTAGCACCGAGGTGGGCCGCCTCACAGTACGCTTCTTGGCTTTATTTTTTTTTCTCGGCAATCCAGGTGGACTCTGGATTGCCGGATGTTAATGACCACCACGACAAGGTGAACTCACATTGGAGAGGATTATAATATACCTAGTACAACGTAAATTATAAGTATCACCAAATTGGTAAAATAAGAATCGGACAAACGTCTAAAATAAACGAATATTAAGCCATAAACAGTCTTAAACATAGTAAAACAAAAATTGTAATGAATATTGTTTAGTTTGATTATATCTCAACTAAACTTCTTTTTAATTATATTTAAATTATGAATTATTAATTCAAGTGTTTTTACATCATTTGAACAGTATAATATGGTATTTTATTTAAAATAATAATAATAATTCTTATATATATAAATATTTATTTGGTTCCGATAAGAACTGCCACTCAGCGTCGGAAGAATGTCGGAAAACAACGTAATAACATGTCACTGAGTTCCCTCTGTCCCTAGCACGAAAAATACTTTTGCATAATAAATATTTGACTACTCAGAAGCCTCATCTTAGACATAAAAAATATCTTCAATTTCTTTAACATTATATTCAATTTTTTGTTGACACGAACCAGCTTCAGCATAGATTACTTCGCTTATATCAAAAAACAACTTAAAAGAAAAAACTTGATGGTCATTGATAAGTGAAAAATTGTAAAACAAAATATCGATAGTATTAAAAATATATTACGACTGTATTAAACCTGTGAACCGTAGAACATTCAATTTTTGGTCATTACTCTACGTATCCGTTTTAATTTCCAGCGCAAATCATCGAAGTGAGCGGTGCGCGAGTGGCCGGCAGTATTTACCCTGACCAAATACGCTTCGGCAAATTTGGACCATTGTTAGAAATATGCTTGTTTGTTGCCAGTTAACAACCAACGGTTTACTCTAATAAATTGCTGATAATGAATTGCTTTATAATACGCCTCAATCTAATGCGGCTAACAAAGAGGCTTATTCAATTAACGTTCGACTAGTAACATTACACTAATAGTTTGAATCTAGTTTCCGTTAGCTCTTAGGTTTATGCCTGAGGGGCTCCTTCAGAGCTTTGTGAAATAACGGTAAACTCAGATGATGTAATATTCATTTCTAACTATGTACTTAGTTACAGATCTGTATTAATAATTTACCTGTTCGATAATTAGAGAGTTAATTGATTAATAAATTATTTAGTGAATTTATGTACGTACCTACTAGAAAAGGATGGTGGAATTTCTCAATATGGATATATAACTTAAGTTTTGACTTTTTTTTAATAATTAATTAGTTAATACTTTCTTAGATTTACGCGAATATTTGACATTTTAAATAAAACTATCTTTTCGGATTATTTCGCGGATTTATTTTGATTTTTGGTTTCCGACGTTTCGAATGCTTTACAGCGGGACAACGTCGGGAACCAAAAATCAAAATAAATCCGCAAAATCATCCGAAAACATAGTTTTATTTAAAATTAATTAGTTCAAAATATTAATGTTAAATTCTTTCTAATATACAAAAATATTTAAAATAATATTTGGAAGAATATGAAAATAGCATTGCATCAAAGTGATTTTCAATTTGCAATTCAGCAGCATAAACACGAGTGGGAACTATTTCAAAATATTCATAGCGGTACAATGTTAACATAAAACTTATAAAACCGACATGTTATTTTAAATATACATTTCAATTAGGTTGGTTTACTTTTGAAACACAAGTTAAATTCACAAAGCACTCGGTGGGTAGCCGGAGGGAACTGGCAGGCTCCAACTAAAATAGCTACCTCGGGCACTCTAGCCCGTTTTCAAGTGTTACTCCACACACCTGCACAGGTTATAAATATCGTTATGCAAAGTTTACTTACATATTAAATATGCTACTGGCTCAGATGTTTAGTATTTTCAAGAAACTCCGTAGATCCGTAGGTCCGTCTGCGTAGGTTGCATCATATTGAAAATAGCTAATAAATTTAACCCAAATATATATTTGAGTCTTAATAAAGAAGGTTTCAGAGCCTATAATCAAAAAATGTACCTAAAAAAAACTTAAACTTTGTTATATTTACTCGTTCGAAGACAGTTTTTTTTATTTTAATGAGTTTCATTGGAAAAAGACCTATTAAGGTATTTTTTGTTTCTACAATAATTAGGTTTAATTATTTCCATATTTCCAGGTAATTGTAGGTAAATTCATCATTATATCAAATTCGTTGTACGTAAATTTGATAAAGTTGGTGTATTACTAAAAACCGAAAAAGAAAAATTAATGTTCAATATTATTTTAATAACGCTTATCAAGGTACATAAATTACATGAAAATATTAAGAAAAAGGTTGTCTATAGGAATATGTTCGTTCAAAATTACAACTTATTAAATGGATTCAAATAATATTACGTCCGATATTTACGTTTCCATTGTACAAAGCTAGCAGTTAGTATTTTAAGGAACAACTCTTGGTTAATAGAATGAAACCTAAATAAGCAGAACGTTAAATGAAATCCAAACCGCAAATATAGTAAAAATAAATATTGCCATCAAAGGGTCATCGGGCTGTGCCTACGAGGGTAGACGCTGGTCAAATTTTAAATAAATCTTTTCTTATCCCTATAGAATAATATAATATAACTATTAGATACTTTAGATTTGTTTAATTAATTTCTTGTCCTTAATTATTTACTATTAGTGCAAACTTGAATATGTTTTGACTTTTTTCTAATAAATATTTTATTTACATTTTGTTACGTTTGTTAAAAAAATATGTACTCAAATAGATATGTATCTATTATATTAACGTACCTACTAGCATTAGCTGCGGCTTCGTTTGCGTGAATCACTAATGGTGATTTATAAGTGAAAAGAAAAGTCCTGTTTAGTAATCAAAATAACTACGTGATATAAAAAAAGATCGTTGGAAAAGTTTTTTCTCCGAACCTGCAGAATATCCTTTGATTCTCTCTTGGTTCTTCTCTTTCTGGTTTAATGTTGATAGATCTATTTACCAATAGGTACTATACTTAAAAAACTATGTTGTAGATAGATCATTCAATATAACTGAATTTTTTAGAGTATTTGATTTACACAATACAATTATGATTGCTAATGTCGAAATGGTAAACGTGTGGACCAACCACGTTTAACGTTATAAATGTTAAATGACTACTCGGCTACACAGTGCTACGCCGCGAAATTATTTTGCTTTACCATTATAGAATAACTAGCATTGCCCGCGGCTCCGCCCGCGTTCAGATGACCAAAAACCAAATTCTTAGGTTTTACATATTAGTATACTCTTACAATGCAGTTTTTGTATTTTTTCTAAGAAATGAGATATTTTCCCGCGGTAAAAAGTATCCTATATATTGATCCGGATAACCAGCTATAGATAATCATACCAAATTTCATCCAAATCTGTCCAGTGGTTTTCTCGTGACGCGGTAACAGACAGACAGACAGACAGATTGATAGACAGAAATTCTAAAAACTATAGATTCGGACTCTGCATCGATAATAATGTCTATTTCAATAAGATTTTCCAAAAAATATTTAATGTACAGATTCGACTTAGTTACAATTTTATTATATGTAGAGATTATTATACCAAACTTCATATAAACTCATGTGTTAAAACTTTCTTGTCAAAAAAAATATTTATGCACCATAAAAAAATATATTTAAGAAAATAAAAGTAGGTAAAACGTGTAAGTAAAAAGTAAAATTTCTAACTACATTTTTGGAGATTTCTTACAAAAATCCTTTGGATGTGATTTCTTGTTTATATTTTTGTTCTAACGTTATATTTCTCTTTCAACTATACCTAATAAAGGTCATTTTGTTTCAATTTTAATCTCAAGTGCATCTAATATAAAATAGACAGGATACTAAGCTAGTAAGTAAAAAAGTATTATAGATATAGAAATAAAAAAATACAATAATTACTTATTTAAAAGTCTCAATTACTGGGTACTTTAAAACGCTAGCAAGCTGTCACAACCATACCTTCGCTACCAGCGAGAGCGCTATCAAGAAGATGCCTCTACTCTTAATTAATAATAGAACCGTTTTAATCTCAAAGTCGTTGGTTTGCGGAGGCAAGAAAGTTGTGAATTTCATCACAAAGGACAAAGGCTTTGCACCGTAGGGCATTTGTTCAGCGCGTATTTGTTCGCGCCTAATTAAACACGAAACAGTGGTACAGGTATGCGGTGGATCATAGGGCTGCCCGTTTGTTACTGTTGACTATACAAATTACTGGCTAAAATCGAATGCTAAATCAAATAAATTTAATCAAATGCGAGTCGATCTCGCGTGAAATAGGGCTCTGTAAGGAATTACATACATGATTATTATATTAACGTTTTTGTTTTTTTTTTTAGTAAGAATGAGTAGGTACATATATGAGTTTTATAGATGAGACCTTTTAATACTTTCTTTTTCTTCCAAGATCATGATTGCTGTAAAGCATTCGAAACGTCAGGAACCAAAATCAAAATTAATTCGAGATACATTTTTAAAATCTTTAGCCAAGGGCTATCAGATTATGTTATATCATGCTATCAGATTATGTTATAGATATGTGAGCTATCAGATAAAGTATCTGATAGCTCACATAACACACTTAACCCTTTTTTATCTGAATCCTAAGCTAATAAGAATTTCTCAAATATTAATGTATAAATTATTTTAATATTACCATTATCTAGGAAAAAATCTTGTCATAGCTACAGGTCCTACCTACATAATGTACATAATATTTCTTTAAAAAAAAAACTTTTAGCAGGTTTGGTTGATAAGCGATATATGTAAATTTATTTCATTTTAAAATTGTATATTATAATATCTTAGAAAACAAAAAAATACATACAAACATAATTTACAGAATTTACTAAGTAACACAGCCTCTGCGTCTACGAGAACATTAATATCAATAAACATCTCATTATTTTAACAGTTCGATCTATATTAGCAACCTCATTTCAATAACGAGAGCAATCCGCAAACAAGCGCGCTGTTTATCTAATAACTACAAACATTTGCAATCAACGCCAATACGCTAAAACAGTTCTCATTGCCCACATTCAATGGTTCCAAGCTCCAATAAACAAACAAACTATATTAAATTAAATAAATACTTAATAATTAAGTATTACATTAATTAATATTTTTAATTTTATTTCCCGACTTTAGGTCATTTTATTTGTGTGTATATTAAAGGATTCTAATATCATTTCGATATTTTTTTAACGAGGTCGCAAGAATGGATTCATATAATTAAAAAAAACTCTCTCCTAAGGGTAAAATAACAACTTTTAAGTGTTTTTGAAGTTGGTATACAATTTTAGTGAAATGTTGTTTATAAAGCGTTATTGTGATTTTTTTGATATTTTAATGGTATATATATTAAATGTAATTTAAAATATTTAATTTATATATATATCATTTCTTACAATTTGAATAGAGGAATATAACGTGTCTATATATCTTCATAGTCAGACTGAATGAAAGAAAAATATTATTTTGTCTATAGAATCATTTCCTTAAAGTTCGTCTTCGATATCCAGCTTCATAGGCTATAAGTAGCTAAGAAATAGCCACTAAGCTAGGAAAACCAAGCAATAAGTTAAAAAAAGTTTAGCAGAATCAACTACCAATCAACCAACCATATGAAAAAGTTAGGCGCTAATACAAATGAATACGACCAATTGATTGTAAACAAATAGTCTCAAATCTTGCACCAGTTTTGACCATCAATGTTTCATCTAATAAGCAATGCGAAACAAGTAAAATAAAATATTCTATCAGCGGAATTCTCCAACCATAATTCACTCAGAGAGGTGCGTTCGCGTGGCAGGTGGTCTTAATAAATACGAGAATGGGCTATCGTGGAGTTAGATAATAAATTCAAGAGGCAATCAACGCTACGGGAGCTGGTAAAAATATTAATAGCGGAGAAATAATTACATATTCATGACTTTCATTGCGGTTACGGACGTTACAGCAACGGGGTAAACTAAATCCGACGTCCAAACCGCTAAAAATTCATTATTACTTTATCCTCAAGTCATTAAAATACCTTTTTGAATTATAAGTTTCTAGTACATAAGCTTAAATAAAACCTTTAAAATGTATAATCAAAACTTTATCGATCATTATTAGTAGGTACTTTTTTTGATGAAGCTGAAGAAACTCATCTTTGGGACCGTAGTAGTAGCGTAATTTTATTTCTGAGTGTGATGAATACTCCAGATTGATAAGGAGAGTGGTGCGATGACTGGTAATTAGTACCTAACTAGTTATTTTTTAGCTTTTAATACATTATATACATCATCCTGGTTTCGAGTCCCGGGTCGGGCCAAGTTATTGTGTCTTTCTGTATAGTAAGCCTCAGCAACAGCCCGGAGTTGGGAAGTTGGCGGTGTTTCACCCCCGTGCCTGGGAGAGCACGTAAAGCCATCAGTCCTGCGCCTTAACTCTCACCGGTCGTGTCGAGTGGTCGTCCCACCGGAGTATGAGAGTGACAGGAATAGAGAGTGCACTTGTGTCTGCGCGTACACTTGTGCACTATAATATCTCCTGCGCAGTTGGCTAGTCTCAATGAGATTAGCCGCCGTAGCCGGAATCGGCTAGGAGAACATCATCATCATATACATCATTATTATCTTTGTTTTCAATAAACCCGTTTAATTAAAAAAAAACCTAATTTATTTTCAAGGTTTTAGTTTTCTTTTTTTTTATTTTAAACTGTCTTAACTCTATGATTCGTCATGCACTGTGTTCTACTTGTAAAGCCCTTTTATTTGATAATTCATATTGAGGGGGTTGTGAAAATATGTTGGCGGCCATGTTGGATTTGGATTTTTTTATAGTCAAACCCTATCATTTGATACTCACATTGAGGAAGTTGTGAAAGAATATGTAATCCGCAATTTGTGGCGGTGGCCATCTTGGATTTATAATAATACGAATATATTTAATTGTATTGTCATCATAATTAAAAGTATCAAATATCAGATCAATCTGTTAAACGGTAAGGGGTAAAATTACTAAATTCAACCCAAACAAAGGCAAAAAAGAAGGCAAACTAAATAAAACCGTTTAGTAATAATACATTTTTTTACAATTAAGTGGATAACTTAAACATAATTCATATTTCCTTTCTTTAACCTTCACATATATTTCATTGATGTAATAAAGGATTATTTTCAAAAATTTGTTATTTTTAACTAAGAACAAAATCTCAATTCTAGATCTGACATTTGATTATGGAGACATATTCAGAAACTTTGATTTGTTAAATTATATTAAAAGATTTAAACTTATTTAAAAGTTTTGTTAGTACTGAATAAATTATCTATTTCTCGCAGCCTAAAGGACTTGGAATGTCTATCAATAACATCTTAAAAGTGATTTTATTATATTATATTATATTCACTTAGACGTCTTATGTTTCTAAAATTCAAAGGTGTTACTAACGTAATATATATGATACAATAATTTTCTAAGATACAATTGAGACCAAATTTTGTATTTCATCTACATCACTAGTGATCTACACTCGTTTTGATTTCCTACTAATTAGATTTCCTACGTTCTACAGTACATAAATACAGCTCCACCAAAAATAGTCTACGTTAGACCTTACCTTATAAAGTATCTCTCTGCTAAATATCAAGTCAAATCGATTTTGTTGTCCCACATACGTCTTACTCATATTAAAAAATAACTTAATTCCATTTACAAACTTACCTATGCGTAAGTCGTAACTGAATTTGAAACTTAAGTCTACGGTAGACAGATGATAGATATTTGAACATAGCGACAAAGTCATTAGTCAGCTTTCCATATCAAAATATTACTTACGAATTTACTACTGTATATGTATGTACATAATACATATATTCCGTGATGTTGCATAAAAGGATGAAAAACAAAACATATCAAACGTTGCGCTAGTCAAATATTTATTTAGCCCATACGAAGATTCAAACCGTTACTATACAAAGATATATCGCGTTTTCTAAGTGTCTTCTTGAATGGCTTTTCTTGTTTTCAATAGACAAGTATTTCAATATATCTCATGGGCAGTAGGTACTTAATATTTCGGAATAAAAAGTATATATATGTCGTGTTATCCATATACTACGAACATCATCTTTGGTGGTTACTCATCTTGTGGGCGTTATCAGGGCTCAAATAATAAAGTATTCAATGCTCAATACATAATTTAATCAGGGAAGTCACAATGTTATAAACTTGAAACGGTAATTCTAATGATTTAGAGCTAGCGGGTTCACAGTCACCGATCATCGACTTCCAACTACAATATCAAACATAACTCTTTATGATCCACAATGATCAACCAACGTTACTAAGCCGCGTATCTGCTAAGAATGTCGTGATGGCGTCTCGACCCCGCTCGAGACTAAATCTCTGCTCTAAATTCAAAATCAATTTAAAAGCAATAAAAAGTAAATTAAAGAACATAGTGACTTTAAACAATAATAAGGTTTCATAACAGAAAAAGGTAACTAAATCCTCCTCCTTATATATATATATGATTTCCCGTTTGAAAACCTATCTTTCTATAAAAATTGTATCAATTAAATATCTTCGTTGAGCCATGAAAGAAGGACAAACAGATGAACAAATTTTTACATTTATAATATTAGAAAATATTTTAATTCAATATTTCATTGCTTAGTAATTTCCTGGAACCGAGAGATAACAAGTTAATTACAAAAAGACATTGCACGTTGGAATCAACACAAACAATCGAAGTCCATGCCGCAGTCGAGTCATCAATCATTTGATAACGCACCCAGTAACGTATCCTCAAGGGTTCATAAGGACAAGTACGAATTATAACCAGTTATGAAAGTAAAATTTTATTTGTGATTTATTTTATCGTATAAAAAATAATAGATTTAATAATGATTTCCTCAAACATGATAATTATAAGTAAATTTCTCTAATGCCTTTAATTATATTGTATGTTTAATATTTGTTTGTTTGTGGCTAGCATGTGCGTGTAAATTCAGAGATCCTAGATTCGAGTCCTGGGTCGGGCCGAGTATGTTGGGGTTTTCTGTCAAGGAAGTCTCAGTTGATGCCAGAGATCGCAAATAGGCGGTGTTTTACCCCCGTGCCTCGAAGAGCACGTAAGTCGCCTGCACGCCTTATCTCTCTTTCCGGTCCTGTGCAGTCTCATCGGTATTTGAAAGTATATAGAGAATGCATTTGTGTGAACGCGCACACTTGTATACTATAATATCTCCTGCGCACATGGTTAGTCTTCATGAGATTAGTCGCCATGGCCGAAATAGGTCCGAAGGACAAACACACATTTAAAATTTGTAGAATTTTACTAGTACCTACGTCCAATCGGAAAAAAAAGAAAAAAATCAAGACTAATATTTTATATTCTTAAAGATAAACCGGTACTCTATCTGTAGAAACCAAATTTAACCTATAACTTCATCATAAAACGGCTAGGCAACGGATCAAGAAACCATTTGCTCGATAGAATCATCCCATCAAGTCCGAATGCAGTTCAATCGAGTCATCAATCAATCGTTAATCCAACGCATATCCATAAAATGAATCGTCCGCGCACGGGGCGGTGCATTGCTACGTAATAGGCGCACCGAGCCAACGACAATGCCGCAATCGGGCTCGCAATCTGCATAATGGATTGCTCGGCCGAACGCGCCGTCCGGTCGGTCATTCAATTGTCGCGGTCGCCGATGTGTGCCGATGTGTCGCCTGGTTATTATGGAATACGGAATTAATAATTTCATGGTGAAATGATGCTTTGAAACGTTTTTAGATTGTCAGAGGGCATGTGCCATACAATGAGGCTGAATTCAAGCGATTTAGGCTTTAATATGTTAATATGGGATGTTTAATTACTGAAAGTTTCTTGAAAGACTTTAAGTATATTTTTTTTGGCTGTTCAGAATTGCTCACCAACAGTGGCCTGAAACAGGTGAAAAATTTTCCTTCTCATTTCATTTTACATAAGAAAGTAAATTTTTACTTTTTCAATACAAGTCTGAGCTGCGAATATGCAAATTTATATCTATATACTAGATTTTGAAACTTGTTTTAAACAAGCGAGTATATTAGCTTCGGGCTTGTCTAGAGATTAGAAATGTTCTATTTAATTATGGAAAGATATTTCACCGTAACGAACATTAAGGTGTGAATGAGTATTAACTCATTTATTAATAAAATCTTATATGTTAGTTAGTGCTCATTGCTCTCCCTCACTGCAAAGGCGACCACTTCCTTATAAATACTGATAGCCTCCAAATTATTCACGAGCTTTAGGTTAACTATACATAAAATGATAAAAACCCTTAATATAACATTAATTTTATTTTTAAGGCATACACTTGTTGTAGTGCTCTCAAAAAGACAAGGTTTTTATTCATAGAAATGTAACAAAGTAATGTAACTGTGTCAACATAAACAAAGTGGCCTGTTTGGAGTTCTTCTTTGTGTAATAAAATTAGAACTTTTTTAGGATTACTCGCATCTATACGTAGTATATTCACCTCTATTTGTCCATCTGTCATAACCTACTAGTAGTGACTGCAAATGTTACGTACGCAAAAAATGTTTATTTTTTTTAATTTATTCAAAATTTAGCGAGCTAATCATAGACGAATAGCATAATTCATCAAAAATAATATTGTAACAATACTGAACTACAGACAACTTGAGTTTGTATTTAAAGAACCTATATAAAGAATTTAATTTCTTAATACTAAGTTGTTTTTGGCAGTTGTCAAAAAAAAAGATTTAGCAATGAATTTAAGGAGTTTACTCGTGTTAGTAATATTAATGTAAAAAATATATAAATATTTGTAACCCAAATGATTTTAATATTATTAAGTAATAGATAGGGTATTTATTTACAGATAAAATTAACCAAAACGAAAGTGTAAATTAAATTCTTAAAAAAACTTGAAAGTAAAATTAATGAAGCATTTTATAATCATTTAATTAAATAACTTATTTATAAACTCAGTAGGAGAATCAATGTTAATACTTGGAATGTATTTTTTAAGATAATAAAGAATATAAATCTATACTAATAATATTATAAACAGGTAAAGTTTATGAGTTTGTGATTTTGTGAGTTTGTGACGTTGTAGGGGGTAATCTCTGGGTCTACTAACTCGATTTAGATGAAATTTTGTTGAGAAGATAGTTTGAGACCCTGGGAAGGACATAGGATACCTTTTATCCCGTAAATCATCCCTTAAGGGGATGGGGGAGGGGGGGATGAGGGTGAAAGTTCGTATTGGGAATCAAGCAAGGGACTAACCCGAGCGAAGCAAGGGTGAGTCGCTTGTAATAATAATTACTTTTCCATTTATGTCCGTGTTCCGTTCCATACAATACCGTTAACTACTCGTATGTGGAGTGAATTCATAATCGTACTGTTTTATTTTACCGCTTAGTGCCATTCTTTTCTGTATTAACACAAGTAGCCATACCTATATATTTAAATGTTTTAAAATTAAAAGTAAAAGTATATATTTTACTGTAGCTAATGCAGTTTTTACAAATCTTAAGTACATATAGAAAATGCTACTAATTAATTATGAAACTATATCGTGTGTCATGATACTATTACTGTACAATGTACATGAAGCACACATCGACACTATTTGCAAGTTGCATACAATAGGAACCTTGTGTGTAGCCACCAATCGTCATATACGAGTACACATAGACCAACAGAATATGTACACTGTACATATATATGTAAAACATTGTTCAAACAAATATATTTTCAGAATTTCTACTACATTTTGTAGTATCTAATATTGCAAATGGAAGTGCAATTTGTACGAGTTAGTTCAGAATTTACCTGAATATGTATTCAGTAGTTAGGTGACAGAACTCTGTTAGATGGCAGGACAAACTGGACTAGGCACATGGGAATTCTTTGCATATTTGACTATCTTGCTTGCCATTTCAGTGTTAGCTAAATTACAAATTAATAATCTATACGCATTAGTTATTACAGCTCATTGTTATAGAGTGAGTGACGTTTGCGAATTATAGATGAGTATTTGTTTGTTGTTCATAAGTTATTGCAGTTTGTGTAAATAAGTAATGTTGTACGGATTGTAGTTACAAAAGACGCGAGCCTGGTTGTATTCTCACGAGGAAGAGCCTCCCTTCAATTCGGGGGGGATCAGGCCACTGTGCGGGCCATGCGCGGGTTGGCGGACTTCAGACGTCTTTCGAAAACTTGCTTGATTCTCTGACATACAGATTTCCTCACGATGGTTTTGTTCACCGTAAAACAAATGGTAATCGTGTTTGAAATGATGACATGACACATGAAAATTTCTGAGGTGTGGGACCGGGAATTTGAACCCGCTTCACTCATTTTACTAAGAGAACGTGTTAGCGCTGAGCTACCACTGCCTATTCTGATTGGCATTGGAGTTGACAAGTTAGAATCCAGTATGAGTGAGTATTTTCATTGATTTTTATATGCTTACCCTAATCGTTTTCAAACAAAACACAGCGATACTTAAGTAACTTAGTTTTGGTTAATTCAGTTGGTAAGACGAACAAAGCAGCATGTAACTAGATTATCCTAGATAAGATAACGTGATAAGGAAGACGCCAGACCGTTGTGGTTGAATACTAAAGTAATACCACTTGGATGGTACCGTCGGGTTCTAACAGCTGGCTAGCTCCTGTAGCCGGTAAGTACTATGTTAACACCGGAAGCAGTTTATATGCTTAAATGTATTTTTTTAAAGTAAAAGTTAGGACTTTCTTCCAAAAATATACATATATAGGTATAGAAAAAGAATAGCCATGACTAATAATGTTAAAAATATTCAACAAAATATAAAATAAAGCAAATTATTCATTAATTTTAGCTTTGTCCTGAAAATAAACTGTGTCTCTATTGAGATGACTACAGATTATGAAAAAATAATAAGGTTAGTTTAACATGAAATTATAAAATTTCACTAAACGTAGAAGTTTCTCTGCTACATATTAGATGAGAAAATGAACACTTTAATTGGAAGGTTGGATGAGTTATGCGCTCGGTCAGCGCCGCGGGCGGCAAGTGCAAGATGTACGGCTCAATAACGTCGCCTTAATCTCAACTCAGCTTTCGAAGACCTGAAAGAGATTTACTGCAACGTGCAACTTTAAGTAAAGCACTGTGCACATTTGTAATCAAAATAATGGTTGTCCGAATTAATATCATAATTGACGTAGCTTGAATTCGTCTATAGAAATATGACAAAATTGCAATTTTTTTAGACTTCAATATGCCTTCAATAGGTAAATGAATAAGCGATTCACCCTTTTAAGAGATTATTAAATATAATCGAAATGTCAGATAGCACTCTGTTAAAAACGCTACAAAATGTACAATAGCTTTCGGCACCATATAGGAAAAATCAAGTAGTCAAGTGACATGTAGTCGAGCTAAAATTTCCATTTGGCTAGCGGCGTTTAAGAGACGTGAATGGCCATTGTTCTGGAGCCATTGTGTTTTTCTATTGACCGGCGCTGCTCATACAGCTATGCCTTCAATTACTGTAGAAACTGAAATCGTTGGATAAGTTACTCCATGATTGACGCAGTGATTAACACTTTAAAGAATGTATAATGCTGTTATTTAAAATGTTTTACTTTGGTTTATTTTTCGTTAATATTTTTTGTTGTGAGGTGAGAGTTAAATGTTCAGTTTATTATAATTTTTAGGGTTCCCTACCTCAAAAAGAAAAAGGAACCTGTATAGAATCACTTCAATTTTCATCCGTCTGTCTATCTGTTATGATTCTTTTTCTCAGGAACACGTGGAGGTATCAAGTTGAAAGTAATATTAAATACTCAGTTCTGCGGACATGATGCCCGAATATTCACTCTTTTAGTCATTCGATTCGGCGTTGCGATTGTTTGCGGGGCTATTGTTGATTTAAACATAATAAACATAAAAGATGTGATTAAAAATAAGGCCAATATGCTCATTTTATGGTAAGCCTTCCAAAAAATATTATTTTAATTTTTGAGTGAATGTAAGAAAGTATATAAAAATTATCATTAGTTTAATTTTTTTTGCAAATAGATAAATTTTTGGAAGAATCGAGTTGTGACCTGCTTGGACAGGTCTGCCGTTGGGGTGTCGAGGTTAAATGCGCAAGCGATCCGACGGGGAAGGGTCTGTTGGGTTTTAATGGGTAGTACTGGCTTTGCCAGTGAGTCCCACGTAACCACCTGTATGCATGTAAATAGTATGTGAAAATGCATTTCCTAACGTTAAAAAAAATTAGAGCTCTTTGGCGGTTTATTTGAACGACTGGATAGTGGATACGCAGTGAAAAAAATAGTCTCTCAATGCTGTTTGTGGGCCTTCCACGATCTTGCTTTTCCGACTGACATAAAATGTAGTTCATGCATGTTCACGTTTCGATTGACGTACTTTCCGGTTTATGGGAATGTAACATATCTACTTCCCAACTCTGGAATGCTATTGAGAATTTCTTAATAGTAAATTCCAAACTATACTTAGCCCAACCTGGATCTTGAGCCTAGGACCTATAAATCTTCAGTGGTATATGCTAATTGTTAATGACTAAACCAACGAAACAATCTTTTTATGTATATAAAGAAGAAGTAAATTAATTATTCTATCTATAATTAAATAGCTAGACTTATTCTGTAAGCACCAAGTATTATACGAGGATTAAAATTTTAACCGCGTAGCGTTCAAGAGAGTGAAATGGCTATTGTTTTAGAACCATTATGTTCCTCTGTTAACTACGGCTGTTCATTTCTGGTGTTTGTATAATTATAGTAATAACTTGTCGAATGGATTTATAATTAGAGCAACATTTTTAAATTCTTTTATTTAACTTTCATTCGTATTTAATAAAAAGTTATTATTTTGACATTACAAACATACAATTCAATTTTATTTATTTATATAGAAACCATTTATTGAAGTGACTAGTTAGTCTTTAACGACAAATCGTACACTTGAATATCCATCTGTTCTAGCGTCCAGCACAAAGGTTTGGGCAGTCGACCGATCTAACAAGCGTAACGTATCATTGCCAGCGTGTGAAATCCGAAATGCTAGCTGTGGCCGTTAACGATGTGATTTCACCGTTTGTAGCCTTAGCTAAAACCGTTGCATCATGACAGGAACGCTCTGCAAAATACTGATAAATGAACAATGCCCACTAACAGATTTGGCGCACAACGGTTTTGGTTTTCATTTCAATTATAACTGGGGATGGTACTGAAACGTAGTTACAGGCGCTGACTGTATTGAGCGAGTTGTTTCAATTTTGCTGCAAACATTGTGCCAGATAAAACAAATTATGAATATTGAATGGTGATACATTCTTTTTGTTTTGTGATTTTGGATAATTAATACAATTGTAAGACTTTTCACCGGGATATATAAATAATATCAAAGAAGAAAATGAAATAAACAAGAACTTGAGCAAGCATTTATTTAGGCTAACTAAGAACACATCAAAAAGGTGGTAGCCACACTTCGAAGTTAGATTTGTAGGCTAGTTTCTTTCGTAATGCGGCGTCTAGAAATGCATCTCGACTGCCGTCTCGCGGGGCGCACTTGTCCCGCCCGCCCTCTCTTGCGACTTCCCGCACCGCTCGAAGAAACTTTGACACTTGAGCAACACTTTCACGAGCGTCTTCCATCGGTAACTAGTTAAAAATAGTTATTTAGTCATTGCTTTTCAGTTTGGTGTAAGTATTTACGACTTGTATTTGCTTTAAAATGTTAATTTATTGATTCATTTAGGCTTTATTAATACAAAAAAAATGAAGATTATTTATGAAGATATAAGATGACATGATATTTAAATTATGAATATATAAATAACTAAATTGGTTATAACTGAATAATAAACATTAAGTTTAGTTTTACTTTATTATTGCGCATATATTTTTTTGAATATGAATTTCAGAACTTCATAAAAACAAATTATATTATAATAATACCTGATCATCTAATGATGATGGTAAAGTATGGGGATATATTCGCACCCACTGTCCAACACGACCTAGAGCACGGTCCCATCGCACTCCATTCCCCCAGGTGCATGCACTCATCATCTTGCGGCGGGATGCGGCAGTTGAGTACCCACCACGCCACGATTCGTCAACGGTCTCCGTTGCCGTAGCTACATTTGTTGATGACTGAAAGCGTTTCTGTTTAGTTTACCTGCTATATTTATTTCGTTTAAAATTAACATATTCTGCTATAATTTAAGATAATTACAAAAAAAGCAAAGCGCACGTAACGATTGCCTAAAATTAAAAAAAAAACCTTTTTGAACCTATTTTGACTGTGAACCTATTTTGAGTGTGATCTTAAATAAAGTAGTTGGTTGGTGATGGTGAGGAATATAAAAGATCAATTTAATTGTTGGCAAGTCTATGATACACCTAGAAATCTAGGACTATGTATCACGAGAAGTTTCCTGGATTCGAGTTGCAGATCGGACCGAAAAAAATTAGAGTTTTCTGTATAGAAATTTCAAATAAATCATTTTTTCTACATTAATATTTGCACAATATTTTGTACTTATTTATATTTTGTATTATACTAGCAACTACTATGATCGGTTGTAAATAATCTGCGTACCTGTATTTCTGTGTTTTCAGAGCTCAATTCAGGTGAATTTTTTAATAGGTTTCCTATTTGAAAATCCTTAGATTTTTCAGGTGATTCCTTAAAAAAACATATTATATAATATTAATTATGTTTGTATATTACATAATACATAAATTTTATATTATAATGAGATTAATCTCATGTAAACTGACTACAATGAGTATCAACATAGGAATATACTTAACGTTTGAACTGCCTCGGTGGTGTAGTGGCTGGCATGTACGACTGTACACCCAGAGGTCCTGGGTTCGAGTCCCGGGTCGGACCAAGTTTAGTTATTGAGTCTTTCTGTATGGTAAGCCTCAGTAACAGCCCGGAGTTGGGAAGTTGGGGGTGTTTCACCCCCGTGCCTCGGAGAGCACGTAAAGCCGTCGGTCCTACGCCTTAACTCTCACTGGTCGTGTCGAGTGGTCGTCCGACCGGAGTATGAGAGTGACAGGAATAGAGAGGAATGCACGTTGTGTCTGCGCGTACACTTGTGCACTATAATATCTCCTGCGCAGTTGGCTAATCTCAATGAGATTGGCCGCCGTGGCCGGAATAGGTCAGGAGAACATCATCATACTTACCGTTGGAAAATAATGAAGCTTAAATAGTAATTTAAAACAAAGTCTATACATTTTTGTAAAACAGTTCTAACAATGTTATAGTCATAAGTTTCCCTATTTAATAGTGTTATGAAAGTAGGACGGCCTTACAAAGTTGGTTAGGAACTAACAGACAATACTAACAATAACCGGGAACTTATCAGCCACAGGTGGTTGCAAGTTGACACAATGTATAGGCATCGCTCGCCTCCTTCGTTGGCGACGAGTGCCGCGTCGGTGACCTGTCAACACTCTCGAGGCTATAACCTTTGTAACTCCACTCTCGTCTTCTGAACTACAGCTGAAATAAAATAAAATGCCATTTATAGTTTTTTATATAGGTACGATGATAAAATATAATTTTGTAAAAAAATGAGAAATTTTATAATTATTTCATATTTATCAAAAATTGATTTTAGCGATTTTTTTGTGTGGATGTATACTTAATAAGAATAGAATCTTAGTTCAAGGATTGTATGTCTGTATTAGACATACATTTGAACGAGGTTTACTCATAATATTATATTTATATGATTTTATATCAACTGCTTATGTAGATTGACAGATTGTTAGATACGTGTACATTTTTTATAATAATAATAAAAATTTAAACATAATACACTCCTATAATGCTGAATTTCCTAATCAAGCTATAAAAAGAGTTCGAGTCCTGTTTTTATTATGTTAATAAATATTTTTTTTAAATAAAACGATCCGATGTCTTTAAGTATTTTTTCATTAAACCACCTTTGATTGACTTAATAATTAAAAGTAGATTTATGAAAATCGATATAGAATTGACGAACACATGACGCAGGTATCATAAATATAAAAAAAAAACATACAGTCTATTGTATGTGTCTTTTTGAAATATTCTACTCCACGAGAAATAAAAGCTTATATGAAAATTTTATTAAATTTGGATATGAATATAATTTGGTAAAGACTATTATTTAAACGTATAGAAAAAGGGTTTCCTACAAACTTATATATAGTTATTTACTATTAGACACTACAAGTATATACATGATAGGTAATTAAGTTCAGTCAAGAAACCCTAATTTTTCTTCTTTCTCTCTCTCTCTCTCTCTCTCTCTCTGGGGTCGGTCCCTCATGTCTGAACATCGTGGTCAGCATCAGGGTTGCACCTGGAACGGATGATCTACCTCCACCGGTTTCTACCCAGCGTGTTTCTTACCACCGTGTAAAATTTCGATGACGCGATTAGTCGGTCCATCTTACTGAAGCACGACCGCGCGATCTTTTGCCTTCGGTCTTCTTTATAAAAGTACAATTTATAAAATACATATAATATATCTAATGTGTCTATAATAAAATACTAAATATTTACTTGGTAGGTTGTGGCGTAGGTCCTTGCAACAAAGATAACCCTGTATGGCGCATTGGGAGACCTAATAAATCAAATAATTCATGTAACATCGGTTGCTTTACGATCACATCCGCTTCGCAGTCAGCGCCCAGAGCCGGCGATAGATTCACCTAGAACGTAAATTAGTGACTCTTGTAATTGTTAATTTTTATCTAAATTTAAAGATATAGATCATTCTCGCCTACGTGTAATTAAAATTAAAATAAGCTATGTTATTATGCCATCCATACTAATATTATAAATGTGAAAATGTGTTTGTTTGTTTGTTTGTTTGTTTGTTTGTTTGTTTGTTTGTTTGTTTGCTTGCCTTTCTTTTACGTTGAAACGGCTTGGCGAATTGGCGTGATGTTTTGTGTAGAGATAGTTAGAGGGCTGTAGAGTGACATAGGCTTCTTTTTACCGCGGGAGATTATCTCTTTCCCGCGGGAAAACACGTTATGATACAATCCAAAAAAATATATATGATCAAAATTACTTGAAATTTGTTATTAATGCTCTCAATCTTTAATACAATTAAATAAATACCTTTTTTAGCATTTTTAGAAATTCATCCTATATGGTGGTAAAATAGGGCATGAAAGTTTGTATGAAACTTACTTTTTATATAGATTTTTTATAGTTTTAGCGCGAGCGAAGCCGCGGGTTCTGCTAGTATTGTATAAAGGAATATATCCTATATCATTTTGAATATAACAGCTTTATTCAAATTAATTTATTGTAACTGTACGCTCCCTTTATCTTATTATTTAGTTTGAGACTTAAAATGACTATCAATAATTTAAATATTTACTATCAATATTTAATGAGACATATTTTTTTCCATCAATCTGCATTAAAGCATACCTACACAGGTGTACCTGACCTTGTAATGTCATTAAAGTAAATGGATACTAAGTTTCGAATCAATTAGATCTGCGAAAGTTGTTAATATCGTTTTACCGTCTAGGTAATAGCGTGCAAACGGCTAAACGGATTTTCATGATTTATACCTAAGAACACTGTCCTGAAAGCTTTAAAAAAAACTAAATTAAAATCGATCTATCGATTTGGGCGCTACGATGCCACAGGCAGACACACTGATACACAGATAAACACTCATCTCTTCGCAATTATTTTGTTATAAAACAGTTCTAATTTATGCGAGCAGTTTTTAAAATCATAAAACAATATCAAAAATGCTCTTATACGATATTATAACAAAGCTTAACAGCAATAAAGAAAGTTCTATTAATATTTAAGAACTTAACAGCTAGTTAATTAATAATTTTAAAGCTAATGTAATACCTCAATAAGCCAAGGCTTTAAAGTATCATCAAGTAGAACATCAAAACCGTAGAATTCGAAGCAGTTTCTCGCTGGAGGCGTCCCAGCGGCTTGAGCGAGCAACGTTAGCGTCACTAGAGCCCTTATTCTTTGCCAAACTAACCACTCGACAGCACCCCATCTTCCGACCAAAGCTCGCCTTACTTGCTTAAGTGTCCACTTACAACCTAAGAAAAAATAGTGACATCTAGCGAATACCTTTATATAATAGTAGATTTAAATTCAACGCCATCTCTTATAAGCAAAAAGAACTATTTTAAATGTACTGAATGAAGAAAAAATATTCTTGGATTTTTTTACATTATCTACTACCAGTATTAATAATTCTAGAATTACGTACCGCTACCAATTCTATCCTTACATTCTGCATACCGAGGTCCGGTTTTGTTTAAAGATGAATTAGTCAAGTGCCTGTATGGATTATGGATATCAGATAATGTGTATTTATCTGTACCTGTAGATAGAAATAAATATATAAGCTTTAATTTCCTGCAAATATTCCCTATATCATCACAAAAATTATTGTAAATCTAAAGCAAATTGTCTCTACATATTTCTTTTTTAACAGACTTCCAAAAAGGAGGAGGTTTTCAAATTCGTCGGAATCTTTTTTTTTATGTGTCTTCACCGATTATTCGCCTGAACCGATTGGATTTTTTTTTGTTTTAAAGGGTATACTTCCCAGGTAGTCCCATATAAATTTTATCGAAATCGGTCGAGCGGTTTTAAAAAAAATCAAGAATAAATTATTTTTTTTAATAAATTGTTTTATCGAATTAAAAACTTTCTACTTACAAATTAAAAACTTTCTACTTACAAATTACCCGCTTATTACGTCTACACAAAAAATTGAAAAATAAAGTTTTTATTATAGGGAGGATTTTCTTATTCTTATGTAAATTCATACAATATTTAATCTTTTCTTGCGGCTCCACTTGCGTAAGACGATAAAAAGTATCATATTTATTATGCAAGGATATATAAGCTATATCCATTACGAATTCCGCTCCAATTCATAGAGCCGTTACGGTGTCAAGAGTTTTAGCATTAATTACTTTTAATTTAATACTTAATTACTAGCGGCTTACCCTAGTAATTTATCTTTGTACTAAATATCTAAATCCATCCAACCATTTAAACGTGAATACGTAACAAAAAGATTCACATAGATATATAAAACATTCGAGCATTTATACTATAATATACTGATTATAAATCTAATTTAACCCTCTTACGTACCGAATCTTGCGAGTCCCTCTGCGTACATATAAGCGGTAAGTGGTCGATATCCAGGAACACAAACGTATAATCTCAAATCAAACTTATACC